>OY754981.1:10116287-10716287 GCA_963576475.1 Molanna angustata
AATGTTTTCTTAAGTAATTGACACTAACTTATGCACAATCAAATAGCTGTTTTACCAGCCTGTTATTTAGAGTAGCGTCTAGCCCCTGAGTTTCTTTTCTGCATTCTTAGGTTAGGTTTAAGTTTGTGTATAATAATAATAGCGAGTTGCTTTATAAATTGAATTATAAATTATTATAAATTAAATATATAATATTCTTTTAATTTTTCGCATTTAATATAAACTTTCACAGCTCATTTGACTTAATACTACGAGATCTCAACCAATCAGAGAGCCAACCGGAAACAGAATGCAAACGGGTAGATTCAGATTGTAGACTCTAGTGTTATTTAGTAGATCAGGGTCACACTGCAAATAAGTATAGAATCTCAGGTTTAAAAGGGTTCAGATATAATTATCATTTACATGCTAATCTTACATAAACATTAATCAATGAATTTTTAAATATTTATGCTTACTATCCCATAGCGTATGTTGCAGCGATTCCTCCCAATAGTACTCCAAAAAGATGGAAAACTTGGGTTACAGCTACTAAAATGCCATCAGAACACACCAAGTCAAACTGTAATATATTGAAATATTGGAGTATTAAAAATGGTTTATTATTAATGATCAAAAAATAACTGAATTTATTGTTTAATTAATGTTTTGGTACTCTTACTACTTCTGAATTGAATAAAATGTAAAAAACTTAATTTTCCAGGTTTTATATTTTTCTTTGCACTTATATACAGTTTTGTGATCTAGAAAATTATCAACATTTTTTTATTTATTTATATATATTTATTATTTATTTATTTATTTGTTGTTAATTTATTTGTTAATTTATTTATTTATATTTATTGCATCTGTTTGTATCTTTACTTAGGTATGTACAATGTACACTGTCAAAATTAATGTATGTATAATGTTATAACATTTGCATGTAATCAGGAGTTATAACAAAATTGCAATACTGCCTGACCAAAGTCGCAAATGAATAGGTATACTGCGTTTCTTAATAGTGTACATCATGGTGACGTTGGTACGACTGTCAGTTAGTCAAATGCACTGTGTAGTGCTGTCATATCTCCAGTCTAAGTTCCTCTAATATTATCATAATATATATAATAAAAAACTTCAAAAGAAAATGAATGATATATATGTCTTCATTTATTATTAACAAAACAAAATGTTTTTTTAACGATTTGTGCAAATTGATGAGAAACAACTTTTACAAATTAAGCATTACAAGAAAGAAAAAAAACCCTGATTGCAGGGAATATCTTGTTTTTTACGTATAATAACATCAAATGCAATCATAACAACTGCACTTTTAGATTAAACGCACTGTAGTACCTAATATCGCAAATACTCTAATACTCAGTCAAGTAATACCGTGTAGTATGTATGGACGTATAAAGACACTTACTTGAGTAACTAGAGATATCATTGGATTCACATTGTATGCAAAATGTTTACATGGAACTGTATTAAAATCTTCTTGATGAGGATCCTTTCCTAACAGTGCTGGTATTAACGCATTAAATGCAGAATCTCCAGTTATATTTGTATAGACTTGGCAAAAATTGCTTTCATACTCTCCATCAGCGTTTATTTTTATAGGATGAAATGATGTGGTGTCATTATTTTCTGAAAAATAAAAATTATTTATTAAATAGCTAGATAAAAGGCCAGTGACTACCAAACTTATGTCATAGTATAAAATCTGATATATTCTATGTACCTAAGGATAACACAGTAGGTAACAACAATTGGTTTCTATAAATCCTGAGTACTAGTGACTGTCGCAGATTTCACAGGTGGTGTGAAAAATTATTTTAAAGCTTCGGTACCTATAAATCGTGATTTTTCATTTTTACTACGGAGGACTAATAGAGATAACGTCTTCCATATACAGACACTTTCGGTGGCAGAAACCCTCCGACAGTCACCTTTGACAGAAGTTTTATAAAAATAATCGATATTACAATAGCACTGATTGTTTGCCAAATCAATTGTCATCCAATCAGGGCCGGATAAATCATAGAACAACCCGGAACAAGAAATCAGGGCGCTTGTCTAAAAAGGGCGCTTAAAATCCTAAAATGTTAATTATATAAATCAAAAATTTCCCAGGTATGGCACTCGGTTCTCTCTGCCTTCCCCGAAAGGGACACGGCGTGATGGTGTGTATGATAAAATTCTGCGGTGTTAATATCTTGTCGGTCTATTACCGTGTTATTCGTAAACATATATATACCTACTAAATACTAACAAATGCTCGACAGTCGATTCACACACACACACACACACAAAATAATCATTGTAATAATTTACTTGCTAAAGTGTTAAATTATCTACATAATGAAGCCAGCGCCCCCTGTCTGAAGTCGCCCGGGCGCTTCATAATGAATTTCATATGAGATGATAGCGGCGTGTTTGAAAACATTCCAGATGCTACACGCCACAGTAACTTTAATTATACATTATACTAAGAACTCTTATTGCTTGTTAATGAAACTACATAAGCCGTTTAAATAAGCGGAACCTGTCAGCAACTAATAGCAAGGTTTTCTAAAAAAGGGAAACGAAGTTCTTTAGAAATGTTATGATAATTTCAGTGAAGTTTTCCCTTTCGACTTTAGCGTCATACTTACTTATTTCCTTGTTCTCGGTCGCCGACTCGTCACCTAACTCTTTCAATTATTCATATATTATTGTTTCTATCTCTCTCTTCTGTCTGATGTCAAATGTTAACACGTGTCCATATTTTTTACGAGTCTAGTATAGACCATAGATTTTAATATATACCTATAACTAGATGGAATACTAGTCGGCAAAGTGTATCGAAATCAATGGGAGATTTCGTGTGCTGTTTTGTGTAAAATTCATTGGCATACCTCGTTTCATTAATACCTATTAATTTATGTAGGTATTTATTATACCAAGAACTTATTTAGTGTTTTGTGTTAATTAGAATCGCGATTTGTTTTTTTTATTTTAAGTTTGGTGTGATTTTAAATTTTTACTGGAATTTGATAGTTATATTGAGTTTTTTTTAATTAAAAATAGTTTTTATGATATTTTTAGTGTTAACATTAGTTATTAAGTTTAGTTTATTTACATAATACCTGAGATAGTTAAAAGGACTTTTAAATTATATTTTACTTAAAACGGTTTATGTGATGATCCAATACTTTAAAAATTGTAAGACCTAAGGTTTTAGTTTAAAATGCCTACTTCTCAGGATACGGTACATACATGAATAGGAATAGGTAGAATTATAATTTATTTTTGTTCTTTGGTTTATATTAATATATTGATTTTTACTGTATAATATTGAATTATACTGCATAATATAATATTGAAATTCCAAACATTTGGGAGGGGGGCGGTTTGAAATATATTGCTCTGGGCGCAAAAACATGTTAATTCGGCCCTGCATCCAATAGTAGACATTTTGGTTTTTTGGAACATGCTATTTTATTGTCTATATAAGTCAAAAGCAATTGTAGCTTTTTTCAGATTAATCTGTTATAACTCAACACCCGTTTTATTCACTTGTTTCAATGTACCAATCCAATAATGTGTCCAATAATTGTCTGTACGTTTTGTACCGTACACTTTGCGTTCACAGGCGTGGTGAATAATATTCTTGGAGGAGTAAATATGACTAGTTGCATGTAACACATGAGATCCAACTGTCGATAGCGATAGTATGTATAGTTGAAGAATAAGAATCAAACTATAAACCCATAAATCCAAATTATTGAAAATTTTAACACATGTTGGTATGTTTGTCAAGATAGGACAGTATGGAGGTCAGTCCTGTTTTCCTACCCGGAATATGAAAACAGCATGATGGTTCTGTATGTATGTTTGGAGATTAAGTACCTATCAAACTATTAAGTCTTCTTACATATTGTGTATAGGCGACTGCCCTACAAATTGTATGAAGCAATGTCGTCACTACATTCAATTTTTATAAAAATTGTTAAAAAAAGTTTGAGATGTGCTAACACAATGTTTATATTTTTTATAGAAAATTGAATTATCTAGTTGGGGTGTTTCGGCTTTTTTCGATATTTTTGAAAAATTTAGAAATATATGCAGTTAAACTCATAAATTTATCATAAAAAAATATTTTTCTTAATAAAAAATGTTTGAGAAACCCTGGAATTTTTTTGAAAAAATAAATTTGAGATCTTATATTTGTCTATATTTGTACCAATTTTCAGCGTTCTAGCTTTTATGGTTTCTGAGATATATGGAAAAATAAAGTAAAAATTCAAAAGTTGATAACCCCTGACTGAAACAAAAAAACAAAATTCTGAGTATAAAAGTTTTGTAGGCCTATAACTGTTTATATATTCTGAAATTTTGGGCTCTGTAAATTGAGCGGATCAAAAGTTATAAGGGGGGGACGGACACACACACAGACACACACACAGACACACACACACATACACACACACAGACACACACACAGACACACACAGACACACGAAATGTTCTACTCCGAATTCTGAGTAAATCCGTGTATGGAACATATATGCTGCGAAGCCTCTAAGTTGGTGTTTTTTGACTTCAAAGTTGGAAAAGCCGTGAAAAAAGTAGACCTCTCCATACAATTCTCGCGTATTCTGGCTTGATACATTGTCGATATGTTAAGAGAACAAAGTTCTCCTGAACAAATCGACAGTTGGAATAATACTCAACATTGAACTTCAGAAGACAGTGTCTGTAGGGATTTCACCAACCAAAGTGCCTGTTCGCAATAAATATTTAATATTTTTATCTTTTTAACTAATGATAACAAATGCATTGTTTATTTTAAGTAGGTATATGGTACACCTATGAATTTCTTGATAAAGTAGGGTACCTACCTATCTGCATCGATAAATTAATTATATATAACTAGTTGCATGTAACACATGAGATCCAACTGTCGATAGCGATAGTATGTATAGTTGAAGAATATGTACCAAACTATAAACCCATAGATACAAATTATTGAATATTTTTCAGATATTTTGTTTTCTATACAACATATGTAGGTATGTATGTCAAGATAGGATAGTATGGAGGAAGATCCTTTTTCCTACCCAGAATATGCAAATAGCATGATGGTATGTATGTATGTTTGGAGATGAAGTATCAAACTATTAAGTCTTCTTACATATTGTGTATAGGCGACTGCCATACAAAATGTATGAAGCGATGTCGTCACTAAATTCAATTTTTAAAAAAATTGTTAAAAAAAATTGAGATCTTCTACTACAATGTTAATATTTTTTATAGAAAATTAAATTATCTAGTTGGGGTGTTTCGGCTTTTTTCGATAATTGTAAAAGTTTTGGAAATATAGGCAGTTAAACTCATAAATTTATCATAAAAAAAATATTTTTCTTAATAAAAAATGTTTGAGAAACCCTGAAATTTTTTTGAAAAAACTAATTTGAGATTTTGTATTTGTCTATGCTTGTACCAATTTTCAGCGTTCTAGCGTTTATGGTTTCTGAGATATATGGAAAAAAAAAATAAAAATTCAAAAGTTGATAACCCCTGACTGAAACAAAAATTCAAAATTCCGAGTATAAAAGTTTTGTAGGCCTGTAACTGTTTATATATTCTGAAATTTTAGGCTCTGTAAATTGAGCGGATCAAAAGTTATAAGGGGGGGACGGACACACACACAGACACACAGACACACAGACACACACACACACACACACACACACACACACACACACACACACACACACAGACACACGAAATGTTCTACTCCGAATTCTGAGTAAATCCGTGTATGGAACATATATGCTGCGAAGCCTATAAGTTGGTGTTTTTTGACTTCAAAGTTGGAAAAGCCGTGAAAAAAGTAGACCTCTCCATACAATTCTCGCGTATTCTGGCTTGATACATTGTCGATATGTTAAGAGAACAAAGTTCTCCTGAACAAATCGACAGTTGGAAAAACTCAACATATTTATAAGTAGGTATGTTGTTTTACTTTCATTCATAAAAGTACCTATAAAATTGATATGTATGACGTGCTAATTGATGTGATAAGTGATACTAATATATGTTTTATTTCGTAATATAATTATACAAAGATCTGAATAATAGGTACTTATACTCTCTCAATTGGTTCTTCATAAGATAAAAATCGTTTTATTATTTTTTATTTGATAATGATTAAATATTTAGCGTTATTCAAATATTAACGTAATTGTTTTGAGGGTCTCAACTGTCAATAATTGTATTTTTTCTGTGTTAATGGTTCAAACGTTCAAACGTGTCGGTTTTTCTCTCCACTGTTACCTACATAATTAACCGCGTGAATGTTTTGATTTTGAGCGTATTTTAAAAATAATTACTCAATAATTTATCGAGATGTTTTTGTGTGTAAATATGGCGGATACTAATATGAAATGCTATGACCTCTATGATATAGTTTTGTGTGTATGGCGTAATATGAAATGATATGACCTCTATATGATACAGTTTTGTGTATGGTGTTCTATGAAATGCCATGACCTCTATGATACAGTTTTGTGTGTATGGCGTACTATGAAATGCTATGACCTCTATGATACAATTTTGTGTGTATGGTGCACTATGACCTCTATAATACCTAACTACAGTTTTTTTGTATATGGCGTACTATGAAATGCTATGACCTCTATGATATCTGCAGTTTTGCGTGTATGGCGTATCTAATATGAAATGCTATGACCTCTATGATATATTTTTGTGTGTATGGCGTAATATGAAATGATATGTCCTCTATGATACTGTTTTGTGTGTATGGCGTACTATGAAATGATATGTCCTCTATGATACAGTTTTGTGTGTATGGCGTAATATGAAATGATATGTCATCTATGATATAGTTTTGTGTGTATGGCGTACTATGAAATGATATGTCCTCTATGATACAGTTTTGTGTGAAATTATATAACGTCTATGATACAGTTATGTCTGTATGGCGTACTATGAAATGATATGTCCTCTATGATACTGTTTTGTGTGTATGGCGTACTATGAAATGATGTGTCCTCTATGATACAGTTTTGTGTGAAATTATATAACGTCTATTTTATTTTATTTTATTTATTTATTTTTGTCAACAATTATAATGGAACATAAAAAACATTACAGTCAATCATCTCACTAGGGTTGAACCTGTATCGAGATGAGCGACTTTACAACAACGAGTGAAATAAGAACAATATTATAATTTTTGAATATTGAATAACAAAACAAACAAAAACATTAACAAACACTAAGTCAAAAAAAATATTTTTTTAACAAATACTATGTTACAATGTTGTCTGCAGTTGGGCACAAGGAAGATAACTGTGACAATAATATCTATGCACCCAACACACAGACAACTAACACAAAAGAACATGACATGTATAGGGTGACCATATACTTCAAAGGCTACCAAAAAAATAAAAATATTAAAATAAAAATGAATTGATGGGAGAGGTTTTAATTAAAATGTGCTGCTTGACATTGCTCTTGAACAAAGCAAGCATTTTCAATGCTTTTATATTATTTGGAAGGAAGTTAAACAGTAATGGTGCATGATAAAAATAATTTCTCTGTCCAAATGTTGATTTAACAATTATCGGCTGATAATTTAGAGAAGCTCCCAGTCTAGTGAAACGCACCTGCTGAGTTCTCTGTGCCAAATCAATGCAGCTGTAAAATTTACACAGTGCTTTCAAAATGTAAAGCTCCCTAGCATTCATAACTTTACACTCATTATATAATAGTTCAGATGGATATACAAATTTTTTTCTATACATGACCTTCAGGATCAATTTTTGTGCTATATTTAGTGGTTCTAAATTTGTTCTGTAACAACCCCCCCAGCATACTATGCCATATGACAGCAAAGACTGAACAAAAGAGAAATATACAGTTTTCAGTTTATCTTTATCCAAAATATATCGAAGATCTTTGAGTATATATGTTAATCTTCTAATTTTATTAGATATAAGAAGTATGTGTTCATTCCATTTCAAAAATTTGTCAACTTTTACACCAAGATACCTGATACTGTCCACTCTTTCTAAGGATTCACAAGTGCAAGTATGAGAACAATTATGTATTATTACAGGTTTTTGAATTGAAGGTTGGCTTTTGGAAGAAATACTAAAAGTAATATATTTAGTTTTGCTTGAATTTAAGGTCAAAATATTGTGATCAAGCCAATTTTTTACAACATTTAATCCAAGATTACATTTTGAATATGTTGCCTCCCAAGAATTGCCAGTAAATATTAACGCGGTATCATCCGCAAAAGTAACAATAGTGCCAGAAATATTTAAGTTACACAGATCATTTATGTATATTAAGAATAAAATTGGGCCAATAACACTGCCTTGTGGAACACCATATGAAATTTGATTATTCGAACTTTTATAGTCATCAATTTCCACGTATTGTGCTCTACCACAAAGGTATGTTTTAAACCAATTCAAAGTCTTATCGTTAATGCCGAGTGCTTTAAGTTTTTTGAGAAGGATACCATGAGAAACAGTATCGAATGCTTTCGATAAATCCAAAAACAAAGCTATAGCCTTGTCACCCGCATCTAGCGCATTTACTATCATAGAAATCAACTTTAGAATAGCATCACTTGTCCCCATGTTCTCTCTAAAACCAAATTGGTTAGCTGAAAGAATTTTATTAGATTCAACGTAATATATTAACCTGACTTTAGCTAGTTTCTCAATTATTTTAGATAAGGTATTAAGTAGAGATATAGGCCTGTAATTATTTATATTTAAACTATCACCTCCCTTGAAAAGGGGAATCACTTTGGCACTTTTGCAATGATCAGGGAATATACCAGTCTTAAAGCTAAGGTTTACAAGGTGTGATATAGGTTTAGATAAATTTGAGCAATGCTGTTTATAAATCATAGAACTGATGCCGTCACTACCACTAGAGAAGCCTGATTTAAGATCACCTATTACTTTTGATACTTCAGCATCATTTGTCGGTTTAAAATAAAAGTTTGAACAATGATCACTGTAAGCTGGTTGGAAGTTGTTCACCAGGACTTCTTCAGTAGTTTTGTTTAATTTACACAAATTATTGGCAAATTTTTGACCTACTTCACTAAAAAAGTTATTGGCATGATTTGTTAATAAGTTAGGGTTATCTTTCATTAGCACAATATTATCATTTATTTTAAGTTTCTTTAGGGAAGGAGTATCTTGTTGCAAATTTACAGCTTCTTTTATAATTTTCCATTGTTGTTTTGTATCACCATCAGCCTTATTAAGCCTCTCTTTATAGTATGATTGCTTTATTATTTTAATTAATTTGGTGCACCAATTTCTATATCGCTTGTAGTAGGCTAGTAGTTCTCTATTATTTGGATCCCTTCGTTGTTTAATATGTAGTTTATCACGATATTTGAGACATTTGATGATTCCAGAAGTAATCCATGGTTTTAAGTGTTTGGTATTAATATGTGTTATTCTCGTTGATGAGCAATTATCAATATGAGTTTTAAAGCACTTTATGAAGTTAACAGTAGCTTCATTCACATTATTTGAATTTAAAACGGAGTGCCAAGATTCTCTATTTAACTTTATTTTCAACTCTTCACTATCGACAATTATTTTGTATATATCTTCCTTCTTGTGAATTCTTTTTAGAGTGAGATTGGTATATTTTAACACTGTGGCAAAGTGATCTGTAATATTAGTCCTGTAAACAGCTCCTTGATGATTGAGTTTGGATTTAATCATTATATGATCGATGCAGCTTGTATTTGTTTGTGAAATTCTAGTAGGTGAATTAATTACAGATTTTAATCCATAGAATGTCAAAAGCGACAAATATTGTTGTGTTCTTGTACTATCTGTATCTAGGATATTTATATTAATATCCCCACACAAAACTAAATTCTGATGCATTGATTCCGAAGAAAGCAAATTATCCAGAGCCTGCAGAAAAGTATCTATATTTGCCTGAGATGGAGATCTGTAAATAGTTATCAAGCTGATTGCATTATTTAGTAGAAGTTTCAAGCAGTTCGCATAAGGAATGGATACTTCCTCCACAGTCACTGATATATCTTTTTTGATATAAATGACAATTCCATCATTTTGAAAAGTGCTTTTATTTGTATTATAAGTGGAGAAACCATTAACATTAGGTATAGTCATTGTCTCTTTTAACCAAGCTTCGCTCAATACTATAATATCAAAACAATGTCTCATAGAGTTCAAGATGACAAGTGTTTCATCAAGATTTTTGTTGATACTTCTAATATTCATACAAAATATAGACAGTTTTGAGTCATTCAAAAAATGCTTCACATGTTAAAGGACTATCAATATCATGACTTACCCCTGAATCATCATTCAAATCCAAAAGATAATCCAAATCCATTTCTTATATAAAAATAACATAAAAAAGACTGAAATAAGTTAACTTCAGCAATTACTCAATTATTCTATCCAAATCGTCAATATGCTTGATGGTAAATACTTTTGAAGAGATATCTGAATTTTTTCTAGTGAGGACCCTATTATTCTTAAACCAGACATATTGATAATGAAGTTCTTTGGCCTTTTGCTTTGTTTTCCACAAAAGTTCCTTGAAGTAAGGTGACAACACCTCACCAATATAAAAATTACGATTTGAATCCCTTGCCCTTTTTCTAGCCTCGAGTAGCGCCTGTTGGGACAGCGCATCATTAAATTCAACTTTGAATCTATGAAGGGCTTCCTTTCCATGGGATCTGTCAGCATAACGGGTAACTTTATTTATTTTTCCTGGTTGGATCTGCACATTCAGCTCATTTATAATCCTTTTAACAGTTTCTATTGGAGGTTCTCCCAACAAAATATCTACACCAGCAAGCTCCACACAATTTTGACTAATGTTAATCTGCTCTAATTCAGCGAGACGATTTTCTAGATTTTTTATTTTGACATTTTTACGTAAATTTTCTTCAGACAGGTGGTTTACTTCATTTTTCAGGACAAGTAAATTTTCCAAGTTAGAAGAAATATCATCATATTTATCACTTAAAAATTCGATACTTTTTTTCATTTCACAAATATCCGATTCCAAATTTTTCCTTAGATTTGATGATTCAATTTCAATTTTATCAAAAACTTGTCGTTTTAGTTCTTCCATCTTTCTATCCATATATTTGGTTAACCTTTCATACTGGTCATCAACATTTTCATTTAGCTTGGATCTTGTTTGAACATTATTTTTGCCAGTGGACATTGTAATATTATTAATCGTAAAAAAAAAAAAAATGTAAACACAAATATGAATACAAAAAAAAATATGAAATGATGGTCACCCCACTTCACAAACTATTTTTGACAAATTAATTTCAGTACACACGACTTCACTCTACAACAGTATTGTTACAACTGATACAGTTATGTGTGTATGGCGTATGACGTATGGCGCTCTATTAAATTTAGTGTTTTCTGTACATTTCAAAATAACTATTTCTACTTTTAGACGGATATTGATATCATACATATTATATGTGAATAGTTCATGGAATGATTATTTTAAAATGCAATCATATTCTGGAATATTTATATTTTTTAAATTTTTGTTGTTATGTATAGGCGCCTAATACAAAGGGCTTTATAAAAATATATTCAGGGATTGCCAATGTTTAAAGAAAAAAATGTTCAGCGACTTATTAATATATTGGCCACGACTCTTCGCCTAGTGAGCTAATAAATTCTACTGTACCAGTTATTGAGAAATATTGTGATGTTTTGCTTTTGTGTATAGAAATAAAGAGAGAAAAAATAATTGAAAAAAACAAGGACAAACTTTTCAATGAAATGAAGAATAAGAAAATATTTCACGTCGTTCCATAGATTGTTTTCATTAATACTGCCAATGTAGAAAACATCAGGTGATGGGTATTAGATGGTAGGTAGTGGACTGTATTTTTAAACTATCTCACCGATGCTTCTATACTCCTGGTTCACTGATTATTTTTTCTGTGCACACATCCACACGCAGTGGTCTTCAAACTTGTACTGATTAATTTCTTCCTTGACACTTATTGTCACCCAAAATTATTTTGACAAGTGACAATTCTCATACATCGGTGAGGGGACAATGGCATGGAAAGGATTTAAAGGAAATATGCTTCTACATAACCGCCCACTCAAATTTTAAACAAAATTTGACGAATTGTACCTACATATCACGGTGGCCACAAACAAAATTAACTTTTAACAAACTCATATCACTAATGCAGCCATCACAAAATAAAACTCCACATTGTCCAATTCATGAAATTACAAACACACAAAAAAAATTCAATAACATACTATCCACAACAAAATCACATTAAAAAAAAATTCAAAAAGATAGTTCACAGACTATATCAATGAAAACAATAGACAGACCTTTCTGTCATAACTAAAACACATTTAACTTAATTGTTATAATAACCAACTAAAACTATAAGACTAACATTATTCTTAACTATTTCTATTAAACATCTAAGGGACATATTTTCACAACAGGTCGAACAAATACTCCCTCTTTGGTCTTAACTTTTACCACCCGTACAATATTATCCTTTCCTGGCATGGTAGCCACAATTCTTCCCAATTTCCATTGTAAAGGATGTAGCCTTTCTTCTTTCACTAACACTAAATCTCCCACCTGTATATTAGGCACTGAAGTGAACCACTTTTTACGCTGTTGAAGTGAAGTGAGGTATTCCACACTCCAACGTTTCCAAAAATCCTGATACATTCTTGTGATCATCTGCCATCTATCTAACCTATTCAATTTAATATCTGTGACGTCATATTCTGGAATACCAACCAATTGAAAGTCTGGAATATCAATGACTTGCTCTTACACGCCCCCATCCACTGTTACGCTGATGACAGCACAGTCCATGACAATTTCTCTTTTGACAAACCTCCTAAACAGAGTGAAATATCAGAAGCCCGGAAAGACCTTCATCAAAAAATAAATAGCTACCTCCACTCAATCAATACCTGGGGTGAAAGTAATCTTGTTTCATTTAACGTCTCAAAAACCCAAGCCTGTCTAATTTCTGCGAAGAGAAACCCCAATGAATTGCAAGTGTCTTTCAACGGAAGCACCCTACCTAACAGCAGCTCTATCGACCTGCTTGGAGTATCTATAACGAACCAATTACACTACAAGGGCTCCATCGAAGCTAAGGTGAAACTCGCCTCCAAAAAATTGAGCGTACTATATAGAGCGCGCAGATATTTTACTAAGACCCAGATCTGTATACTCTACAAAGCGCAAATACGCCCAATTATTGAATATGGCAGTCACCTCTGGAGTGGCGCCCCCCAATACCTACTGAATACCCTCGACGCTGTCCAAAGGCGTGCTATACGTCTGATTGATGATCCATCACTGACTGATGGATTGCAATCACTAGAACACAGACGCAGAGTCGGTATTTTAAGTTTATTCTATAGATACTACCACGGGAATTGCTCAGAAGAACTTGCATCTTTGGTCCCTCCTCCACCCACTCGCAACAGAGTCACTCGCTTCACTCAATCGCAGCATCCATTCACAGTGGACCTTCAACATATACGAACAAGTCGCTTCTCGAACTCCTTTATTAACACAGCAGCCCGACTGTGGAACGATCTTCCGAATTCTGTGTTTCCACCTTCGTACAACCCGGGTCTTTTTAAAATCCGAATTAATAAACTCTTTTCTAGATTGCAAACCCCTCCCAACGCTACGTAGTGCGCTTCTTCGGAAGAGTAAAATGGACCCAAATCCTAATAGCTGGCGTCCCCTACGTAGACATGTTAAAAAAAAAATAAATACCTCACTTATAATAAAGTGAGCTGGCGTTAAGGCATCTACGCTGTCAATATCATTACACATAGGAACAAGTGGTCTGGAATTCACTACCGCCTCGATCTTAATTAATACTGTATTAAATTCCCCATAAGTCATCACTTGGTTGCCAAAAACTCGCTTTAAGTGATACTTTATGGATCTTACGTTGATCTCATGTAGGCCACCAAAATGTGGACCTTTAGGAGGATTCAAATGCCAATCGATGCATTTTTCGAGACAGAAATTTCGAAAATCTGTATCCTGGATACAGTCATAATAAAATTTGAAAACTCCAGTCAAATATTTACGTGTGCCAACCAAATTTGTTCCGCAATCGCTATATACTGTAGTACATAAACCACGTCGAGATACAAATCTCTCTAAGCAAGCAATAAATGCACTAGTAGATAATTCATTGACAATTTCAATGTGTATGGCCTTTGTAGTCATACATACGAAAACACAAAAGTATGCCTTATACGTTTTCGAATTGCGACGTTTATTTTCCTTCAAAATAAACGGCCCGCCTAGGTCAATTGATACGTTTATGAATGGTCGATGACGAGTAACCCGAATAGCTGGCAAGTCAGCCATTATTGGCTGCACTGGTGAAATACTAAATCGCTTACACACAAGACACTTTGACAAAACAGACTTAATTCTATTTCTCGCTGAAACAATCCAATATTTCCGTTGTATTAAATGTTGCAGTGATCTGGGACCCACATGCAAATATGATATATGAAAATAATTTATCAATAATTTTCCAAACTCACTATGCTTATGCAACAATATTGGAAATTTCATTTTATCGGGTAGTGCAGAATATCTAATTCTTCCGCCCACTCTGACAAGTCCCTGTTTATCTATAAAACAATTCAACTTCTGCAGTTGAGGATTATCGCATTGATTTTTGTATTTTAACATATTAATATCCTTCATAAAATATAAACTCTGATCATATTTTATAATTGCTTGTAAACTAATTTCCATTTCCCTATTACACAAATCTCCTTTAGTGCGATTATTAACATTCAAAAGACAATTATTTTTAAACCTTAAAATCCAAGCTACTACACGTGTTAACTTTGTATATTTATTAGTTATGTTATACAATCCTAATCTATCTTTATCTTCTAAAATTAAGGAATTAGATTGATTAACTAACCCTTTATAGTCTGGCAATTTTGCAGGTACAATATAATCATCGCACCGTGGCCATCTGTCAACAGGTTCTAACAGCCACTCTGGACCGTTTATCCACAACGTATGACCAACTAATTCTTTTGGATATAATCCTCTAGATGCACAATCTGCTGGATTACATTGAGATCTTACATGAAACCATTTTCCATGAGGCACGTTTTCCCAAATACGTTCTATTAGATTTGCAACAAATAATTTTAATAGATATGATGGTGTTTTAAGCCACGACAAAACAATACTAGAATCTGTGTACATATATACATCCTTTATAATAATTGCATCTTGAAATATAGATAAAGTATATTTAATTAATTTTGATAATAATAATGCACCACAGAGCTCCAAGCGTGGTATCGTTTGCATCTTAATTGGAGCAACCTTAGACTTGGCAGTCACCAGAGATATTTGTTTACTATCCTCAGTAACCAAATAACAAACAGCGCTATATCCGTCATTATAGGCGTCAGAAAAGCCAACTAAATAACACTGACTATCAACGCTAGTTCCAAAAAACCTATTCAATTTAAATTCCTCTAATAAAGACATTTGATCAACTATTTTATTCCACTGCACTTTTGTGGATTCTGGAATAATATCATCCCATCCCAATTTCATTTTCCACAAATTTTGAATGAAACTTTTCAATAAAAATGTAAACGGAGTGATCCATCCTACAGGGTCATATATAGATGAAACGACCGATAGAATCATACGCTTTGTATATTTAATATAAATTTTTTTAACCTGATAACTAAAAACATCATTCACAAAATCCCATTTAATTCCTAATAATTTAATATGATTACTGTCTTCAGCAAAACATATCACACTGCTATCAGATTTATTAAAATCTTGAATAAATTCAGGACAGTTAGTTGCCCATTTTGACAATTCAAAACAACCACTTCGTAAAATAGTAATCAACTGATCTCGTAAAATAATAGCATCTTCAATATTATGATCACCGCATATAATATCATCTACATATGTACTATCACGAAGAGCTTTAGCACCTAATGGGTATTTATCACTTTCATCCAAAGCTAACTGATTTATTGTTTGAATTGCATTATAGGGTGAGCTTCCTAAACCATATGTCACAGTGCATAACTCATATTCTTTGACAGGTTGTGACGGATCTTCTCGCCACAATACATGCTGATATCTTCTATCTTCTTGCCTGATAGATATTTGTCTATACATTTTAGTTATGTCAGCAGAAAACCCGATTTTATAGATTCTAAACTTTAACAATAATTCGATTATATCCTTTTGCAACTTTGGACCTACATGTAAATATTTGTTTAATGCACCAGTTGCGTTCGTATTAGAACTGCCATCAAAAACAACTCTCAATTTAGTAGATAAACTATCAGGTTTCAGAACACAGTGATGAGGAATATAATATACATTTGGATCGCCTTGTAAAGGAACTTCTTTCATGTGTCCTAACATCTCATATTCCTTCATGAACTTTGTATATTCTAGTTTAATTTCCAAATTATTACAAAATTTTCTTTCCATATTAGTTAATCTTTTAAGAGCAAAACCAAAAGTACCAACACATGGTACGTGAATATCTTTTTTTAATAAGAGCGGTACTACAAATCTACCGTCGTCATTACGATAATGTAAATCATTGTATAACTGAACACATTCCTCATCCGAATGTGACATTTTCCTACTACTTGATACTGTGTTTACCTCTTCTATTTCCCAAAACCCTTTAAATTTTTCATCTAACACATCAGATGATACAAAACATGTTAACAACTCATTGTTATCATGTACAAAATCTTGACCTAAAATTACAAACCCAAATATGGTCTCAAATGCATATAAATCTTCTGATAATTTTTTACAATTTCCTGTAAACAATTTTCCATACATGTCAGCACCTAATAATATATCAATATTACTGCTTTTCCAAAATTCATTATCTGCCAATTCTAAATCTTGAGTCAAAACTCTACACTGATGAGATAAATCTCTCCTAGGCAAGTTTGATGGAAGCGCATCCACCACTACACTCTTTACAAATAGCGACTTGTTATATTTATTATTAAATAAACAAAATTGCATAGAACCCTTTACATCAATATTAGTAGAAGACAGCGTTGTCAATGATACAGAATGCCCTTTTGTATAGAATCCTATATTCTTACAAAACTTCCCAGACATCAAAGTAACCTGACTTCCAGAATCAACTAAACACTTGGCCTTATAAAATTGCCCATCTTTTCCTTGGACATATCCTATAATTGTTCCTAATATCACTTGACCAATAGATTCATTACCCCGAATCCCTTTATGGCAGATACCTACTACCGATGAATTATCAGTATGCAATAAAACATTATGTTTCCTATCACAAGTTTGACACTTTTTGTTAGACTTACAATCCTTTATCAGATGTTTTCCAAAACAACAAAAACATAATTTCAATTTAGAGACAATATCCTTTCTCTCTGATACAGTTTTATTAATAAATGTGTCACAATTGTGTATCGTATGACTACCCTTACACATATAGCATTCAAGTTGGCGAATATTACCTACAAACCCTTTGTCTGATTTATGATTATAATTATTACGCTTTACTTGTGAATTACTCTGACGTGAAAATTTTAATACTTGCAATTGACTTCGAATTATTTCAAATATTCTATTTATTGAAGGAATTTCCTGAATATCTAATCTACTTTCCACTATTCGACGTGTAGATTCATCCAATTTATTAATAAATATAAATCCCCATACCTGATCTAACATTTTTTCACATTTCATATTTGACAGAGCTAATATATTTTCATTAAATGTGTGATATAATTCGCTTAATTGCCCTACATTTTCACCAACTAAAGATTTGCATTGAAACATTTTATTCATGTAATATTCAAATTGTAATCTTGTATTAGTATAATGTCCACACAATGTACTCCAAGCAATATTATAATTATCACTAATCAGTGGTAAATTAACAAATGTTGATGCAAATCCCTTTATGGACGTTCGCAAATAATGAAATTTTTCTATGTCTGTATATCCAATATTATCATGAATCAATGACACAAACATGTCATGAAACGAATTCCAATTTTCGACGTTGGAATCAAAAACAGGTAAATTTATTATAGGAGCTCTCTGAATTTTATTACATACATCAGTTGCATTTATTTTCACACCATTAGATAAACGATTTTTAATTCTCATTATTTCAAAATACATAATGTCACTTTTCTGAATTATTTCACTCAACTCTTTCAACTCTGTATCACATTTTGTATCAGTATATATTCCAATCAAGCTGTCACTTAATTCATTGAACAATTTATACCATTCATCAACTCTCTGACACCTAGCTAAAAATATTTCATCTCGTTCGATATTGCCTTTTTCACACAGATCTCTTAATTCATATGTATTCCTAATTCTAGAAATAGCATTTAACATCCTTGCTTTAATGTTATCAGCCATTTTAAAATTTTAAACTTATATTTATAAACTATAATTGCATGCAAACACAAATTCACTGT
Organism: Molanna angustata; assembly: GCA_963576475.1. NCBI lineage: Eukaryota > Metazoa > Arthropoda > Insecta > Trichoptera > Molannidae > Molanna > Molanna angustata. The sequence goes on from OY754981.1 coordinate 10,134,890, forward strand.
ATCAATAATAATGTGGTATTTTATTCTACCCGACTGCATTCACAATAATGTTATTAACATTAATATGGTACCTTATTATACCTCACAATAATCACAAAATAATATTATGTGATAATCAATCACCATAATATTGTAACAAAATTGAGTACCTACAATTTACTTTCTATTTGAAACCACCGCAACATGCAGAATTCGCAACAAATAACACAAAAAAAACACTTCAAATTCGGTTAGAAGGGCCAAAAATATTATATAGAAAACATCAGGTGATGGGTATTAGATGGTAGGTAGTGGACTGTATTTTTAAACTATCTCACCGATGCTTCTATACTCCTGGTTCACTGATTATTTTTTCTGTGCACACATCCACACGCAGTGGTCTTCAAACTTGTACTGATTAATTTCTTCCTTGACACTTATTGTCACCCAAAATTATTTTGACAAGTGACAATTCTCATACATCGGTGAGGGGACAATGGCATGGAAAGGATTTAAAGGAAATATGCTTCTACAGCCAATGTAAAACATATAATGCCAAACGCAGTTGTTTTATACAGCAAACAAATTCAAATACAGAACATACATAATCTATTGTGAAGCAATAATAATAATAATAAGTTATTTGTATAGCGCCGTTTAATGATTCGAGATCATACCAAGGGCGCTGATAGGTTGATGTTGTGTTGCTTTCTGAAAAAAAGCTGTTTTTAATCCTTTAGTGAAAGTGCTCTTGCTTTGAGCACTGCGGACATCTAGAGGCAGTGAATTCCACTTAATTGGACCACTCACACTAAAGCATCGGTCATAGTAAGCCGCTTTGTTGACTCTGTCCAACTCCCTTAAGGAATTTTCACTCTGTGATCCAGACGACCTGAGTGTGAGATGCCTCCCAGAGAGATCTCTTCTCTGACACAGCTCTTGTATATATTTTGGTGCCAGGTTGTTCAAAGCGTTATATACTGTCAAACAAATTTTGTAATCAATTCGCTCTGGACACTTCAACCAGTGTAATTCGTTTTAGTAGTGGAGTTATGTGACATCGTTTTTCTGCACACCGAAAATAAGTCTTGCCGCTGTGTTAAATACCATCTGTAGTCTATCGAGCTGATACTTCGGCAATCCAGCATAAATGCCGTTGCAGTAATCAAGCCGAGACACAACGAATGAATTTACAAGTGTTTTAGTCTCATTCTTGGGTAAATTTCGACGAATGTTTTTCAGCTGTCTGAGTTGAAAAAAACATGAACTGACCGTTTTTGAGATTTGAAGGTCAAGTGACAACTTATTGTCCAAGTGAATACCCAAGAATTTGACACTTGCAGTTGGCACGAGTGTTTCTCTGGTACTTAAACAATTACACTAAGTTTGAATGAAACACAAATTCGTTCAATTTTAACAACATAACAAATGAGTCAAGATGGACAGTTTCAACACGCATTGTCATCGGTAATACACAAATTCTGAAAGTTTCAGAGCTTTATATGGTTGGGAAGCTAGTTAAAATCAATTGTAAAATTCTAGTACGTAGAGATAAACAAATGAAGTTAATATATAGATTGTTGAAAATATACTTTACCAGTGAGATTCATAATTTCCGACAAATCACAAAAGTATTCTCCATAATATGGTGCCGGTGCCGTGAAGATTATACATGCCATAAACCAAGCAGCCGGGATTTTGGTCAGGAAGACGAAGAACGTCGTTCTCTTCTGCCAAAATCCCGTGTCTCCAATCAAATACTTGATGATGCCATCTTCCGCAAGAGTAGATCTACCATTCTGATGTGACTGAGCCGACGTGGGCATTCCGGAGACCATGATCTTCGGTTGGCAGTTATCAGATCCCAGGAGAGGTTCCTGAAACAATTTTTTCAAATTTGCATTACTTAAATATAATTTTATTAAAAAAAAAAAAAAACGAGTGGGTTGTGGCCAACGCTAAACTCCTCACTAACAAATCATTCTATAAAGTATTCAAATTTTGTATGGAAAATTTTCAGCATTTTCATGAAATGAGTTTGTTAAATAATTTTTTATTTAAATATTGGGTTAGTGAGGAGTAAAAACCTAATCGATTTCATGAAAATAAATAAAGATTAAATATTGTAAATTTGATTTGAATTTACTAAATCTTCTTCGTTTCGTAGACCTGTGTCTTTAATATAAAAACTATGCAGTCCAACTATCCTTTCATCTCTTTGGGGATCTTCCAGGTACCTAGACGGCGACCAGAAGTGATTTCATTTGCTACTATATATGCAAGTCTATCAACTGTCCATTCTTTGAACATTGGAGGATCACGCAGCCGGAGTTCAATAATATTATTTGTCAAAATTTTAACTTCAAAGTATGTTAGCACTCATGTTCTTTCTTTACTATATCAGACTCTTAAAAACCCTCTCACACCTAAGTACCTCAAGGAGAAATTCGCTCATCTTTCTTCTCATGGTCTTAATTTACGATCTCAAAACCATAGTACACAGTCCATGACAATATACCACGCATCCTCTTACATTTACTCGTTCACAATTCACTCAGCTCGGCTATTGAAGCTACTAGCTTGATGCTTTTCAAGAAGCTTCTGATGTCACACTTCTTATCCACACCTCATATAGTTCCTTTATCCTTCTTCCCTTCTTATCCCATCAATTTTCCTTTTTTTGGGACATTTTCATTATTATTATTTTTAAATCGCGTTTTATTAAGAACTTAATATTTTATTCCTTATTATTTTACTGACTAGTAGGTATGGTTTACTGGAAGAAATTGCCTGCGGGAAATTGTGTAAAAAATGCATAATAAAGGAATATTATTCATTAAGTACAGATAGCGGCAATTAATTTTGTGTTTTTTGTTTTGTTGGTATAAGTATGCGCAAATCGCCCTCTCCACGACGATTATTCTATTGTTATTTTCCAGTAACTATGCCTACTTGAAATAAAAATGATTTAAGAATGTTTTGTTATAAATTCTGCATTTTATAAATACTTTTTATTGATTATCGGTACAATAATAAATTTAAAAATATAAAATACAGGAAATAAATATGTATACCGTGTTAACTATATCAGACTAGAAATTAATGGCATATTTCTGTTAGTGGATGTAGACACCATTCACCAAGAGCCAGTGACTGTCAAATTTACGTCATAGTATAAAGGCTAATTTTTTTCTGTAAAATGATACCACAGCAGATAACAACGATTGGATAATATGAACTCTGATCAGTGGTGGCTTTTGATCGCCATCTTGAATTCAATTTTCCGGCCTTCTTAAACGTCAAAATACTAGTTTTTCAAGATGACACTGCTTCAATGTGTTGAAAATGCTATTTGATCACGTCAGTTATAGTTTGAAGTGTGATTTTTTAATATTCACTACCGAAAACTATTAGAAATTCTTCTTCTTCTTCTTCTTTAGCCCCTTTCACTCCACTGCTGGATAAAGGCCTCTTCCTGAGTTTTCCGCTTATCTCTATCCTGGGCACTCTGCTTCCACCCATGTCCCACCAGTTCGACAATATCGTCAGTCCATCTCCTCTGTTGTCTCCCTACACCTCTTCTATTAGAAATTACGTCTTCCATTTACAGACACATTTCTTGGTGCGAACCTCCCGACCAATTAAATAATTGATTAATTGTTATCTCTTTAAAGGTGTCTGTGGGAAGGCTTCAACAACCAAAGTGTCTGTTGATCAAATGCGTGATTTCTATAAGTCCTTTGTAGTAAACATAAAAAATCACGCTTTATACTTTAACTGACGTGTTAAAAAAGCAATTCACAACACTTTGAAGGACACCGAAAGCCACCACTTCTCAGGGTCCATATTATCAAATAGTTGATACCCACTGTCGTATCCTTTTACATAAAAAATCAGGCTTTTTACTATGAGCATAAATTTTGCATGGGCCACTATACAATTTTTTCAGGAGGGTAAATTTTCACAATCTGTCCCTGCAGATTGACTGAGAACAGTTATAATTCTGAATATGTTTGATAAATGATCATTATAAACTTACTCGTTTCAAAATAAAATGATCAAGCTCCGTATTGGGAGTGCTCGATTCGCTATTGACTGCAGCGGTCGCGTTCAACATCCAGTTTTGTGTTTGTTATAAATATTGTTGTTGTGTACAGGGTGACACTAAGCTAATTTGTTTTTTTTTAACTAATTTTTAATTGGTAAAAATAAGAACATTTTATTTTTGGTAAATTACGTCTGTGAAAAGTGTAGTTCATCGTGGTGGCTCCAATATGGAGCCGCCACATGAGCCACCTGACCCCAAGCAAACGCCCAAGTTCTCCAATTCTGTATACAAATCCCTGCAAGATCCCTGATATCTCCACTATATCTCCTACTACGATTTCGAATACACCGCCTCCTCTTGCACTAAAATATAAACCCCAAGATATTGGTCCAAAACCAAGACACGTCAAAATTCATTAAACCTCTAGAATTTGAAAAAAAACTTCATGTTGCAAGAATCAAAGGAATTGCCCTGGTATCCCCCTTCTCTTCAATGGATCTACAGCCCATATCGAGCCTTGGCCTCCAGCAACTTCCTCCTCCAACCCCTCCTGTCACCTGCTGCGACCCTCCAGTTTGGCACATTCAGAAGCTGGGATGCGTCCCTCCCAATATCATCTTCCCATCGCAGCCTCGGTCTCCCGACGTTTCTTTTGCCACCTGGGTGCCCCTCTAAGACTCTTTTTGGTACCCGTGATGATGGCATTCTCTGAACATGCCCGGCACATCTTAGCCTGCTTAGTCTTATATATTCAGACAGTTTGGGTGCTTTGTAAATGCCGTACAACTCATCGTTGTATCTATTGCCCTGGTATCCATAAAAATATATAACAAAGAACATCCTCTTTTTCCAAAGTTACAGTATCTTTTCGAGACCTCTTTGAGGAGGTACTTCAGTGTTGCACTCAAAAATCTTACCATTGCTTTTTTCTTCTTGGAAATTTTTAATTAAAACTTTCCCAGGTGTTCTTTCATCATCTCTCACTATTTTTACAATACTCTACAAGGCCGTGATTTTTTTTTCCAGATATATTGGAATGTCCCGAATTTCAAAAATCACTATTGACACTGAACCCTACTCAGGTAAATAGAATTTTCAGTCAAATTGTGGATAACAAGTGGCCTTCCCATGTATTTATTTTTACTGACAAGTCAAAGTCCCAAGATGGTGGTTGCAGTTTTGCTTTCTATGCTCCTTCCCTGAAGATTGAAAAAATGTTTCAACTTCCACACGCTGCTTCCATTTTTACCGCTGAATGTGTTGCCCTAAAAGAAGCTGTGTTCGAAATTCTCACTTCAATTTATCTCAGACAGTGATTTTTACTGATTCTCTTAGTTTAATAGACACTTTATTGATACCATTTTCTCCCAAAACTGATTATCTGGTAAGTGATGTCAGAAAATTACTATTTATTGCTTCCTCGAGAAATATCAGAATAGTTTTGGCCTGGATACCATCCCATGTGCGAATAAATGGAAACGAAATGGCCGACTATCTGGCGAAAAGGGCTTGCACTTGTGGCATAATACCGGGATCCTTTTCGCTACCTTTGAGGAATCGTGTTAACGTGATCAAGAACTTCTTGTTGTTGAAATGGAACGAAATGATTATTGACTCCCCTAAAGGATCCCACTATAAATCAATACAATCTTGTATTTCTTGACATACTTGGTATAAAGGTTTGAATATCTCTAAGACCAATGTGTCATTAATTAAACCAATGTGTCATTAATAATTAATGTGTGTAAGTATGTATGTCCGTGTGAATATATGTGTGTGTACGTATGTGTGTGTATGTGTATGGGTATTTAAATATAATTTTTAATTATTTTTTATGTTTTTTCTGCTTGAAAATAATTTTGTGAATCACCCGGTATTCAGCTATCTATTTTATTATAATTTTAAGTATCACCTCGCTGGTGCATGTCCGGTAGGTAGAAAATATAATATAAAACGGCAATGACGGCGTCAATGTTTTTGGGATAAAATAATATTTTTGCTATATTCATTAATTTTGGGATAAAATTATAATTTTGCTATATTCATTAATTTTGATATAAAATTATAATTTTGTTATATTCATTAATTTTGATATAAAATTATAATTTTGTTTTATTCATTAACTTTGGGATAAAATTATAATTTTGTTATATTCATTAATTTTGGGATAAAATATTAATTTTGTTATATTCATTAATTTTGGGATAAAATTATAATTTTGTTATATTAATTAATTTTGGTTTTTGTTAACTTTGTATTTAATTGCGGAACATACTTTTTAGGTTATTTTTTCCTTATTTCGTTTCTTTCTTAATATTTTGTATATTTAATTTTATTGTTATGTAAATAATATAACCTGGCAATAGAAACGTACAAATGGTTAAATAATAATCATGTTTTAATTTGTGATTTTTCTTATGGTTATTATTTCTTCTGTTTTAATTCTTATTTTGTATACTTATTTGTATAGTTGTAAAAATGTATACCTTTATTATGAATGTGTAAAGGATTAGGTATGTATGAAAATGGTTAAATCACTCGCATATCGGGTGCAGGACCATTTAATAAAAGAGAAAATGAAGAAGTTCTGTATTTCGATTTTATGTGGTTTTTAGTGTTATTAATAAATTCAGGATCGGAAAATGAAAAACGACTCTGTATCCATTAAATTATAATAAAAAGAGATTATTATATTGTTTACTAAGTTGTGAATAATAGGTAGGTACGATTGCTTTAATTTTCTCAATATTACCTATGAATGTAATTTTTAAATAACCTATTTAGTATGGAATAAAATTCGCATTGCGTGCATCTAATGTTTCTTTGTAACGTCCATAAAGACGTATTAGTTATTTAAATGATTATAATGTACGAGAAGTGAAATTGTCCTACAGTAATATTTACATGATGTGAAATAATTAAACAATCAAAAAATAAATCGATTCAAAAAATTATTCATATATCCCCAAAATGTACGAAGTTTTTTTTTAAATCCTCTTCCCTCTCAAATCTGTATCTATTAATCTTCTTCTCTCTATTTCAGCCCTCTTTCGTCCAGTAATGGACATGGGCCTCCCCGCGAGACTAATTTTGGGTATCTATTTATAAATTTGAACTTTGTGTGCTAGCACACAATAACTTGAACCCGTGTCTTATCTAATCTATATATTGAACATATATTTCTTAGAATTCATCACCACAAAACTTTCGAAAATGAACATCGGTATGTAAACATTTTTATTTGTTTTTTACCTACACCCTACACCTAAGTTATTATTTCATATTAGGTATAATTCAACAAAATGTTTATGTATGTAATTTTATAATTGATATAAACTTATCGATTATTTAATAGTGTAATATTTTTAGTATAGGTATCTCTTACTTATATAACACCGAGAAAAATACATATAAATAAATATTAAATTCTTTCATAATTCTGTTTATTCTTTATCTTTGTGTACATATATTCTGATTTTACGATAATATTACATTCAACATTGTCAATAAATATCTATTGTTTATCTCATAATTAGGTATCTAAATTTCAGACAACAAACAAATTCATTGATATTATATTATTTTTTTCGTTTTATTTTTGTATTTGAAAATGAAATGTCATATATTAATTTAAGTTTATTATTTTTCAATTTACATCATCTATTAATTCAAATGAAATTACTATTATTTAATGAAAATTATCTTAAATAATTGAACAAAAGAAGACGCGGTATTCTTTACAAGTTACATGTATCTCATTGTGTTTAACAATGAAAATTACGTTTGATAAAATATTAAATATGATTTATTATATTATTATCGCACCTAAAATGCTACTTTACTTCGTTTCCTGTAAAAATGGCGATAAAAAAGTGTCAACGATGACTCAAAATGTCTTTAATTCTTTTCTGACACTTTTTCTATGACAATAATAATAGATATAAATATAAACAGGATAGCCTTGTCTTCACACCATTTTTTAAACATAACCTACAAAAGTTTGGTAAAAATTCTAATTTAGTTATTTTTTTTAATGTGTTAGTTACTTTTTTTAAATATATAATGCAACTGGCTCACGCCAGTCGCAATTATAACTACAAACAAACCAAACCAACCTATTTTTACCAAACTTTTGTAGGTTAGATTTAAAAAAAATGTTGTGAAGACTAGGCTATCCATAAAAACATGAACCCGGAATAGAAAAAATAGTATTGACAGCAAAATAGTAGGCAAGCGATAAGATTTAGTGATGAGCAAATGCAAGACCAAGACCAGCGAGGAGAATTTCCAATTCACAAATCTTTGTTTAATAATAATATCTTCTAAATACATTTTTTTTTCTTTCTAGAGAAAGAGTTTTTATAAACACGAGCATTTATTGTTTTACCATACATATTTTATTGTTTTAAATAAATTGTCTATCACTGCCATCTGTCGGAAAAGATGCGCAACCGTTTACGAACACTGTTTTATTTAATTGGAAACAAAAAATAATCCTTATGGCAATAAGCCCGCTAGCATGCAATATGTTTGTTTATAATATGTACAAAAAATAAACAAATAAAATTTATACTTTTGTCGATAGGTATATGATACCTACCTACTATATTATTACACTACATTGTAATCAATTCTTAAGTTAACTTAAAAATAATCCATTAAATAATTATATTACTCGTCTAATTAAGTAACATTATTTGAAATATTTCCTATATACAAAAACCAAGAAAATATATATTACATTGAAATAATTAATTGAATTTACTTTACGATTCGCCACTGTATATTTTTGCTTTCGTCGTCATATTTCAACCAAAGAAATATTGTCTTAAAAAATAATATTTTATCCTTTTAATAGACACCGCCGTCAAATAAAAATGACACTTATTCTAATGACAGAGGTTATTTTTTGCATAACGTAAACACAAAATAAGACAATTTGAATCTGAGATAGTAACTTCCTGTAACAACATCCGCAAGTGTTTGTTTGTCTTCATGTTATTAAAGATACTATTTTTGTTTTGAACCGATATCTTAATTTCAATCCTAAACAAGTAGTTATCAATTTTTTTTAATCCAGAAACCATCCCGGACATACTCTCGACAATTCATCAAAGTTTCATTGCAATCGGATGAACGGTTTAGGAGCGCATACAACACATACATACATAGATATAAACATTCAAATTTATAATAGGTATAGATTTTATACCGTTTTTACAAAATAAATATTATATTTTTTTTTCAAGCATGGAGTCATAGATGGTGAAAGCGGGTAGGTTGAGAGGTTTGGATGTCACAAAATTCGATCTTTGTATATTATATTTACCATTCATTTATTGTCGTTCCAAAACAATTTCTATAAGTAAAATGTCAACATGTTGAAAAACTGCAAGACTGCAAGTCTTGCATTTAAGTCTTGCAAGACTCTTGGTATTGCAAGCATGGTCTTGCAGTGAAGCATGTGGTCTTGCAAAAAATGCAAGAACAAGACCAAGACCGCAGGACTTTGCTCATCACTAATAAGATTGCAGATTTTTCTAAGAAATAGAGGTCATGGCCGGTATTTGGCGAATCACCAAACGGAAGACGACATGTGTGATATTATATTGTCCGGTCAAAACAAGTAAACTACTTAAATAATTCATCTACATAAACAAAAATATTAAGATGGGTCGATGGCAGAGCGGTTAGCGCAATAGCGCGCTGGGCTAGTAATTCAGTGGTCGCGAGTTTGAATCCTGCCTCGACCGATCTCGTTCACCAAGCATTTATTTGCTTATTTTAGGGAACGTAGGAAGATGTATATGTACTTATTTAACTAGGACATACTCATTTAAAAACAAAAAAAAACATTTGTTTGTTTCAGCGAATACCTACTATTAACAATAAAAATATGAAAGACATCATATCAGCCCCCTAGACAACATGTCATTTAGCTCAAGAAAAGATAACTCAATGTATGGAAGAGACAGTTGTCACGAGACTGGCAACTGTAATATCCATACATTGAATTATCTTTTCTTATTTCTTTTCTTGAGCTAAATGACACATTGTTTAGGGGGGCTGGGCCACACACTGATGAGTAGAATTCACTCCTGCAGTTGTCGTGTCGTGGCTCCAAAATATTCTAGCCTCTAGGGTTAATCATGAAGTTGATTAAATATAGGTCAACTTCAGACCCAAGCAATCTTTGGGGTTTGAATAATAATATTAAGTAATTTATAAATCTATTTAATTAATTAATTTATAGCGAGCATATTGCCAAATGGCAATAAACTCGCCACATGCATTATATTTGCTTATATTATGTAGGTACTAAAAGTTAAATAAATAAATAAACGCCATAAATTGCCTTTTACATACATACATACATGAAAACACATATTGATGATAAAATATTAAAAAGAGTAAGAATAAAACACAATTAGGTACACACAATTAGGCAAAAAAAACTAAACAATAAAATCAAAAATAAAAAAAATATGTAGATTAAGCAAACATAACAAAAAGATATACATATGGACTCACAATAAACGAAAACATTAAATAAAAAAGTATTATAAATACAAAAAATAGCAGTAGATGCAGTGTCATGTAAATTATAAATAAACAAAAAAGATATAAAAAAAAGAAACATTTTACAATGGAGAATATACAAATCTGCACTGAAAATATCAAAAGTTGTTTCTCTCATAAAACAATGTGTATATCGTCCGTTTATATTTATGTTTGGGCAGCATAAAAATGTTATATAAATGAGAGTATTCATTCCCAATATTATGGAGACGATTTATACAACAATTAATGACAATTTCATACTTGACATTGATAGTAACAGAGATTAAAATTAGATTATGATCGAGTATTGATTTATACATTTTTAAGATTAAGGCAAGATAAGAACGTGTGGTGGATTCGCCAACATAGGTACTTTGACCACAAATATTGTCTTTACAATAATATTCTTTTCATCATGTTGAAGTACCTAGAGGGTCGCGAAGTGACAGAGTGTTCAATGACCCCGTGTTTGTTAATGAACCTCGAGGGTGAGGGTATATAACCGGACTACCAATTCGTTCATCATCTGGTGCCTGGTTTACTCGTGAAATTTTCACTACGTGTGTTGTTATTTTCAATTTACGAAACTGCTAATTTATATTGTTAATTTACTGCACATATTTAGTTATTTTATTTCGTGTGTATAAAATTAAATGAAACTCCATAATACATCGAATGTAAGTGTATGTACCTAATGTGTTACCTTACTCTCTTCTTAATTTAGCCACTGACTGTAAATATTTAATTTGATGGTACATGCACCCGAGTATTTAGTATCTAATCACCCTCTGTGAATACGTCGCGTCGTCTTCTTATTGTGACTTGTTAAGCTAAGATTAATTTACTAGTTGCATGTAACACATGAGATCCAACTGTCGATAGCGATAGTATGTATAGTTGAAGAATATGTACCAAACTATAAAACCCATAAATACAAATTATTGAATATTGTCAGATATTTTGTTTTCTATACAACATATGTAGGTATGTATGTCAAGATAGGATAGTATGGAGGAAGGTCCTTTTTTCCTACCCATAATATGAAAATAGCATGATGGTATGTATGTATGTTTGGAGATGAAGTATCAAACTATTAAGTCTTCTTACATATTGTGTATAGGCGACTGCCATACAAAATGTATGAAGCAATGTCGTCACTAAATTCAATTTTTTAAAAAATTGTTAAAAAAAATTAAGATCTTCTACAATGCTAATATTTTTTATAGAAAATTAAATTATCTAGTTGGGGTGTTTCGGCTTTTTTCGATAATTGTAAAAGTTTTGGAAAAATAGGCAGTTAAACTCATAAATTTATCATAAAAAAAATACTTTTCTTAATAAAAAATGTTTGATAAGCCCTGGAATTTTTTTGAAAAAACTAATTTGAGATTTTGTATTTGGCTATGTTTTTAAAAATTTTCAGCGTTCTAGCTTTTATGGTTTCTGAGATATATGGAAAAATAAAATAAAAATTCAAAAGTTGATAACCCCTGACTGAAACAAAAATTCAAAATTCCGAGTATAAAAGTTTTGTAGGCCTGTAACTGTTTATATATTCTGAAATTTTAGGCTCTGTAAATTGAGCGGATCAAAAATTATAAGGGGGGGACGGACACACACACACACACACAGACACACACGCAGACATACAATTCTCGCGTATCCTGGCTTGAAACATTGTCGATATGTTAAGAGAACAAAGTTCTCCTGAACAAATCGACAGTTGGATAAATTTAAACTAAGTAAAGTTTCACATTACTTAGTGGACAGAATCTGTCCTGGTGACCTCGTTTTCAATCTTCGGAATTGATCGCTAACAAGTCACAATAGGAAGCGATTCGGGTACCTAATCTAACTGCATTCCCTTCAGGAGTCAAGAATCAATTCTGGGGGGCAAGTCTGGTTGAGCGTCGAAATCAAAACCCTCCATGTTTACCCATATCATGGATATAATTATCATATGGAGTTCTATACTATGCTAGGATATTAAAGAACTCCATATGATATTTGTATCCATGATATGGGTAAACATGGGTTTTGATTTAGACGATTGAACATTGATTGCTTGCCCCCTGGACTAAACGGAGTTGAGCCCTCGGTTCGGACTTTACTGAAAGCACCTTAATCCTTAAGGGTCACTATAGGCCCTCGGTTCGGTCTTTCCCGAAAATACCTCAGGTGCTCCAGTCCATAGCATCTTTTACATTCATTCATCGTCTCATATGAACAATGTAATATTATATGTTCGTCGATTGTTCAAACTTCTTATGTTTCCTTTTTTAAAATATCATTTCATGGTCATGCCGTCCCTTTCTACGGCGTCCATTGCTATTCACTCCATCTCATCTAATAAAATGTCACACGTAAAAGTCACAGCAAACGGCAGCCATGTTGACTCGTCGGTAGCAATGACAGCGAATAATTTAATACAGATTTCTGTTTTACCAAAAAGGGTGAAAATCGCGTTGAAAATAGAACACGTTCTATTTTTTTACCCATCGCGTTGAAAATCCCATCGAAAACCTGAAACCTGTTGACAGCGTCCGTATAAAGTAGACTTTAAGGCCTGTGTATCTACACTTTTTAGTCAACTGTTCATCGTTCATTCTTTCAGTATGTCCATACCACCTTAATGAATTATCTTTAATTACCCTTTTAAAATCCTTCGTTATCTCGCATTCTTTCCTTGAGTCGTTGTATTAAGTTGTCGACAATATGGGCCTGCTAACTATTGATTCACACCTACAATGTTACAAAATATGCAAGAAAAAATAACACGGTTTCCGTAATAGTAAAAACGATGTATCATTCAAATGAAATACGTAAATAGATGATGAATGATTTTACACCACATTTTTTATGACTGAATTCCACTTAAAAAATACGTAAAAACGTAATACTTAATTGAAAGTATGACTTTTTAAGACTGAATTCCTCTTAAAAATATGTAAAACGCTATTATTTGAAATTCCATTTACTGAATTGACTGAATTCCATTTAAAAATATATATGTAAAAATGCAATATTTGAAAAAACGACTTTTTACGACTAAATGTAATATTTGAAATATTTTTAAACACGGCAGGTTTTATAAATTTAAAACATCAAATGGTATTATTGAATTTGTAAATATGAACATTTAATTTAATAATATTATAAAAAAATTCAAATTATAATAACGATTTGCTGTTGACTTTTGTAACCAAGCGTTAAATACCGCCATCTTTGTGGTAAATATTAAAACTCGGAAGATAAAACTAGGAAGGAAAACTCACGTGGTCTGCGCAGAAAAACAAATTTGGATTATTACTTAGCGCAAAATATCAAGATATTTGCAGATTCTATTCATTTTGTTTAATATACACAATATGGAATTATTTAAAAAAAATCTACGATTGTATGTACCAACCTTAATATTGTGTATAACCACGATAATCCAACTTATGATATAAGTCGGTTTCAAAACTTCACTACAACTACTCAAGTAGGTAAGTATGATAATATAAGTCGATGAGATCCATTCTTGTGTCTTTACAAAAATGAAATGAATCAGCGCGTTGGATTGCGAAACTAATTGAACGTTATCTTTATCTGATTTAAATTATAATCTAATAAGGTGGCGACCAAATTATCACGGTTGCGACCAAAGATCGCGACGCACGACAATGCGACTCATTATTGATAGACGACTTGCTATTTTTAGTAATGGAAAATTCTGGATGTAGCCCTAAATCCTTTCATTAACGTGATGACGTTTCTAAAACTAGCATTCCTTGTTATGTGCAGGTATTAAAATATTCAGTTTATGTAAATTATAGAGGCATTCACCCATATTCAGAGACAAATGTGAGGATCGAGGAGGCCTTGGGCCTCAACACATCCACACACAAACATACACACCAGTCTTACTAATAAAAATCGACATCCGCCATTCTAATTTCGACGTTTGTCCTGGTTTTAACTGTCATACGTTTTTCACATTTTAAAATAGGAATATGGAATATATAACGAATAATTTAATCAAAAGAATACCCATGCGAACACCATTGTAAATATTATAAAGGAGCTAATTTTTTGACAACTTTCGCTCCTAAAATGGACAACTATCGAGAATAAAATGATTTATAAAGATTTTTCGTCATAAACACGCAGATCAAAATAAAATTTGATTCGTGATAGATGACAGTTGTCTTAAAACACCCTTAAACTACCTTAGACAGGCGTGCAAGCGTTGTGTAAAATTTGTGTGAGAGATACCTACACAGTCGTTAACCAACTGATCTGCTACACAACGTTTAATAGTAACGTTTTTGCCTAGACGGATGTTAGACGGTCGTGTAACTTTTACAACATGTTTATTAGTGAGGATGTAAATGTTACACTCATTTAAATAATATGTTGTAACAAATAATATGCTGTGAAGCTTCTAAGTTGGTCTTTATGGACTTCAAAGTTCAAAGGCTGAAAGCTTCGGTTTGCTAAGATAAATAAATTTTCTTGAAAAAATCGACAGCTGATGGATATAAATGCGATAGATTAAAAAATATGATAACCATAATATGCGCCTGTTTTCTCTCAATATGTATATCAATAATGGAATTTTTTTCAAAAATTCGTATAAAATCAAAGAATTGGAGCATTTTAACAAATCGTTCCACGTGGTTTTGGACGGTTTTGAAGTGAAGTGTGAACTTAGCAGCGCACAAGCGTTTTTCAAAAGTAACTAAACTATTATAAACTGTCGGAGCATAATATATATGTCTAATAAATTTGCTAGAGAGGCTACCTATCTATTTTAAGTTAATTCCACTGTCTATTATAATGTAGGAAACCCACACTATAATGAGGAAGATGAATACAATATTTGCCGAAATGAAAGTTTAAGAACATAAATCATGAAATTTTGATGTTAATAATGGACATTTTAGTTCTTCTTCGTCTTGTGTCATGTTAGGTCTCCCCGACATTGACGACCACCGTAGAGAAAGCCTGTCTGTCCTGTGTAGTGCGAAACAGCTCCTCCACAGTTCTCATACCGGTCTGTTCCCGGATGTTTTGCAGCCAGGAAAGCTGCCTTCTTCCGACCTCTTTACGACCCTGAATCTTCCCCTTCGTGCCGAGCTGAAGGATGGCATATTTTTCACCTCTCAGAATATGGCCAACACTTTACGGAGCTTAACATTGGTGAATAATCTTTTGTTGGTGTTGGCTCTACGTAGTACTTCAGTGTTACTGACCATGTCAGTCCATGGTATTCTTAGCATTCTGCTGTAAATCCACATTTCAAATGCTTCAAGGCGGTTTATAATATTAACTTTGAGAGTCCACGCCTCCACCCCATAAAGCAGAACTGACCACACATACTTAGTTCTTAATACTCCCTATTCAGTAACTATTGTAACTAAAATAGGAACATACTAAAATTGTAGATTTTAGATTTACGGTCTTATTTCAGCGTTATAAAATATCAACTTGGACTAAATGGAATAGGAACGTACCTATATTGGCCGGAACGTTCTTATCACTAAGTAAACATAAACAAGTAGAAATATACAAATTATAGTGTTTTGTGTTTAATTTAAATAATCTATGTATTAAATATTAAAAGATTACCAGTATAAACATTGTATGTAGATGTAGGTATAATATACCTACACAATCTTTGTGATCAAATATTTCCATAATGAATTACAATTTTTACATTGATCTGTAAATAGGTACCTAATAATTTTATTGCTTGCTTCCGTAAACGTAGTTTGGTTCTTTAAACATAGTCTTCTAACAATTAATAGAAGAGATAATGCTCGGTCATATTTGATTAAGTATTTTATGAATTAGGTACTAACACGTTAGCCAACATTCGAAACCAAATGCGGAACTCAAACAGAAGATATTGATATCAACGTTAAATTTAAAGAGTTTAACATCGTGTAATAAAAGAGTTAAATATGTAATTTGGATTAATGCAAAAAACTTAATACTGTCGAGCCTCGATAATCAGAATGACCTCCTTACTCGTAAGCAATCGCAGTTCTCAGTAATTAGTATCGTAGGTATAGATAATATAGTTTTTTTTGTCGCTTAATACTTACCACTCGGAAAGCATAACATTGAAATTATAAAGACGTGATTAGTAGCATTTTTCGTGAATAAAACATATTTTTATGTACAAAACTGTTATTAAAATTTATTTTAAAATATCTGTACTTTGGGTGTTGGGAGATTATCGAGTTTCAACTTAATGTACCTACTTACACACATAGCACATATGTAATTATAATATGTTCTTACTTACGATAGTGAATCTGGGCCGGCCCTAAGATCCAATTGAAAAAAAACTTTAAAAAAATGAAAAACGGCTAAACTTAGTTGTGTTAGAAGAAATAAGATTTAGGCAAATGAGAATAAGGCAACATATGGCTTGGTGTTCAAAGACTTACTTCATAGACCTCGGGATCAGGTCACATGCTTACGGGTTATTCTGGAAAGAGGACCAAGTTTTAAAAACGTTGCTCGATTGTATATCGACAAAGCAAAGTCTGTTTTTTTTTTATTCTCACACATCGCCAAGGCAAACAATGGTGTTAATATCAATGCATCTTATTAGAAGTATTATAATTATATCAATGTATCTAATTAGAAGTATTCCCATTAAATAAGTAGGTAAATTTAGCATTCTTATTATATTATTTAATATCATTTTTATTTTCATAAAAACTCCTGTGTTCGAAGAAAAATATAATACAATGTGTATAGACACTATGATGTAACGAAAGTAGATAATCAGGCGTAATATGAAACGTTTAGCACAGAAATTATCTGTATTACTTAATCGATAGGTAAGTAATTTTGGGCGGTATTCAATTAGGGAAATGGAATTTAATTACGTCCAACACAATATACCTACCTACACTTTCTGTATTATTTTGAAACCGTTCATATATCTTGTCATATCTATTATAGAAACACAAAATGGAATAGTATTTAAAATAATCAATATGTACTTACATGTTTTACCATTTCATGTACATATTGAGGGCAAGATAGAAGGTCGCTGAGGGGACTGGAAGGAGACAGTTGACATTCCGGGCAGCGCAGGACAGAGAGGGATTCGCCAGAGTGATCGCCAACGTCGGGGGTTCCTGATAGGGTACCAGAAGAAGAAGGGACATCAGATGAGAGATATTAAAATTGGATATGTATGAATAGTGTCAATCAATGATTGATTCAAAACACTGATCAGACCAGTTATACCTTTCCCTTAGCGCTTTTGTCCCGTTTCTATCGGGGTACGCTTTGACCATGATCCTGGAATTGGCGAGTCTGGTTATTACATTGAAGCGACTACCATCTGACCTTCGTAACCCTTAGAAAAGGGAACCAGACAAATTGGATCATGGCTACACATAGCTAGTGATATAAATCCGCACGTAGTTTTTTTGAAAATCCAGAGGTGCGTGCCCCGCCCGGATTCGAACCTTATCGCTGGGCTATCACCGCGTGTTTTTTAGACCGATTATAACAATTAAAAAACAAACGGTCCAGAATCTCCTTCTCTAGACCACATTTATTTAAAACAGGCGTATAATGGCCAATTCTCATTCTCGTTAAACATGAAATGTCCTCTCTGGAAAACCCGCTTCCCTGAAACCAAGTCTTTGAAGGGATCGTGGGCATATAACGATCCTGTTCGTGTTCGGGTCACAGAAAAGTAATCCTTCCATCTTAACATCCTATGGTTTTGTAGGAGACACACATAACTTGAAAATGGGATAGAATCTACAAACTGCAAAGTGGATAGAATCATACTAGAAGAAGAATTTAATTTTGATAATGGCAGCTGCTTCATTAGGTACCTTCGACTCCAAAGTGGCCGTAGCTAGGTATCCAGGCCAAGGTTATATCAAAATTATCCGACTTTAGTTTAAACAGTTTTTATTGTATTGAACATAGAAGAGAATATAGAGGGCTTACAGTTTTGAAGAGTCCTACAATATTAATGAGTGGTATATTTTATATATTTCGATCACAGAATCTGACCTTTTTTCTTTTTGAGGATACTCTTAGTATATATACGCTTGGAGGAATGGTATTCAAAGATACGCTAGCGCGTCCTGGATGCAGACTGCACAGGACAGGATGACGAGGAGTCATTTGGAAGAGGTCTTCGTTCAGGAGTGGGCGGAAATAGGCTGAAGAAGAAGAACTAGGTTGGGGCCTAGGTTGCGGCTCTAATGGCCTAGGCAGTAAAGGAGGGGGTGGGCGGCCGACGCTGTTGTGCCCCCTTCAATTCTGTACTTAGAGAAGAGCAGGACGAACTCCTTTAGTCTCGCTCGGCAGCGACTCGTCAACTGTGGCGAATGTGGTGTGAGGTTCGGGCGCACCGCCGGCGCAGACTTCGGGTCAGACAACCTGTGTTGACAAGTGACGTCTAACCTGACAGGTGATGATGCGACGGATGCCCCCGGTGTTAGCCCGCGGAACTATCGGACGCCAACACGAGTTCCGAGGGGTGCGGGGACAAGCCCCTCCGACTCGATCGGTGCCCCAGGGGCTTGCCCCTGATACCGATATCGAGCTGTGGCCCCCACGTTTGAGGTTGGTCTCTCAGGGGTAGTGGTTAAACTCGCGGATAGGGAATATTGTGTTGTCCGACGTTGCGGCTGCGTCGGGGATGAACAGGACCAATGGGTCCTATAGCATCCTCCGGCGTGGAAATGGATCGTGAACTCCATCCTGAAGTAAAAGAAGACTTTGATCTTGTAATATGAGGAAAGAAATACAAACCCCTACATCTTAAAGTTCTGTAAATAATAAAAGGGAGGAGAAGACGGAACGTGAAGAGAGAGATTATATTTTGATAAGTAGGTAGATACTCTAATAAGGACCTACTTACTATACAGATATTGGTGGGAATGGTTGTGGTATCGAATGGCTGATGGCGACCTCTGCACAGAGCTGAAGTAAATCACTAAGACCGAACGGAGTGGATGAACAGATGCATAGCTTTGCTCCCAACCAATCTCCAAGATTGAAATCGAAGAAGAATAAATGATTTTCAACTTTATACTGGCCAGACATGACAAAAAAATTATGTTGCCACTATTTTTACGACCGGAATTGGCGGGAAAAGCGTTTTCCCGCCAAAAAGTGTATTTACACGACAAATTTTCTGACGTCGTCTATGTTTTTAGGTCATTTATAACCATAGAAAGCGCAGATCAATCAAAATTCAAAAATATTTACCTTTGTCATTTTTTCAATGGTCATAAATGCATCATGGAAACCAACTTGAAGAAAAAATAAATAATATTGGCATCTTATTACATTTACTTAATTTTGTAAATCATTTTTTCATCGAGATCTACAATTATAACAAAGTATAAACAAAGGTAAATATTTTTATAACTTGATTTATCTGCGCTTTCTATGGGTATGGAAAGAATGATAAGAATTTATCTATGGTTGAGTCGTAAGAATATCCCTTGCCAAAAAATTATATATTCTTTGCGTCTTATAATATTGTAAATATAATATACGATATTGTATACTTCTCAATTCACTGTAACAATGATTTGTCGGTGACAGAGTGGTAGTGTGCTGGTCTAGCAAAAGAATTTCTAAATGTCAAAATACAAGACCAAAATACCAATACGCAAGTGACCATTTTTTTTACAAAAATTAGAATATATATTGCTTTCTATGATATATGTAATTATGATAATCGTAGATAAATAATGAATTCATGATTTTATAACCAGCAAAATGTATTTATTAAAAACTAGAAATATAATTTAAACATTACCCAGGCAAAATATATATTTTATACTAAGAGACAGAAACGAGAAACAATAATATGTCGAACAAGGTTTACACTGTATGCATTGACTTCATCTACATACGTACAAAAATAAAATTTCGCTCGCATACATTGAAAAGTTACACTACGTATGTGCATCTTTTTACATATTTTTTGTCTCAAAGACCAATGGATTTAAGGGGGCGCCTGCTGCCAACTTACCTATTTTTTTCAATTTGATATTGCATCATTGCTACAAAACAAATCATTTTGAAAAAAGTATGTAAGATATTTTGGATATTAATAAAGAAAAATATCCCATAACATTCTAATTATGTTCTGTATATATTCTTGTAAAAAAATAATAAGCATACCCCGATATTTGATATTTATCTATATATATATATATATATATATATATATATATATATATATATATATATATATATATATATATATATATATATATATATATATATATATATATATATATATATATATATATATATATATATATATATATATATATATATATATATATATATATATATATATATATATATATATATATATATATATATATTCTTATTTATACCCTTATATTTCAATAACTTTTTCTTCATTCATACCCAAAATATCTCAGTTATTTTTTTCAAATCGATTTGATTAGTAATATCAAATTTAATAATAGGTACGCCGGCAGCAGGGGCCCTCTTAGTGAGAAAAAAATATTAATTTTTATTTATTATAATTTGTGACCGTTATTTCATGCTTTTTACGTTGCTTCTTATTTATATATGTTTAAAGCAGCTCATTCACGATCGTGCCATTCGGCGTCGTTCCATATGGACCGGCTCCATTTGGCGCATTGTAAAATTTTCATCACACTCACGGGCGCGCCATCGCCCCATAGAGCCATCAAAATTAGTATACGCAAGCTGTCGGTGCTTTCGCATTAATCATTTATATTTTTTTGAAATTTTCAAGTAAAAATGAGTTATAATTCTGATGATGAGTTTTATACAACTGCTATATCGATTTCTTTATATATAAAAAAGAACAAAACAAAGAGAAAATGTTGTATTTTCGCATTCACAAACAGCTCGGCTCGGCTGGTTTTCACACTCACGAGCAAGCCGTACCGATAAGATGCGCCGCGCCGTTTGTCGCGGCACTATGGAGTTTCGATCGTTTGGAATTCCATTTTGGTGTGTCAGGCCAATTGGGCTGCGTGGGTTTTGACATACACGAGCGCATTTTGGAGTGATAGCAATCCATTTGTAAGGATGGCACGATCGTGAATGGGGGCCTTTAGAGATGTTTTTTTTTATATTAAAATACACCTTGAAATTGTAAAGATAAAAATATAATATTATTAAATAAAGGAACTCCAACTTATAACAAATAAACAACAATACATAAAATAAACTCTTCAACAGAAAATTTAAATTAAAACAATAAGGGCAATAACTATTTCTTTTAATTTAGTTAAATTATTTATTTCATATGACGCAGGGTCTAGAAATAGGAAATTCGGTCCTGATACTTGTGTAATAAAATATATGTACATATTCTAGCATATTTCGTACAGCTTCATATTATCAATTGACAGTCTTATTAATATGAGTAGCATGCAACAATACAGACATATTCAGAATATTGACTTAATTGGTTGGTAGTAACTTAAATCGACACAATCAATATATTCATGATATCCCAACCATAATATTTAAACTTGTAAAATTTATGTATATTTATTTATTTAAGATTTGGTACACGTTTAACATACACTATACATAAAAAATAATATCAATCATAATAAATATCGAAAAATTGTGGGATATTCTATCAATATAATAATATATGGAGTGAAGAGCAAACTAATATATGCCGTGGCGTCTCTGTATGAAAATAGTGGAGCCTGTGTACGTGTCGACGATGCATTGACAACATGGGGCCGGTATTTCAGTCGGCCCTTAGGAGTTTAACTCAAGTTTAACAAAAATATTGCGTATTTCAGTACTAATCTTCCCTTAAATACGTCACTAAACGACAAATATTTAACTCAACGTTTCTGGCGGATCGCCTGACAACAAACGAAATAAACTGTCAGCCATAATGAAACGTCAGGCACGCATTTTAAAACTTTATTTTTGGGATGTTTTTTCATCCCACTTTTTAAATTGATCCACCCTGTTTCTATGTATATGTATTCTTAAATTTTCTACATAAGACACTATTTTACCATTATCACTTAAATCCATATCCATCTGTAAAACATACATACATTTTGCATTGAAGTACTACGTAAGTAGTACATATTCAATGACATTTTGTCACTACAATGATTGATTTTAATTAAAAAAAACATCGATCGGTATAAAAAATTGAAAAAATAACATGCTGTGTAATGAAACAAATAAAATAATGTGTTGTTATAATAATAAAATAATATTTAGTCACAGCTTCGCGTCACGTATCATTTAAGGTTTTTACAATTTGACAGATGCGTTATAGACAATAACCATAGAAAACGTAAAATATATCTATAGTTGAAAATTACGTAACTGACGTTTCATTTTGAACTGAAATACGCGAATGAAATTTAATCTTCCCTAAACTTTTAACTTGGATTACTTAAATCCAACGATTTAAGGGCCAACTGATATCTCGGGCCATGGTTCCCTATTAATAAAGAGGTGAAGCAAGGCTACGTATTATCCCCATGGCTGTTCAATCTGTATATTGATCTTTGCGTTAGGACATTGAAGAATGAAAATAAAGGTCTGAAACTAAGTACCTAATGTAAACGTACGTGATTTGATGTATGCCGATGACAAAGTGGTGATTGCTGAATGTGCGGATGAGTTACAGTATTTAGTGAATAAAGTGTATGAAGGATGCCTGCAGAATGGACTGAGAATGAATATTAGTAAATCTAAGATATTGGTATTTGAAAAGACTGAAAGTATAACTGCATGTATGATAAAAGTAGAGAACGAATGGCTAGAACAAGTTGATGAATATTTATATTTGGGGAGTATGTTTGAACGGAATGGAAGACATTGAAAGAAGAGTTATGGCAGGTAATAGAATAAATGGAACACTCAAACCAGTAATGTCCGATCCAAGCATTTCAAAGGAAGCCGAAATTGCGGTACACAATGCAATAAATTGTAGTGTCTACTTAAACCTATGCTAGTGAAACATGGACCTGGCAAAAAGACACATGAAAGTAGAATAAATGGTTACGATCAAATCCTCATAATAATATTTTAGTGTACCTACCTATAGTATAATATGTATGTAGCTATGCAAGAATGTATTTGGATATACAGTGGTACCTCGACATACGAGTGCCCCAACATACGAGTTTTTCGAGATACGAGCCGGCGAGCGAGTGATTTTTTGCTTTGAGTAACGAGCGAAATTCGAGATACGAGTTCGAGAAATTGGTTTCGAGGAGTCAGAGGAGGAGGAGGTTATTTCTACAAGTGAGATAAAGGAGATCTTAGGAATGTGGGAGAGAGTTTCACAGTTTGTGTAAAAAGAAACACCCAGAAAAAGTTGCAACAGGTCGTGCATCTGATCTTTTTAATGGCACTTGCCTAACTCATTTCCGGAACATTCTGAGAGGGAGGAAGTAACAAACCTCCTTGGACGTGTTTTTTTCTAAACGGCCTACAGGTGAAAGCGAGAAAAATGTACCGAAAAAGGCAAAGACCAGTGAGGATATCTAATTTATTTCTTTACATTCTCTTTTTTGTTTTTGTACAATAAATATTTGTCATTTATAAATACGTTTTTACTATTCAAAACCACCCAACAAAAATAACTGGGGTGACATTTTGGGGGTTGGAACGAATTAATGGTAGTTCAATTGTTTTGTATGGGGAAATTTGCTTCGAGATACGAGTAATTCAAGATACGAGCAAGGTTGCGGAACGAATTAAACTCGTATGTCGAGGTACCACTGTACTTACACCCGACACCCGAAAACGATGATAATAGAAAAGAGTGGAAGCACTATTCGAAGCCGGTACCTCACAGCAAATATGAAACGTCAGCTGAAATAATGACTTGGAACTCGACACGGTGTTATATAATTTTCCGTAAATTCATAACAAACACTTCTATCTATTTTTATTAAGGTAGATATTTTAATGTGTAGTGACAGAGCGAATTTCCTCGCTGGTTTTTGTGGTCGCAAGTTCGAATCCTGCCAAGACCGATTTTGTTCTCCTATAGCACAAGCATAAATATGCTTAGTTTAGAGGATTTATAAATAAAAAAATAACATTGTATTATGTATTATAATACTTTTTTTAACAGATTTTTAATTATCTCAATAGAGACGAAGTTGGAATATTTATTGTAGGAGAACCGGGAAATCAAGGCACCTACAGGGCTTACGACCTGTCTTATTAATATAGCAATATAATACCTCAAAGTTGTCTTATTATTTTCATAGTCCATCCTATAGTCAATGTTATCTCAAGTAATTGCACAATCCAATAGCTGTTTTACCAGCCAGTTACTTAGTAGCTCAGGGTCACACTGCAAATAAGTCTAGAAGCTCAGGTTTTAAAGGGTTAAATGATGTATATGAACATACTTGTTACATACTCAATCTTTATAAAAGAGACTCTTGGTCTTGTTCTTGCACCCCCTAATCTTAATCTTGGCCTTGAAGTTACACATGTGATCTTGGTCTTGAACTTATAAGTCTCACAAGACCAATACCAAGACTTTTGATCATCACTCCTTGTTATATTTTTGATTCCTCTATATCAAGTACACGAATAAAAAATGTACAAAGGTATAAATAGATCATCAAATATAGTTAACATTGGTGTAGTACACAATTTAAAATGGCGTTATTATAATACCATTAAGGATCTACATACTAAGTATGAATAAATTATTGTGACCTTCTGTCTTAATATATCTAAATATTAAAATTCTCATATAATACATAACTATATACAAACATGCACTTCAATCTGTAGGTAGGAAATACTTACATTATTATATAATATTGTACTTCGTTCTATTATTGCAGGACAGATTGTCTATAAAATCATAAATTATTCCAACGTACCTGAAAATTAATAAACCTAAATGATATATAGCCTCTGAGCCTCTTTAAATAACAAATAACGAAATTGCCAACTTGTCACTCTTACTACAAATAAAGGCAATTTTTGTTTTATTTTGTTGTTTTTCTTTTTTTTATAAGTATGTAGGTACCTAAATATATGATTGTTTTTATTTTTCTATGATTTTGTATTTCAATGCGCGTATTTTTTATCACAAATTTTGGTAATTGTTTACAGTACTGTCCCTGGCCGATCGCGATAATTTTTATACCAATAGATAGATGAACGTATATATATTACGGGAAAAATAAAAACCCCGGTATGGCTTAAAAAAATATAAAAAAATAAATATAATTCCGAAAAATGTATGGAGGAATACATTACAATTTGTTAGTTTTCTGACACTATTTGAATTTGAGAGCAAAACAAAATATATGACCCAAAGTCGAAACCCATCTCAAAGAAGAAGGGGTAGCGTAAAGCTGGCAAACGACCATTCATTTGAAACAGTTGACCAATTTATGTATCTGGGATATCTCCTTACGGAAAATAATGAAGATGAAGTAGAAATCAAAAAAAGAATATCAGCAGGCAATTAAACTTCTTTCTCCTTATTGCCAGTGTTCAGGTCTCGCAACGTCCACAGGAAAACTAAATTGACATTATATAAAACAATAATTTGGACTGTGTTGACTTACGGATACGAGGCTCTGACACTGACCGTGAAATCCGCTGAAGCATTAGATGTTTTCGAAAGGAGAGTCCTACGCCGAATATGTTGTCCTGTGAAGGAAGGAGATGAATGGCGCATAAAGAAAAATGAAGAACTGTACAAAATTTATGAAGCCCCAAAGATCTCAACCCATATAAGACTGCTTAGGTTGAGATGGGCTGGGCCTAGGTTGCGGCTCTAAGGGCCTAGGCAGTAAAGGCGGGGGTGGGCGGCCGACGCTGTTGTGCCCTCGTCAATTCTGTACTTAGAGAAGAGCAGGACGGACGCCTCTAGTCTCGCTCGGCAGTTACTCGTCAAACTGTGGCGAATGTTGTTGTGTGGTTCGGGCACACCGCCGGCGCAGACGTCGGGTCAGACATCCTGTGTTGACAACTAGACGTCAAATCTGACAGGCGATGATTGCGTCGGATGCCCCCGGTGTTAGCCCGCGGAACCTTCGGACGCCATCACGAGGACCGAGGGGTGCGGGGACAAGCCCTTCCGTTCGATCGGTGTGCCTAGGGGCTTGCCCCTGCTGCCGATCTTGAGCGGTTGCCCCGCCGTTTGAGGTTGGATTCTCGGGGGCAGTGGTTGAACCCGATGGATAGTGGATGTTTTGTGTTTGTCCGATGTTGCGGCTGCCTCCGGTGGCGAACAGGGCCAATGGGCTCTATAGCGTCGCCGGCGTGGAAGTGGATCGCGATCTCCCTCGATGGCCCTGGGGATATTTGTGTTGTCCGACGTGCGGCTGCGTCCGGTGTTGAACAGGACCAATGGGTCCTATAGCATCACCGGCGTAGAAGTGGTTCGCGATCTTCCTCCTGGCCATGTACAGAGAATGCCAAACACGCGACTACCCAAAAAAATCATGGTTGGTCACCCGGGAGGTAAACGGAAGATGGGGAGACCAAGACTGAGATGGGAGGACGACATACGGAGAGATGCAGAAAAGCTCCTGCAGGTCCCTAACTGGAGAACGGCGGCTGAGGATAGAAGAGGTTGGAGGCGTTTGTTGAAGGAGGCCAAGGCTCAATTTGGGCTGTAGCGCCATCGAAGAAGAAGAAGAAGAAGATTTGAATTTGTGAAACTCACCGCTAGGTGGCGATTCTGCCCCCAAACTACTAGCGTTTTGAAAGGAAATTCTTAACAATAATACAATCGCAATTTGCCACATTCACACCCATGGTATAAATATTATAATACAGTATATGATGCAACTCGCTCACGCGAGTCGCATTAATAACTGCATACTGACCTAACCAACCTATACAAACCAAACTTTTGGTAAGAATAGATTGGTTAAGTTCGTATGTAGTTATCATTGTGACACGCGTGAGCGAGTAGCATTAATTGTCAAAATGAGCCTTAAATTTTTCAAGAAATGAAAATGTGAGTATAATTAAAATATTAAGTTGCTGACCGCCGTGGCACAGTTGGTAAGCCGTTCGGTTTCTGTGCGGGCGTCCTAGGTTCGATTCCCAGCAGAGGAGAAATTTATTTAAATTCATTTCTCACGCTAATATTGCTTCTCTGGGCTGGAAACACTGGTTAGTTGGGAGAAATTGCCATACGGCAATAAACTCGCCACTTGCGCAGGGTCCAAGGAAGTGTTTATTATTTATTTATTATTATATTATAATTGTATTGCGCTAGTGTTCAAGTCTGGTGGTGAATTTCGGAAACTTGAGTAGAGTCAGGAAACCAACCATTTTTATTATGGATTCCTTCATACATTTCTCGCAATTTTATTTTATTTTTAATAATTTTTAAAAGCATGCCCGCCAAAAAAAAATATTTTTCCGTAATATACGCGTTTATCTATCTATTGATATAAAAATTATTGCGATCGGCGAGGGATAGTACCTACTTGTAAACAATTACCCAAATTTTTAAAACAGTTTAATTACTTTTGCGTACTTCACATTTTTTTTAAATTTTTTTTTTGTCATATTATGAAGTTTTTCTAAGCATGTATGTATATGTTTGATTTTATTTTTCTATGATTTTGTATTTCAATGTTAGTATTTTTTATTGACTTATGTAGAAGACAATTGATGCCGTAAATAAATAAACACATAAATAACTTCACAGTGGTTTAACAAAGGTCGGCAATATGCGGAAAAAAATAGCTCAAATGTTCTCAACAGTAAAAAAAAATGTTAAAAATCTATATCAGAAATATTACAGATACTTTCATTACCTGTGTTTCCATTTCTTCCTCATTTTGCTTAATGTGGTCATCGTTCCTGCCAACGCTTCCGTTCATCAATTTTTGACAGATCACACACACTAAACAAGAAAAACGGTCCTGAATCACCCTGTATCACCACGCGTGTTCCAACACCGACAGTCAAAAATATACTAAATGTAACTGTACCATTTTCAAGGAACACATTTGACATTTGTTGCAAAATAATATTACATCGGCCTGTATAGAAATAAATTTGCCATGTTATATTATAATAGTTCCGTTAGTGAAGAGTGATGAGCTGATAATTTTTGCTCGGTGATAAAAAAACGTAGTGTTCATATTGATTGCGAAATAAGTGGAACATGTGTGTTTGACTTTTTGCGATGACACCCATGAGTATAATGTTCATTAATCATATTAGGTTTTTTCTTGGTTTTGTACACATCGGTCCATATTACTCACAGGGATGTCACATAATTTTTTTTTTATTAATTATTTTGATAAAAAAAAACAAAAGAGAAATTCGATAAATGCTATGTTATGGTACCTACATACTGCGAGGAAAAGAATTTAAAAACATAAATTACATTATATAAAATCGAGAATAAATAATGTCTTAATGGAATTCTGTTTTTTTATATAAATATTATTTTTCAGTATTCAAGACCATTCCAAGGGCGCTTTTAATTGTATATTTATTTTATCTCAGAAAGCTACAGCTTTAAGTTATGATTTTTTTAGATTTCATTATTTGTATGAATGTTGAGCCAAAAATGGTTTCCTCAATTTAAATTCACGATTTTACCATAATAGGTAACATAGTTGAATATCGCGTTAGTACAAGATGAAACAAATTATGAAAGATTTTTTTTTGGATGAAAAGGGGGCTCATTGGTGAATTAGGAGGGGATCAGGTATTGGATTATTGTATTAGGGTTTAAGGACGTTCTAGTATGTGGAATAAATTTCGTGAGTAGGTAATAGTATATGGAGTGATATATGTATGTAGTTTTGAGTATATCCGGGCAGTCGATCAAATTATTGCAAATTTTATTAAGTAATCTTTGATCGTAATAAAGTCTCCTATCATGCAATGTAGTCATGTTGAGATTTAAGGGAGAACTATTATAATTAGTGTGTTCAGCATAGAGGCATCTCTCCAAGTGTTTCAAGAAGGTTTTTTTAATGTTTTCTATTTGGTTAGTATATATTTTGTAATGTGGGTTCCATATTGGTTTACAATACTCCAGATGAGGACGTTTGTATGAAACGTATAGTGTTATTAGTGTATTGATGTTTTTAAATTGATAACGAAACCGAGCATTTAATAGGCTTTATTTATAATGGTTTGTATGTGTTGTTCATAGGTCGATTTAGCATCTAATGTAATTAACAGATCTCTAGCCTATTCGACATTCTTAGCATGGAGTTTTTATATAATATGGATAGGTTATATAGTATTTATTTTAGGCGTTATACACAATAAAGTACATTTCGATACATCGATATTCAATTTTTATTAACATACTTAAGCCATTATCATAATATATAAAAACAGAAATACCCAATACCAGAAGACTTCCCGGAAGACCTGCGAAGAGATTTCATACCTTTGTCAAAAGAGGCCAACTCCAAGAGATGGTAGGATAGTTGGACCTGCTTCTACCAGGACTGTCCATCTTCACAAACAGGTCAAATAACACATGACGAAGAACTGGCTTAATGTAAAAAAAATATCAGTCTAACAAATTGAATAAAGGGTCGACCACAAATAACACTATTTCACATTCCACTACTAACCTATTCGCCGAGCGAATTATTATGAGGGTGAATAATGTACCTATGTATATATTATATGCATGCACCAAGAAAACGAGTATATTCTTTAATCAAAATAAGAGTGAAAAATTAACCAATCAATAATCAATTCGTAAAAAAAACAAATCAATCCGTCATATTATGTAATAAAAGATTTTTACGTAGCAATTTGGTCGCGACAGTAAAATGATAAAATTACGAATGTAGCAAACGTATTTAAACTTAATTTATAAAGCAAATCGCTCACCCGATTCGCAATAACTACACACAAGCATAACCCGATTCGCAATAACTACACACAAGCATAACCTTATCAAAAATATGTAAGTATTTAATGAAAAAAAAACATGTATTCATAAAACCATTGCAACAGTACTTGCTCAATTTAATATCATTTTAAATATCCGAGTACAAAACATTATTTAAACCTATCAACCAGAAAAAAACTAAGTAAATAGAAAAACTATGAGTACCGACCTACTTTATTAAGAACTTAATTTTAGTCAAACTGATAACTAAATTTAAATAATTGTCAATAAATTTGATTTGCAGCACTTTATTGTTTTTTAATTAACTCTGTGGCTCTACAACCCAGGTCGGGTCTTAGCCTCGTGCAGAGCCCGTCTCCATGACTGTCAGTCTTGTGGTACATTACGCCAGTTATGGATGCTGATGTTGTTTGCATCCTTCACCACTCCGTCCAGCCATCGATGCTTCGGTCTTCCAATTCTACTTCGGTGCACCATTCATAATTCGTCTTGGGACGTCATCTTCGCTAATTCTCTGGATGTGTCCGGCCCATCTGAGTCTTCCGATTTTTATTTCACTCAAGATGGTAGGATTCTTGTACAGATCATGCAGTTCCTGGTTTTCCACATACATTCCTTAAATTAAGCATTAATGCTTGTACTATACGTGCTTATGTATATGTAATGTGCAACTTTGCATAACTGCGAAAAACCTCTCAAAAAATAGAGTTGACTAGTTTTTACATTGTACAACGGTCCATTTGGTCTTCATGATTTTATCTTCCATAACTTTCAAAGAACTAATTTAATACTCACATACAATACAAAATTATCAATCTATTTTTCAAGTTTCAAAATAAAAATGTACAATAGTTATGTTATGTAGAGTTCAGAGTTGGTCACAACCCACTCGTCTAATGACATATCGTTAAACTTCTTTAAAAACTGGCGATCGATCAAACCACAATGTCAACACAATAATTAATTAATATTTCTGAATTATTTAAATTCGGCGGGTGTCAGCCCTGTGACGAGGTAAAATTGTTACCGCTTGGTCAGTTTATGTTTAAATAGTAAACATCGTTATATGAAATAAGGTTCATACGATTGCACGTGTTAAATCGCTATATTGCGAACTATTACATTATTGCTTATTGTAAAGATGTCTATATAACAATTGTTCAATTGTAAACACGAAGACAATTGGTAAATATTATTTGTTAGCATTAAATATGTCTGTTTTTTACAGTGCTCGCTGATATATATATATATATATATATATATATATATATATATATATATATATATATATATATATATATATATATATATATATATATATATATATATATATATATATATATATATATATATATATATATATATATATATATATATATATATATATATATATATATATATATATATATATATATATATATATATATATATATATATATATATATATATATATATATATATATATATATATATATATATATATATATATATATATATATATATATATATATATATATATATATATATATATATATATATATATATATATATATATATATATATATATATATATATATATATATATATATATATATATATATATCAGCGAGCACTGTAAAGTCAAATCAAAGAATATAGGTATTACATATTGTGTCAGCCTTCGTGGCTGACAGAAACAGTATGTGTTGCTAAACCGTGTGCATTTGGAGGATACGTGCCTCGAATCCAACACGGGTTTCTAAGTGCATTAGCGCAACAAACTAGTGCCTAATTCGAAGCAGTACCTTCTTGTCTCCTAATCAACACGGAAAGGTAAATACGCTACCCGGACATGTGGAATAGGCCGTG
Source organism: Molanna angustata (assembly GCA_963576475.1). NCBI lineage: Eukaryota > Metazoa > Arthropoda > Insecta > Trichoptera > Molannidae > Molanna > Molanna angustata. Next base: position 10,167,214 of record OY754981.1, read on the forward strand.
ATGGTAGGAATGAATATTTGATATAAATATCGGATATTGGTGAGCCCTGTATTTTATCAACAAAAAATAGAGGTAGGCATGAAGGTATTAAAATGAGAGATAGGCTTATCTAAGAACAGGTAATTTGTGCTTTTAAATGCTTTGCATAAAATTTCGTATTGTTACCTATTTATTTATTTATATTTAACACTTCGTTACATCCTGTGCAAGTGGTGATTTTATTGATAAATGTCAATTACTTCGGTCATACCAGTGTTTTCAGATGAGCAAAATTTTCTTGAGAAATGAATTTAAATAAATTAAGATTCTGCTGGGAGTCGAAACCAGGACATCGGTTCCGAAACCAGACTGCTTTTCCATTTATGTGCAAGTGATAAATAGACATGTCAATTTTTTATACATATACCTAAATATTTTTTTTACGTTCCCTAAAATAAGCAAGTAAATGCTTGTGCTTAGGTGAACGAAATCGGTCGAGGCAGGATTCAAACTCGCGACCACTGGATTACTAGCCCACTCTTCCACCGACCCATCTAAAATTTAGATATATATTTGACAAGTGAAAATTTTGTGTTATTAATTATAATTACAAATAAAATAAACTTTGTTGTACTAAAGTTTACTTAACTGTCAATATGTAATTGATACTTAAATAAATAAATTTATTTATTTATTTATTTATTTATTTATTTATTTATTTATTTATTTATTTATAATTCTGCAATTGTAGAGATTATTTCCAATGTAAAACCTGGAAGAGTAGATACCAGGTAAACAATAATAATTATTTACATAGCGCCGTTATCGTGAGAGCTCAACTCAAGAGTGATGGGTAGTATTCCATACTAAAGTCATTGGAATATCAGGTGAATAACATAATTACTTGGTAAGTACTTGACACGATGTGATTTATATTCCTTTTGCATTCATGGCTAAACACCTCTGTTAATTTTTCTGAGAATCGTCTGAGATACGTCATTTCAGTTTATTTTAAAGAATGAATATGTACTTGTAACAAGTACCTATATACATCCTCATCATTAATTGGCTTGGCTGAATCCACCAATCTCTTCCATATATACCTTTTAGAGCCTTTGTTTTCCAGATTCCGATTTGCAGAATGGATACATCAGCGCTAAAGGAGTCCATCCATTGCAGTTTGGGCGTTCCTGGTTGTCGTCATCCATTCTGATGATGTGACCAACCCACTTAGGCATCCCAACCTTGATAAAACTGATCATATCGGGCTCTCCATATGTCATATAGCTCTCTTTTGAAGGCATACATCCTCATACATTCGTCCAAACACAGATTAATGCTTGTGCTATATAGGTGAACGGATTAGAACTCACGACTACTGGATCATTAACCCAGCCACATAAGATATTTATTATAGGTCGACGGACCATATATTATGTACCTTTGAATGGCGTCCGAGAACTGGTCCTGGACAGGACAAGAGCAGGATGGTTTGACGACACAAAGAAAGACGAGAAGGGAAGCCTATGAATATTCAACACAGGAAGGCAGACCGATTGCTGATTGTGACATTGTATTTTTTCGATATTAGTTTTCATATTTTTTTCTCAAAATTCGATACAAGCCACTTTTTGGTGCAAAAAATAAAAATTGGCGTAGTTTTAAATATTACATAATTGTGTGCATTACATAATGGGTAGATGTCAAATTAATATTTGACATAGAGAAGTTGATACCTACCTACTTGATACAAAATAAAAATTAAATAAAATGTAGATATACGTATCATCACATTGTATCTGTGTTTGTATGTGCTATGTGCTGTATGCTGTGTGCTATGTACGGCGTGTTTATTTTACTTGATCGATTATAGACTAAAGTACCCACTTATTCGATTATTTTCAAATTTTGTAAATTCGTATATCGAATACTCACATAGATCCCATTAGATTTTGAAGGATATCTGAATAGTGCTTCTTAGTTTTTTTAACTGTCAAAAATATTTCAAAGTGACCCAAGCTGAGGAAACTTAAAATTTGAAATTTTTATTTTATAATTGGTAATAAAGGCACATCACTTTCATAAAATGACATTGAAGAATTATCATATTATAAAAAAATAAAAAATAATAGAAAAACTCATTTCATGAAAATGCTGAATATTTTCCATCAAAAAATTGAATACTTTGTATAGTGACTTGTTAGTGAGGAGTTTAGCGTTGGCCACAACCTACTCGTTTTGTAACGTTTTTGTACTTACTAATACTAAGCTAATCTACATACATACTAATGAATGTGACATTGGCGATATTTGGTTTGTTCGATGTAGATAAAGTGCACACACATACACCAAACCAACATAATAAAGAAATACATAATATAATTATAAATGGTATATCGTGTAAAGGATTAGAGAATCTCTAATTTATCTATGATCCAATTTACCATTATCTATGCTTTTACGATTACACGTGTAAATTTACATGGGGTTAATAAACAAATGCTTCGTTATATTATGTTATACGGAAATATATATAAATATAAATAATTGTCAAAATGAATATTATTATCTTAACAGGGATGAAGCAGGAATGTTAAAAAATGTATAAAAATTGAAAGTTAAATAATATTTTTGACTTTGTCCTCAGGGGACATCTATGTAATAGTATAATAATATTAATGTTATTGTACAACTAAATATAAAGATATAGACTTTCGTTGGATGGCGTTAGTATCGCTTTGTCATTTTTAAATATAAATTGTTTTAATATTATCTCTCAATAGAGGAAGTTAGTAAAATATCTCTTAGTCAATTTCACGTGTTTGGTGTTTAAACTACTGTAGGTATTATTAATAGATGGCGATAGTATATTTTAGTCATTTTCAAATGAATAGTGTTCATTGTACCGAAATGCCATCTCTTAATAGCTGGCATTAATTTAGGAACATTATTATATTTTTTATTTATCTTACATAGTTATGGTGTCTTACTGTAGGTAGTTTCCCATTATGTTTATTACAATATGTTTATTACATACTCTCCACTATTCCATAGTGTGCACACTATGGAATAGTGGAGAGTCATGATTTCACAATTTTTAAGCGTATTTTTTTTTCACATCAATTTATCAACGGGCATCATGTATAGAGTGCACCCTGTGAGTTTCGTCGTGATGTGTTTGTATGTATGGCGTACGGCGTACGGAATTATTTTTTTTTATGTCCTCTCTACAGCCCAAACTACATATGTATAAGTCCGATTGACTTCATATTAACATAATATGTGTTAAGTGCATAGACCTAACGCTGATTAGTTTTCCATAGATATCCGTTAATTTCTTCTCTATGATATCATCTGTCCAAATTTTAAAAATGCTCTCACGGTCTGGAAAATCATTTATACAGAACATTATCAAAAAGAATACCCAAATTATCAAAAAGAATACCCAAATTATCTAAATTATTTTTTTCAAAACGATTTCATTAGAAATAATGATGGTACTTATATCAAATTGAAAAATAGGTACGTTGGCAGCAGTCGCCCCGTTAAGTAGTTGTTACTCTGTGATCCACTGAAACATTGTGAAACACTGGTTAGTTGGAAGAAATTGCCATTTGGCAATAAACTTGCCACTTGCGCAGGGTGCAAGGTAGTGTTTATTATTATTATTATTGATCCAAGTGACATGAGTATGAGAATGTTTTGTAGAAAGCTCTTTTCTCCGACACAGTTCTTGAATTTACTTGGGGGTCAAGTTTTTCATAGTATTGCACACTGATATTAAACATACATACATATCCCACAATGCGGGTTACCAGCGACAGGTGTACGGATGTACATGAACTTGTAAAGGAAGCACGACAGAAAGGAAGCAATTCAAAACTGGTGGTGAACCTCATTCTTCTTCTTCTTCTTCTTCTTTGTCAGCCATCTCTCCACTGCTGGATGTTGGCCTCCTCCAATGAACTCCATCTCTATCGGTCCTGCGCTTTCCCCAGCCAACCCCTTCCCGCAACTGGAATAATATCGTCCACCCATCTTTTTTGTGGTCGCCCTACCGGTCTTTTATTTTCCCACGGTCTCCATTTTTGTATTCTGGGTGTCCACCTCTCGGTACCCTGTCTTGCAACATGCCCTGCCCACTGCCATTTCAACTTTGCAACACGGTCTGCTATGTCAACGACTTTTGTTTGGCGTCTTATTTCTTCATTTCTTATTTTATCCCGGAGGCTCACTACTAACATTTGCCGTTCCATAGCTCGTTGCATACATTTCAGTTTGTGTATTGTGTTGGCAGTTAGTGTCATTGTTTCCAATCCATATGTTAGCACTGGGAGGATACATGTTTCAATAGCATAGCTCGTTGCGTACATTTTAGTTTGTATATTGTCAAAGTTTTAGTTTGTGCTGGCACCGCCCGGCCAGTCTGGTTTGGTGAAGTGCTGGCGAACCATCACAATGTTGCTCGTTTCGAAGAGTTTGTTGATGTGTGGGTTTCACGCTGGGATAAGCTCCGGAGACCGGGTTTACCCCCGGTCGAAGGTCTCGAAGGTCTCGCGGTGGGCCTAATCTGGCCTGGAGTGATGCTGTGGCGGAGTGGTCGATGACTCGTTGACGTTTCGTGCCGTCCCTTCTCCCTTCGTGGAGGTGTCTAATCAAGTGCCCCCATCTGGGTGGGTCCTCCTTCCTCGCGTCGAGGTTAGCTATCGCACCTGGTGATGCGGGTGCGATGGCTCTTTTGGAATGTCGGGACGCCTCTGTCCTGGCCCCCTCACCTATTAATCTAAGGCTTAAGAATAAGACAGTAGTTTTAAGACAATTAGCTTGTAAGATGTATAGTTATAGTATGATGCTAGTTATAAGTAGTTATAAGTACCTAGAAATTAAGATTAGTTTTAATTAGTAAGGTGCATTAGGTAGGCTTCATCCTTGAATGAGGGCACTGAGAGTCTATAATTTAGCAGGCGGGGTTTGTTGGGGGGAGCCCATCCGGCAAACTCCGAGCCCGCCTGCGTAAAAAGATTTGCAAGTAAGTGCGGGTAAAGAGGTGCTAACGCGCCTGAGATACCCGGGTAAGCGGTGGGTGACTTTCAGTGTATATTGTGTTGGCAGTTAGTGTCATTGTTTCCAATCCATATGTTAGCACTGGTAGGATACATGTTTCAATAGCATAGCTCGTTGCGTACATTTTAGTTTGTATATTGTGTTGGCAGTTAGTGTCATTGTTTCCAATCCATATGTTAGCACTGGGAGGATACATGTTTCAATAGCATAGCTCGTTGCGTACATTTTAGTTTGTATATTGTGTTGGCAGTTAGTGTCATTGTTTCCAATCCATATGTTAGCACTGGGAGGATACATGTTTCAATAGCATAGCTCGTTGCGTACATTTTAGTTTGTATATTGTGTTGGCAGTTAGTGTCATTGTTTCCAATCCATATGTTAGCACTGGGAGGATACATGTTTCAATAGCATAGCTCGTTGCGTACATTTTAGTTTGTATATTGTGTTGGCAGTTAGTGTCATTGTTTCCAATCCATATGTTAGCACTGGGAGGATACATGTTTCAATAGCATAGCTCGTTGCGTACATTTTAGTTTGTTTATTGTGTTGGCAGTTAGTGTCATTGTTTCCAATCCATATGTTAGCACTGGGAGGATACATGTTTCAATAGCATAGCTCGTTGCGTACATTTTAGTTTGTATATTGTGTTGGCAGTTAGTGTCATTGTTTCCAATCCATATGTTAGCACTGGGAGGATACATGTTTCAATGACCTTTCTTTTCAAATTCATCGGAATGTCTTTGTTTTTCAGGATGTGACCGAGTATACCGAAGGCCGCCCAACCTAGTCCAATTCGTCTGGGTATCTCTGCTAATTGATTTTCCTTTCCCAGTTTTATTTTGTGCCCCAGGTATATGTAATCTTCATCGGCTTGAACTGTGTTGTTATTCATTTTCAAATTGATGTTGGATGGGCTCAGGATTTTGGTTTTCGAAATATTCATCTCTAGGCCTACCTCCAAGGAAGCATTATGGAGTTCTTTTATCATACCTTTCAATTCTTCTAGGTCATCGGTGATAAGCACAATGTCATCTGCGAATCGAAGGTGGTTCAGATATATACCGTCAATTTTTAATCCTTTATATTCCCAATTTAGTTTTTTGAATATGTTTTCCAAGGCTAGGGTAAATAATTTCGGTGATATTGTATCACCTTGTCTAACACCCTTTTTTTAGGTGAACCTCATTGCTGAACTATAAATATTTTATAAATAAAACAATTCTTAAAGTATTACTTTCATTAATAAAATAATTCGTTTCGATAAAAATAATATAAAAAATATGTTACAGTACATATCACATTAGAACTGTCAAATTGAAATAATTAGATTTAAATTGATAAAATCCAATTCTTCAAACTTTGAGACAAGGTTTATTTAACGATTTAAATAAATTCTCGATCTCGATCTTGATTTCTCGATCAAAACAAATTATATAAGGCTTTATTAAATAAATGTTGGAATAAGTTTGTTTCAAATAGATCTCTCTCCGTCTATTTCTTCTTCCACACACTCATATGTTCTACTGTGCATTGTTACAGGAAATACAATTGGAATATCGTCATGGGCTGGTAAAAGTTTTTTCCTGAAACAAATAAAGACAAAACAGTCAAAAGGTGAATTTATAAACTAGTGATCACGCAGTAAAGGTCTAAATTTATATAAACTAGTGATCACGCAGTAGAGGTCTAAATTTATATAAACTAGTGATCACGCAGTAGAGGTCTAAATTCGTAATTATTTAAAATTTCAAGTTTGATTAGTTATTGGACCTGATCTATGATAGAAAAACATAATGTATTTTGTTATATATTTTTTTCAACATGTTCTGTATTTTTACTTATGAATATTTCCTTGTAAAACAAGTACATATACGTTTCCTACGTTCCCTAAATTAAGCATAAGTGCTTGTGCTATAGGTGAATGAAATCAGTCGAGGCAGGATTCAAACTCGCGACCACTTGATTACTAGCCTATTCTTCATTAAGTCTAAGGTCTTAGTCTAAGTCTAAGTCTAAGTCTAAGTCTAAGTCTAAGTCTAAGTCTAAGTCTAAGGGCCGTATTTATAAACAGTTCTCAGTGCTCAAGTTGATACTTAGCACACAGAAATGTAGGGAATTTGTCATGCTAAGCATTGAGAAAATTCTTAGTACGTTTTATAAATTCGGGCCTAAGTCTAAGTCTAAGTCTAAGTCTAAGTCTAAGTCTAAGTCTAAGTCTAAGTCTAAGTCTAAGTCTAAGTCTAAGTCTAAGTCTAAGTCTAAGTCTAAGTCTAAGTCTAAGTCTAAGTCTAAGTCTAAGTCTAAGTCTAAGTCTAAGTCTAAGTCTAAGTCTAAGGTCTAAGTCTAAGTCTAAGTCTAAGTCTAAGTCTAAGTCTAAGTCTAAGTCTAAGTCTAAGTCTAAGTCTAAGTCTAAGTCTAAGTCTAAGTCTAAGTCTAAGTCTAAGTCTAAGTCTAAGTCTTAGTCTAAGTCTAAGTCTAAGTCTATGTCTATGTCTATGTCTATGTCTAAGTCTAAGTCTAAGTCCAAGTCCAAGCCCAAGTCTATGTCTAAGGAGTCTAAAGTTTTCGCTTCAATACATAGATTTGCTTTCAAATAGTTTTTCAGATGAATGAATGTGTGTTGGTGTAAATTTGTTTCTTAAACATGTATGGGCACTTACTCAAATTTGGATACAAATTTGCTGGGTACACGATGGCAGTTGGATTCTTTGTATATCGTCTTATTCGTATTAACCCAAGGCCAACCAAGATTATAGTCAGTATTCTGAAAAAAATAACAACATAGAATATTATTTACCAATCATTCAAATCTAATTTACCATAATTAAGGGACGCGGCATGATAACATATATGTTAACCTAATACTATTTGTACGGAAAGCTCTACATGTGCTTTTATTTTATCGTTATACATAATATGAACTTTAATATTAGTAATCAATTAAATAATACTATACAGCATATTTCTCATGGCTAAAAATACTTATTTTTTGCAAAAAGCTGAATGAATTTTTCTTTATAGTTGATGTTATTTTCTTAGCAAAAAATAAAAAAAATTATGAGAGGTGCATCAATATCAGGATTACCATCATCACTAATAGCGCCAGAGCCCATCATGAGCCTTGGCCTCCTCAAGAACATTCCGTCATCCTACCATCGCCTGCACTTTCCATTTAGTTACACTGATTGCTTTCAAGTTCCACTCTAGACCATCCATTCACCTTAATCTGGGTCTTTTTTATTTAAGCAAACAAGAAAAATTTATACAAATATGCAAAGATGATTTTTATATTGCCAATTATAGTATTCTATAATTGGCAATATAAAAATCATCATTTGTTAACAATTTTAAAAACAGGATGGAAAAGATGAGAGGTAGGGATGGGAGTGGGGGGGAGCATCGACCACTAGATTATACCACTAAATTAACTCATATTATGATCTATACCCTACATGTCACAAATGTTTGAATAATACTTATTTAAATTATATTGAATTAAATTAAATTAAAGGGACCTAATTAAAAATCTAAAGATGCGCACAGCAAAACAGAGCACAAATAAAATATCCGATTTTTTTTAAATATATATAAACTCGAAGCAAACATATTTATTTATTTATACATCTTTTTGTACATAATATAAACAAATATAATTGTACACTGGCGGGCTTATTGCCATTAGGCAATTTCTTCCAACCAATATAACATATCCATATCCAACATATCCAACTCCGGATCATTCAAACAATATCTGTTGTACCCAGTACAATCTCTATTAATGTATGAATTTAGCATATGGTTTGTTCTAGAAGATTCAATGTAAAAAAGAGACTGGTTTCTATTTCTTCTAAGTGGACAGTGAAAAAAAAAATGAAAAATTAAATCAATGAAGATGTATCTTACCGTTTTGCAAATCAAGAACTGCCTTTTTCTCTTTTCCAGTATGATTTCTTTGGGTTCTTCAGGTTCAGGGAGGTCTTGCCAGCAGTAATAGGCAGTTTCTTTATCTTCGGGTCTAGAAATCAAGAAAAAATTCATTTATAAGTGTAGACAAAATAAATACGGAACCAAAAGCGTTGAAATAATTAGAAAACTCTGTAGTTGTATTATATATTGATTTTAAAAAGCTGAAGTTGTGATATATATTGATTTTAATAAGCTGAAGTTGTGATATATTGATTTTAATATGTAAGCTGAAGTTGTGATATATTGATTTTAAAAAGCCTAAGTTGCGATATTCTGATTTAAAAAAGCTGAATTTGGGATATATGTACCCACTGATTTTAAAAAGCTTAAGTTGCGATATTCTGATTAGAAAAAAAAACTTAAAATAAAAACTGATTTTTAAAAGCTGAAAAAAATATTATGTGTGTAATTTAAATAATAACTTACGAGGTAACTGTGAGCCTAATGTGAGTTCCAGATTCGACGACGATGTTGTGGGCATCTTGAAGAGTCATAGTTTCTGTGGGAATGTCATTTATTTTCAAAACTGTATCACCTGGTCTCATGTGGACTTTCTCAGCGCGGCTTCCATCTTTCACCTGATTAACAATTATTCAATTTGGTGATGAATTTACTAAAATATGGGTAATTAGCTCGATCATAAAACTACTTTGTATCATAATACACAAATCAGATTTATCTAAATGTAAAGATAATGATGAAAAGATATTCAGTATAACAGGAATACTCCCAGTTAACAAATTATACACTTATTGAGTCGTATTAAATCGTTACTTCTCTAATGAATATAAAATACCTGTAAATAATATATGATCACAGACAAGTTGCGCAAAATAAATTGATAATTCCCAGATGGACTATTACGGTGAAAGGACACTGAAAGTAAGCATACTGATATTTAACACCCTTCTAAGTGGTATAAAAAAATATATCAAAAACATGTATCCCATATTTTAATTTTAAATCTGTAACTTAAGAAATGAAACATGTACTTGACCTCCTCTTTGTGTGGGAAACTCACTGATAGCCTTTAGGCTAGTCGATTGTGAGATCCCAATTATTGTTATATAAAACTTTTCTAAAAAAAATTAAGAGAGGGACGAGATAACTCAGAAATATCTAAATTATCTTTTAGAATTAGTCGTTTTATTAAAAAATAATATTATTTTAATAATAATAATTTGGGTTTTTGTATCGCCGTTTTATGATTCAAGATCATTCCAAGGGCGTTGATAGTTTAGTTTTGTGCTATTCTATGAAACTAAGCTGCTTTCAGTCCTTTAGTGAAACTGCTCATGCTTTAAGCACTGTGGAGGACATCTGGAGGCAGTTTATTCCATTTAATATGACCGTGCACACCATAGCATAGGTAAGCCGCTTTGTTGACTATGTACAACTCTTTTAGAGAGTTGTTACTCTGTGATCCAGACGACCTGAGTGTGAGACGCCTCCCAGAGAGCTCTTTTCTCTGACAAAGCTCTTGAATGTGTTATGCTTAGAGGTTGTTCAAAGCATTTAACACCGTCAAACAAATTTTATAATCTCACAAGTTAATTTTTTAATTGGTAATGGTAAGATGGGCTGCATAAGCATCTGAGGTCAAAATTGCTTGGAAGAAAAACCAAAACAACCATTTATAAAACGCTCCTCCATCCAGTCATTCCATATTGCGCCGAATGCTCGGTAATGACCAAAAGAGATGAAAACATACTTCCGATATTTGAAAGGAAAGTCCTCAGAAAGATATTTGGTCGTGTCAACGAAAATGGAGTGTGGAGGAGATGATTCAACCACGAATTAAAGGCACTGTATGGCGAACCTAACATTGTACAGTTCATTAAAATAAGAAGACTGCAATGGTTGGGCCATGTCCATAGGATGAGTGATGATCGTACTCCTAACAAGGTTTTAAACATCACACCAGACGGAAGAAGAAGTAGAGGCAGACCAAAAATGAGATGGCTGGACGATGTGGAGGCTGATGTACGAGCGCTGGGCCTTACCAACTGGAAGAGAGACGCAGAGTACAGGGAGGAATGGCGACGGATTCTGAAGTAGGCCAAGGCTCACAACGGGCTGTAAGGCCAATGATGATGATGACGAATGGTTAGCGCACTGTGTTAGTAAAGCACGATCGACGTCGTTCACCTACATAATATGTATATAGCACAAGTATTCATGCTTAATTTAGGGAATGTACGAGGATGTTTTATGTACTAGTTTCAAGGACATATTCTTTTTACAAAAAAATCCATACCTTAGTAACTCTGATGGGAGTATTGTACTTGACGCCTCCAGCCAGGTCAAAGCCCCAGATCGTATCGTCGAAATTGACCCTTTCATGGACACCTTCATTGTCAGACTCCCAAGAAGCCTTCTCCAGGCGGGTCGGTGGGATCAGGTGAGGGTCGAAAGGGACGGGGTCGGGAATCATGGTGGAATTAGGCTCCAGGAAAAAGGATTCCCTTGAAAAAAGAAAAAAATATAAAGAAAAAATAAATATTCATCTTTTTAGTGCGATAAATGTTGATTTGGCCGTCGAATATTTTCATTATTTTAAATTACACGAGATTAATTAATTATTTTTATATCGATTTTTATAGTTGATATAAAATGTTTACATATTTATTTATTTTCTCGTGTGATATTCTTAGTGGTAACTTGTGTTATTAAAAAAAACAAATGTTGGGCGGTGGTAGAGCGGTTTAGTAATCCAGTGATGGCGAGTTCGAACACCACTCTAACTGCCTCGACCAATTTCATTCGTCTATAGCACAAGTATTTATGGTTTATTGAGGGAATGTATGAGGATGTATTAATGAAAAAAAAAACTTGTTGAATACGAATAAAATGTTCCAGTAGTTTTTACATATTTTGAAAAACTTTTTTTAAAAAACAGCTACGTAGCACTTCACTTTCAAATAACCGAATCATAAATCTCACTTGGCTGCAATTTAATAGTGATTGTTTTTAAATAAAAAAAGTGGGTTGTGGCCAACGCTATACTCCTCACTACCAAGTGACTTCACAAAATAAAGTAGAATTAAAACGCCGTACATTGTACATAGTACATAGCACATACTACACAGCACAAAAAAAAAATTGCGAATTCATATCTCCCCACTTGGGGTACGTAAATACCGCTGTAAATATATTTTATTGTAAATATATTTAATTGTTTTTTTTATTTATTTATTCATGCAAGTTTTAAAACTGCATCATCATTTTTTAAGATTATATAGTTAGATGACAAATTAAAGCAATTATCACTGCCACAAAATTCCATTTAAATGTATTATTCCATTTAGAAATCACGACACAATTATAATATTAATAAGATTTCACTAATATTTGAATAACTGATTTTATATTTAATAAATATTTGCAACACTTCACAATAAGTAAGTATAACGATGTCTCCATAGGTTATTAAGGAAATTGTTTTTCATAAAATTACGAAAATTTCTTCCAGTAAAACTTCCGTTTCCTAGTTATTTGTTAAACAATTTATTTCTGTAATATTTATTTACTGTCATTCAGAAATATTTTTGTACAAAGTCCACATTTGTTAAGAAACTGAAAGTTTATTTATGAAATGATTTTTTATTGCGTGATGTATTTAAATCTTTCATCTATTTTTGTTTAAGTTTTTTTTATATATTATATAAATCACTTTTATACAAACAAATAATAAACTAACAAACTTGATTTCCCATGAAAGTTTTATCAACTATGTATCTTTTCAATTTTAGGAAAAGTAATTTAAAATATCTCGATAATTCTTTAAAAAAATGGAATATTAAAAAAAACTTAACTTACTTATCTGTTCAATTACACTGAAAATTATGAGCTCTCAATCAAACTAAGATGCTCTGATAAATGTTTTCTTGTCATTAAAATGTGGATGGACTCCAATACCATAAAAGCGTCAAATAAAAACAGCCCTAATGCAGAAATGGTTCAATATTTTATAAACAATACCAAGGACTATTTGTTTATTGTTTGATACCTTTTGAAGAAGTGCAGTCGTGTGTGTGAGTTCTTTGATGAGTCTTGTTATGCGGATTGCGTGGATTTTTTGGCCAAACAGACTGCATTTTTAAATGAGTCTATAGAAGCGCATTGGTGACGGGAAATGCATAAAATTTTTGGACGAAATTAGTAATCCGATGAGCATTTGAGACTTATACGAGATGTGATGAATGGGCGTGTATTGAAAACTACAAATCACTCATATTGGACATGTGATATTGACTCTTACATTGTTAAGTCATTGATGATGGGTTAATTCATAGGATGTTGGGCAGGGGACCAAAATTAATGCTATGGAAAACTATTCCAAATACACTTTTACATTTTATAATCGGCAACATATTCACATTTGTGACTCATCAATAGCATTTTTGCTCTTCTCTCGAAAAAATCATCAGCAGAATTTGGATTCAACTTACGCTGTCTCATTTTATGCAACCAAACCAAAGAATTTTCAAAGTTAATCTAAAGCAGTCGTATTTTTACTCCATTATACTAGGTATTTTTTTTAAATCAAACAAATTTGATATTGGTTCTACTTACACATTTTCTTTATCTATATATCTTAAGGCTTTGCTGAAAACCAGCAGCACTCCAGGGATACTTGGTAGTGCGCAGCTGAGCAATAGCCTTTTTGTTGTTAATTGTAGTTCAAAATTGTATATATATATTCTTTTTTTTTGTTTGATGTAACATTAATGGCAAAAAATAAATGGTTTATTTATTTATTTATTTATCTCAAGACGTCCTTTTCGGCTTTCTAGGGCCCTTATCAACTGATCTATTCACCGTCGAAATAAGACACATTGTGTGGTTAAATCTATTTTTTTAATTGTCTATACCTACGGTTTGAGAGTTGTAGAACTACATCATTCTAGGTATTTTTAAAAACAAAATATTTGATTTTGGTTCCTCATATATATTTTCCTTATATCAGGGGGGCAAGTCTGGTCCGACCGGAAAAATCAAAACCCTCGTGATTAACCATATCATAGATATAATTGTCATATGGAGTTCTATGTCATCAGAAGATATTATAGAACTCCATATAATAATTATATCCATGATATGGGTAATCGTGAGTGTTTTGATTTCGCCGGTTGGACCAGACTTGCCCCCCCAGGACAGCCGTTTGTGCTTACATGGCCCTTGTCAACTGGTCAGTCGATAAAGGATTAATAAGCCGAAACAGTCAAGAAAATATATATGTAGAACCAAACACAATTTTATTTTATTTTAAAAAAATGTGTTCATAGTCTGCGGAAGCCTTTTAACTACTAATATTATCCAAGTGTTTATACTACAACCAGTTTTCATATCAGTTCCACGAATTTAATTGTTTTTCTACTGTGATAAAATTGTTTAATCTCATATGTATATCAGGTTTTTTAAGTTTGATGGTTATTACTATCCTTTGTTATTCTGTTGTATTCCAACTAACTTTAATATTTGAATCTCTGCTCTAGCTACGAGTTTCTTCATATTTTTTTATAATAATAATGAAGCACATTCATTACTTCACAATGATTCAGTTGGATAAATTGATTGAAGAAATAAATTGATGGACCTTGAATATGAACACAAGATTGCCCGTAGCGACATGAATGTCGTATGGAGATAATTAACAAATGATTGTGCTTTGTATAAATCGTGATATATTCTGCTAATGATAGAATTACAGCACTAAACTACTCTTATAATACATATATAGTATCTTTGATCAAATCAGCTGAACGGAAGATTCATGTATTGAACCGTATATGTACGTAATTGAATTATTTGTAGTTGGATGGGTGAAAACTATGGGAAAATGTACATCACAATTATAAACTAGTATAAAAGTATCAAAGATATATTATCAAAGGTAAAAGTATAAAAGTATCAAAGGTATACCTATTATCAAAGGTAAAAGTATCAAAGGTATATTATCAAAGGTAAAAGTATAAAAGTATCAAAGGTATATTATCAAAGGTAAAAGTATAAAAGTATCAAAGGTATATTATCAAAGGTAAAAGTATAAAAGTATCAAAGGTATATTATCAAAGGTAAAAGTATCAAAGGTATATTATCAAAGGTAAAAGTATAAAATTATCAAAGGTATATTATCAAAGGTAAAAGTATAAAAGTATCAAAGGTATATTATCAAAGGTAAAAGTATAAAAGTATCAAAGGTATATTATCAAAGGTAAAAGTATAAAAGTATCAAAGGTATATTATCAAAGGTAAAAGTATAAAAGTATCAAAGGTATATTATCAAAGGTAAAAGTATAAAATTATCAAAGGTATATTATCAAAGGTAAAAGTATAAAATTATCAAAGGTATATTATCAAAGGTAAAAGTATAAAAGTATCAAAGGTATATTATCAAAGGTAAAAGTATAAAAGTATCAAAGGTATATTATCAAAGGTAAAAGTATAAAAGTATCAAAGGTATATTATCAAAGGTAAAAGTATAAAAGTATCAAAGGTAAAAGTATCAAAGGTATATTATCAAAGGTAAAAGTATAAAAGTATCAAAGTAATTATTATAATTTTGAGACATTTAATACAGCACTGTTTTGCAAAATTTTACATCAAGAGCGCTCTATTTTAAGAAATCTTCAATGAGCGAAAATTACCCTATTTTGAGTAGTCAGAGAGAATAGAACACCAGACTCCTCTCTCTTGACATATATTTCTCGCTTGATTCACGTCCATGCATCGGCTCATACACGCTGTTATTCTTCTAACGTCTTCATCTTTCGAAATTCTATTTATATGATCGTGTCATTTTTTTTGATTTTGGCCATTGGACGACTTCTACTATATGTTTCTCATCAGCCTTACACTTTTTTCGTCAGACGGTCATTACTCATTTTTTCTGTGGTCAAACCATCTAAGGACATTTATTTTCGTCTTACGATATTGCTTATATAGAAGCCGAAAATCTTGGTTTGCCTTTCAAGACCTAATATTTTTTTGTCTGTTTTATTGAAACCATACTACTAAGATTAAAAATTGAACCGTACGTAGATACGATGCTTGACAGTGCCACAAGTGTAAATATTATTTTGGCGTGTGGTTTTAAAATATTTTCATGGTCACTCAAATGAACAAAGATTCTAAAAAAACATACCATTTTCGACATTTCCCAATTTTCTTTTCAAGGTTTGTCTAGTTCGAAGGCTCTATGCACGCCCCTGCGTTTTACCACACATTCGTCTTAGTGACCTCATTTCAACCGCGTTAATTCTACGTCCATTGTCCATGTCTCACTAGCATACATTAAAGTCGGTACGACGATACCGCGAGCTTTGCTTGCCTGGAAATAATTGTGGTAGCTTTTACAGATCTTAATGCACCATTCACTCTATTACATTGTGTGATGTGCCTATAGCTGATAGGAACTCTTGTGTTTCTTGCTTCTCTGGGCTGAAAATAGTTCAGGTACTGTACAGGCTGTAAGCCAGAGTTCATAATAATAATTATAAATTGACTTTTCTAAACGGTAGGTAGGTACGCTATTTTTTAAATAATATTTTTTTATGTTAGCTAATTTTAATCTAATGCAAGTCTGATCATCCGTAGATGTAGGATATTCTCATTGAAACTCTTCAAGTTAAATATTTACCCCACGCATTAGGTACAAAATATGCCTATCGGTTAACCCGTTACTGTCCAAAAGATAAGCTTGAACAAAATATTATCACTTTTGCACTCCTCACTTCTCCGAAGGGATTTAGTAATGAATTTGCAGTTATTAAGGATTATTTTCATGCAGACTATCAACTGGTATAATTGTGAGAGTGTATAATGTAAGTTTTGTTACAATTTATCTGTATGTATGTAGTATGGTAGAGTCAATCAACTCTCCATTACTTTGGTTAGTGTACACCACTTCATAAATTATATCAATATGAAAAATATTGCATATATTTTTACTCCTCACTAACACAAGGTGGGGAGTTATGATTTCGCAATTTTTAAGGGTATTTTTTTTTTGCAGATTATCAACTAGTATCATGCTGAGATTGTATTCTGAAAGTTTCATCACAATGTATCTATGTGTGTGTGCTATGTACGGCGTGTTCATTTTTTACTTTATCGATTATAGACTAAAGTAGGTACTCATTCGATTCTATTCAAATTTTGCAAATATGTATATCTAATACTCGATTAGATCCCATTAGATTTCGAACAATATATGAATAGTGCTTCTCATTTTTTTTAACTGTCAAATATTTCAAAGTGACCCCAAGCTCAGGAAACGTAAAATTTGAAATTTTTGTTTTCGTAAAAAGGCACATCACTTTCATAAAATGGCATTAAAGAGTTATCAAGTTTTCATAATAAAATATTTAAATAAAAAATAATTTAACAAACTCATTTCATGAAAATGTTGGAAATTTTCCATACAAAATTTGAATACTTTATAGAATGTCTTGTTAGTGAAGAGTTTAGCGTTGGCCACAACCCACTCGTTTTATTTTAATTTCATCACAGTTTGACAACCCCCGAATATGATTTCACGAAGCGTATTTCTATTATGGAAATTTTTCATACAATAATTGGAAACAACAATTTCTCAGAATGTGAGAGCATTTTGAAAGAGTCGACAAGTGGAATCACAGAGAAGAAACAATGCGTTGTCTATGAAAAAATGATGAATTATTTTATTATTTTATTTTATTTTTTCACACCTTTATCACAAAGACTGCTGCCCAACTAGGTAACCCTGTTCTGGGGCTAGCAGTTTACAAATTTTACTAAGCCAAATATTTGACATTTTGGTTTTATATAGTTATGTATTTTGCCTATTCCAAAAAAAAATATTAGAGCGGACACCAGACATCACAACACATTACAAATTACAATTATTAAATATTTACTAATATCTTAAACACAAAAGTATAAACCGATACAGTAAATTTTGATATGTTATTATTCTAATATTATTTCCACCATAATATGCACACCCGTTGTTGTCATTTATGTTATGTAGCAGTTTGACATTAAAATTAATTCTATGGTCTTCCCAACGTATATACATATACCTACTCAGTATACATAACAATATTATTTTACACGTATAATACAAAAAAATGCATTTTTTTCAATTTACAACTAACTGTACAGAGTGTACAGTGTGCACGGTATAATAAAATTAGTAAAAATGTTAATCAGCACGGTATCATTAGCATTTTCATTTCTTTTTCTCTTCTTCTTTCTAATGATCTGATAGATCTGTTTGTGCCGCTGTATTTGTCTTCTGGAAGTTATGCCAGCTGCGTTGCCAACTTTTCGAAGGTCTGCAGAAGCACGATATGTGGATGTGTAGAAGCCTCCTTTCTGGAATTCTATTCACATGTTTATTCCAACATCGACTGCGCTGTCTTAGGTACTACAGGTGTTCCGGATGTCCGTATTTCTTATTCGGTCTTGATGTGTGTTTCCGGTATTACGTCATCATGTCAAAAGTTTAAAAAATATTACATCTCTGATTCAGGGAAATAACCGATTCATCTTTCCACACCGTGTGATGAAAACGTAACAAAGGGGTATTTAAAAATATAAATGAAAGAAATATTAGATTATATTGTCATAGTGATGATCAAAGTGTTGGTATGAGTCATGTTCTTGGATCAATTGGTACTGTCATCGGATCAATCAGTTGAGGGTGCTATTTATAAAGATCTAAATCAATCAAGTCACCTGCGTCTAAATCTAAATGATATAATTAGATCTGTAAAGGTGATGACTAATAGATCGCTTCTTGTTGAATATATTCTGATATCCATTCACAATATTGATTGATGTTATACAGTTTTCTATGAACAGAAATTGTCAATCACCAATATATGCAAAAATAAATCATTCTTAGTAAAAAAAAACAAGTAGGTAAATAAAAAAAAATCAGGACACCATTTTTAAAGTTTGCTCACGTTGAAATGTCATTAACAAAATTGAATGTTAAAAATCATCATCAGCAATGGCGCTACAGCCCGGAGCTAGCCTTGGCCTCCTCAAGAAACAGCCACCTTCCCGCCCTGTCGACAGCAAGTCTCCTCCAATTTGTCTGTCCGATCGCTCTTATATCGCCCTCGATGTCGTCCAGCCATCTCATCTTAGGTCTCCCTCTGCTTCTTCTTTCTTCAGGACAGGTGTCCAATATGTACTTTCTTTGGGACCCGGCTATCCTCCATTCTACAAACGTGTCCGAGCCAACGTAGACGTTGAATTTTGATGTATTGGACAACGTTTGGTTCGTCATACATTATTTCTAGCTCGTGGTTAAACCGGATCCTCCAAGATCCTCCTTCACAGGTAGGACCAAATATTTTTATATTAAAAAAGTATTTTTTTTCGAACACCAACAATGCATTTTCGTCCTTCTTGGTCAATGTCCAGCATTCTGATGCATATGTCATGACCGGTCTAAGAAGAGTTTTGTAAATGAGGGTTTTTGTTTTACGAGAGATGAGTCGTGACCTTAAGTGCTTTGGCAGTCCATAATAGCATATATTTGCCGCGGCAAGTCTTGCCCTTATTTCCGCACTGGTGTTGTTGGCCGCTGTAACAAGAGATCCCAGGTATGTGAATGATTCAACGGCTTCTAGCTGATGGGTTCCCACTGATATAGATTCGTTTCTTATGGTGATGTTGTTCAGTGATGCTTTTCTTGTTGCCATGTATTTTGTCTTTGAAGCGTTGATCTTTAGACCCATGTTATTGGCTACAGACTCAAGTCTCAAGAAGTTATCCTTCATGCAAGGCAACGTTCTAGCCATAATATCGATATCGTCTGCATATGCAAGTAATTGACTCGACTTTCTGAAAATTGTTCCTGTTGTCTCTATGCCTGAGTCTCTAACAGCTTTTTCCAGGACAATATTAATATTAACAACAAGCATGCCAATGCATCGCCTTGTCGGAGCCCTCTATATGTTGTGAACTATTCCGAGGTGCTACACTGTATTTTTACACTGCAGTATGTATTGGACATGGTCATTCCGACAAGGCGCACAAGTTTAGGGGGGATGCCCAGCTCCAGCATTGCCTCGTGGAGCTTAAATCTGTTGACACTGTCGTATGGAGCCTTGAAGTCCACAAACAGGTGATGTGTTTCAACATTATGCTACAGCGTTTTTTTCGAGTATCTGCCGCAGTGTGAATGTTGACCTACCCGGTCGGAACCCACTCTGGTATTGTCCCACCATTTCCTCCACAAATGGGAGTAATCTCATGAATAGGATTCCAACAAGGACATTGTATGCTGTGCACAACAGTGTGATAACTCGGAAGTTTGAGCAGTTCAGAGCATCCCCTTTCTTATGCAAGGGACAGATCAGGCCATTATTCCAGTCTCTTGGCATTATTTTGGCGTCCCGTATTTTATGGTTGATTTGATGAAGACTTGAAGCTGCCCTGCTGCCACCATATTTTAATAGTTCAGATAGTATATCATCGCGGCCTGGAAACTTATTATTTTTAAGACATTTTATTGCTCTGATAGTTTCATCCAGAGTGGGTTCCGGCACATCTCCGACATCTGCATTTGCTGTTGTTATAAATTCTGGCTCCTCCGGTGTGGTGTGTTCCCCCTCATTGAGCAGCTCATTAAAATGCTGTGCCCATCGCTTCAAATGTTAAAAATACTCTTGGTTTAATGCAATAAGTATTATTAATGCAATTATTATTTACTTTGTATGAAATACAAAATTGCTCATTTTTTCAAAATATCAAATGAATTAGTCTAGAAATAAAAATAGCTTTTAACATTCATTTTTATTGGGAATACAAAAAATTATGAAAGTTTCAGTGCTCTAACTGGTCGGAAAGTAAGTAAAAAAACGATTTCAAAATTCCAGATAGACATGTGAAGTTAATTAAAATGGCGTTAAAATATATGCGTGTATTACCATCTTTCAAAATCTCATTTATATGATCATGACAACTAAAATAAATATGTATAAATATAAATAGGATTTTTTTAAATGAATATGTCCTTGTTAAACAAGTACATGTACATCTTCCTATGTTCCCTAAAATAAGCAAATAAATGCTTGTGCTATAGGTGAACGAAATCGGTCGAGGCAGGATTCGAACTCTGCCATCGACCCATCTTAAACGACACATTTATGTAGCAGAAAAAATATTTGCTTTTGTAAAGTTAAATCCCTTTGTTAACAATAAGTACTTTTTGATATTAGCGTCAAGTACTGTTTCATTTTTCATTCCGAACTATTCGGAAAATATTATAATACGTTATATAGATTGCCACCAAAATTTGGTGACGGTGTGTATCAAGAAATTTTGCTTTTGTCATGTCTATAAAAATGTATACGGTGAGTGGTAAGGACGAACGAATTAATGAATTACAAATGAATTATTTTGGAGATTTCAACATGTGACATTTCTGATAAAGTTCTACTAAGTATAATGAGGATGAATTGAAATGATGGAATAAAGATGATGAAAATGAAACGATGAAGATAGATTAGAAAGTTTCATAACATTGTTGTCTATTTGAAAATCTGAAATAATCTAACATAGTAGTAAAATGAGAAAATTTATATTGATTTTTCTAAAGTTAAACAAGATGTGGTCGTTTCAGAGAAACTTTTGATCTAATTGTGAAGGTATTATTTTTAGTCATCCCACCTGGCCTTTACAGGTACCTTCATACAAAAATATAATTGATTTATCATCACTCATGATCTCAATCTTAGATCATTGATTTGTAACTGCGTGACAGGCGATCGAAGGTTGAAAGTGTTTTCAGAATCGCGATAGAAATCGTTTATTCATATCGTAGTGAAATTAGTTTAAAAAAATCATTTGGGATTCAACTGAAAGATAAAGCTGTTATTAATTTTTGCAAACATTTGTGACTCGTATGTAAGTTATATAAAGTTTTATTTTTGAAAAATGTTGTTAAAAATAGAAAAAAACGCAGTTGTCCATTATGCTAATTTTGCGAAAAATTCGATTAAACAGTGTATACATCAAAATTAAGTGTACTTTTGTATGTAATTTTTGAAAAATGAGTTTAAAAATTAACTGCTTTTTCTGACATAATTTATTGAAATGTTCAAAAACTTGTGAAATAATACATTTCTACGGATCCATAGATGTATAAACTACAATAATATTATATTTTGTGGTATTCTTTGTTAATAACCTTTTGATTTCTTTATTGTCTGAACATCAAATCATTATTAAAATGTGTAGGTACACGATATTTTCAACTGTGTCAATAAATATCCCCAGTTATTAAATGACGTATACCTATACATATTTTAAATCTATTTCATTTTAAAGTTAATACCTATTTTTCTAATAGTTAAAGGGCGCTTGCTGTCTGCGTACCAATTTTTTAATTTGATATACCATCATTATTCCTAATCAAATCGTTTTGAAAAAAAAAATAATTGTGTAGTTTGGGTATGAATAAGTAAAAAATACTGCTTAACTTGTTCTTTATAATTTCTTGTAGAAAAATAATGGCATACCCCGATTTTCAACGTTAATCTTATATTTTTAATAAACTATAAGGTGTAGAGCAATTTATTTTATTTTAAATTAAAGGAGACAAAAATATCTGGAAAAATATGTCGTAACATTTGCATAAATGCTCCAGGATTAGTAAACAAAACAAAAAACCTATTGTGTTCCATTCAGCGCCATTGTGAAATAAAAGTTTTTTTGTTTATTTACTAAACCTGAAGCATTAATGCAACGTCACAACATATTTTTCCAGATATATTTGTCTTCTTTTATTAAAAAAATATATATATTGCTATACGCCTTAAAGTATTTTAGAAATATAAAATAAAATAAAAAATCCGGGTATGCTTATTATTTTTCTACAAGAATATATACAGAATATAAGTAAAAAGTTAAAGAATATTTTTAGTTGTAATATCCAAACTATCTAATTTATTTATTTCAAAATGATTCGTTTTGTAGTAATGATGCAATATCAAATTGAAAAAAAAAATAGGTACCTACGTTGGCAGCAGGCGCCCCCTTAAGTCATACAATAAGATTTGTGTACGTATTTTTCAACTATTCATACTATCGCTATCGACAGTTGGATCTCATGTGTTACATGCAACAAGATGTAATTGTTTAAGTACCATTTAAAGATTGTTTATGTTCTGTATTTGAATTTGTTTGCTGTATAAAAAAACTGCGTTTGACATTGGCGGTATGTCCTATTCTGATTCATCTAAATTTATCTGTCTGAATTTTAGTATATGAGAAATGGAACATTAACTCTGGTTGGTTGGAAGAAATTGCCATTAGGCAATAAGCCCGCCAGTATACAAATTGTATGTACAAGAAGATTCAAATAAATTAATAAATAAATAAATAAATAAATAAATAAATAAATAAATAAATAAATAAATAAATAAATAAATAAATAAATAAATAAATAAATAAATAAATAAATAAATAAATAAATAAATAAATAAATAAATAAATAAATTAATTAATTAATAAATTAATTAATAAATATATAAATAAATAAATAAATAAATAAATAAATAAATAAATAAATAAATAAATAAGTAAATAAGTAAATAAATAAATAAATAAATAAGTAAATAAGAAAATAAATAAATAAATAAATAAATAAATAAATAAATAAATAAATAAATAAATAAATAAATAAATAAATAAATAAATAAATAAATAAATAAATAAATAAATAAATAAATAAATAAATAAATAAATAAATAAATAAATAAATAAATAAATAAATAAATGTCAAAAAGTTGACAGCATTTATATGGGACTCATACCACTACCACTAAGAGTCCAACCACAAAGTTGAAGGCCGATATTGTTATATTATAAATTATATAGATATGGATTAA
The DNA here is from genome assembly GCA_963576475.1 of Molanna angustata. Classification (NCBI taxonomy): domain Eukaryota; kingdom Metazoa; phylum Arthropoda; class Insecta; order Trichoptera; family Molannidae; genus Molanna; species Molanna angustata. The sequence goes on from OY754981.1 coordinate 10,191,117, forward strand.
ATCCACCGTTTTTATAAGTTATTTACTGTTTTTTTTTAATTGCATTGAAATAAAAATTATATAAGTTACTCCTTCTGCAGCTCATATCGAGTCATGCCCTCTGTCAATGCTCTCATCGTCCCTCTCGTGACAGTATCTGCAAGTGCAAAATGCTCAGGAGAGCGTTTTTAGTGTTTTGCTCGTGCATATTTTCATTTCTCCCAGCACACGGTGACACGGTGTAAATATATTTTATTATCCAAATGTCGATTCGTTCATGAGAATTCAATTCTCTGAATGAATCGACATTATCCAACTGTCGATTTGTTCAGTAGAACTTTGTTCTCTTAACATATCGACAATGTTTCAAGCCAGGATACGCGACAATTGTATGCACGGTCTACTTTTTTCACGGCTTTTCCAACTTTGAAGTCAAAAACACCAACTTAGAGGCTTCGCAGCATATATGTTCCACATACGGATTTACTTAGAATTCGGAGTAGAACATTTCGAGCCCAAAATTTCAGAATATATAAACAGTTATAGGCCTACAAAACTTTTATACTCAGTCAGAGGTTATCAACTTTTGAAATTTTGATTTATTTTTCCATATATCTCAGAAACCATAAAAGCTAGAACGCTGAAAATTTGTACAAACATAGACAAATACAATATCTCAAATTCCTTTTTTTCAAAAAAATTCCAGGGTTTCTCAAACTTTTTTACTAAGAAAAATATTTTTTTATGATAAATTTATGAGTTTAACTGCCTATATTTCCAAATTTTTTAAAAATATCAAAAAAAGTCTAAACACCCCAACTAGATAATTTAATTTTCTATAAAAAATAGAAACATTGTACTAGCACATCTCGATTTTTTTTTAACAATTTTTATAAAAATTGAATTTAGTGACGACATTGTTTCATACAATTTGTATGGCAGTCGCCTACACACAATATCTAAGAAGACTAATCGATACTAATCTCCAAACACACATACATATCATCATGCTGTTTTCATATTCTGGGTAGGATCAAAGGACTGACCTCCATACTATCCTATCTTGACATACATACCTAGGTACATGTGTTGTATTGAAAACGAAATATCTTAAAATATTAAATAATTTGTATTTATGGGTTTATAGTTTGGTACTCATTCTTCAACTATACATACAATCGCTATCGCCAGTTGGATCTCATGTGTTACATGCAACTAGTGATATTTTATTTTCAGTAATTCGTAGACAACTCATCACTAAGCTATTTCAAGTTAACGGGAGGTGATTTAGTGAGAACATGCGTACAACACATTGGTGGTCCTAACTCGATTTTGCAAAAAATGTCAGATACGACAGTTAGTCAGCAGAGGGACGTCGTATATTATAAAAATTATCTTTTTTTTATTTCTCTTTGACCTCATGTCTAAGGATGACGGCAACACCCAATCACTCGCCGAATGGTCCGCCTCCACGTAAAAGTTAAAGTTTCCGGCAAATAACTTAAGAATTTACATCATGGAGGGGAGCAGTTTTCATATTTACCAACCAAACAATAAACCGCATCCCACATGATTACTAAGGTTATTTATCGTTTCAATTATACAGTAGGTATATTGTAGATCAAATTAAAATAATATGTAATATAGTTAACATCGCCATCGAATATTTTAATATAAGTTTGACCTGACGAAGGATGAGAACAACAAGTAATACATATTTATAATAATAATTTTGGACATTTTACAACGCGACGTTTTCGTGAATATCTTAACTCAAGCGTGCTGAAAAATTATCCAACTGTCGATTTTTTCAAGAGAAATTTTTCCCGAGATTTTGTATGGCCAGGTTTATATTTTTCATGGTTATTCAATTTTATGTCAATTTAGAGCAGCGGTCGGGGAACTTTTTTAACCATTACCCCAAAATATTTTTGCGTAAGTCGATATTACCCCTTCCCCCCATTTTGAAAAGAAGACAATCAATGTGTATTTAAATAAACATTATTTATTGAATTAATTTACACGGAAAATAAAAAAAAGTTACATGAAAATAGTAAGTATGTAATAGACAAATAAAATAAAATTTTCAAATTGGATCAAACAAAAATTCAGATTTTCAGGTTTCCCTTTCAGTTTTTCGAAATTGGGACTTTTTGATGTAAGAGTAATTTAAATTCAGTCTTAATTGATTTCTGTTCTTAGTTTTTATGTTCGTTAGAGTGGAAAAGCCTTGTTCACAATGATAGATAGTTGCAAATGGCAGCAAATTTTTTACCGCCTCCTCATGTGCAATTTTGAAAGCCTTCGTAGCTTTTGACATCCAAAAAGACGATAGATTGGCTTCGCTCTCAAATTGAATACGTGCTTCAGTATTAGATCGAATTTCAAGTATTTTTTGCCAAACTCGGAGGTTCTTCTGGTATGTTAGCAATTTCTCATTTAGAAGGATCTACAACCCAATTGAAAATATGTATATCAAGATCTGGAAAGTAGTCAGAGAACTGCTCTCTGAGTTTGGTAAGGTGTTTTATAACTGTATCCTTGATGTCATCAAAAGTAATATTATCACAGTCTTCCAAAAACAAAGCTAACTTTGAAAAATAAGCTCTCTTGTTCTGTTCTGCTTTCTGTCTCCAATATTGAAGCTTTAATCCAAACGCTGACAGTATTTCGCTGGCTGAAATGATTTTAATATTTTTCCTTGCAATTCTTTGTTCAATATATTTATATTCTCAAGTATGTCAGTTAAATATGCAAAATGTGCAACCCACGAGGGGTTTTTAAACTTATCTGCGAGAATATTATTTTGATCAAACACCTGAATTGATAAAGTTTGTAAAAATACTAACACGTTTATCAAATAGCAAACTAGAAAAATTTCCTTACTACCCCAAAAAAACATTTTTACCCCATTTGGGGTAATATAAACCGGTTTCCCGACCGCTGATTTAGAGGCTTTGCAGCATATATGTTATAATATATATGGATAAAGTAAAAATTCGGAGTACAACACTATGTGTGTCTGTGTGTCCCCCTTTTATCTTTTGATCCGTTTAATGCACAGAGCCCAAAAATTTAGAAAACATAGAAAGTTATTGGCCTACAAACTTATTAAACTCAGAATTACGAAAATATCGAAATTCACGAAAAACGCCGACACACCCCAACTAGATCATTTAATTTTATATAAAAAATACTGAGATTATTTATCTCAAATATTTATTAACAATTTTTTTAAAATTGAATTTAGTGACGACATCGTTTCATTAAATTTGTAGGTATGGCAGTATACACTACACAATATCTTCGGGGACTCTCAATAGTTTGATACAATCTCCATTCAAACATACATACCATCTATAAAAGGACTGACCTCCACACTATCCCATATTTTGTTTTGTATTGAAAAAAAATATCTTAAAATATTGAATAATTTGGATTTAGGGTTTATAGTTTGGCATATTATATTCTTCAACTATAAATAATACTGTCATGATTGACATTTGGATCTCATGCGTTTCATGTAACTAGTTTATCTAACTTTCCGTTATTTGCATATTGTCATATCTGACAATTTTAGGATTTTCAAAAAGGTGCGTTTTAAAGATCTTTAGTTAATGTGCGGTATAAATTAATTGTATGTAGATACAATTCTATAGTCTGCATACAAATAAAGTAGACCTCGTCAAAATATAGCATGTTCATATGGGTTCTAACACAAATAAATACTAGAGTTAATTGTTTATTTCTTTAATACAATTTTAAATAACATAGTGATATTAAATAATGATTTCATTTGTTATCAGTTTAACAGTAATTAATGAAGTATCAAACATTTTTTTCGTTAACTTGCTCTGCTTTGGGTACAAGAGTAATCCGCGCCCTTGGGTTTCTGTCGATTGGAGGAAACTTATCCCTGAAAAATTAAAATTATAAATTGAGATTATAAATAAATATATGTATTTTTAACATTGATACCAAATGGTTTTGGACAGACACTAATAAAATGTTCATTATAATTAATTGTATTAATACCAATTAAAATTTAATTTTTGACTGGTACAATTATATCAACTACATATTATAAAGAATTTGAATTAATGCTGTTTTATGATTCGTATTGTTGTTTATCTCATACTCAATTTTTACCTCAAAAATTATTTACATATATATGGATATTTGAAAACACATTTTGAAACACATAAACACCTTTTTGTAAAAATACTCTCAGATCATGATCTTTAATAGGCCAAAGGTTTTGTGTTTATATCTAGGTATATAACAAAATAACCATATTTGAAAAATTGTATTTGCTTTCATCATGCTTTGAAGAGATAATGTAACCTAAATATCGCATTTTAAAATAAAATTTGCAAAACTGTGGAATAAAAAAAATAACAGTATTTTCAACATTTCATACAGTTAAAAATTTAGCATAAATATTTTAAAATATCTATTTTTACAGCATTTATTTTTAAAAATTCTGGTCAACCGGCGAAATCAAAACAATCCATGTATAACCATATCTTAAGATTTAATAGAACTCCATAAGATTATTATCACCATACTTTACTTTTCGGATGGCTAGGCTCTTCTGCGCCCAGTAAAGGCTGCGTCCATGAAGCTCGCTAGAGCCTTAGATCTAATCCCCGCAGCCAGTCCACTGCCGCTTGTTTTGCCCCGTGGATGTCCTCCAGCTCCCCAGGAAAACTGCGCAGCGGGCACTCTTCTACAATGTGGCGGATCGTTTGGAGTTCAGCGCCACAGTCACACTCCGGCAATTCCCTCTTTCCCCACTTCCACAGGAGATAGTTGCAGCATCCCATATCTGTTCTTATTCTGTTGAGCTGCACCCAGGCTCTGCGAGGGAGGTCAAACCCAGGGACACGAATGTTGGGATCCCGGACCAGATTATTGTTTCTCACTCCTGAGTCTGTCCACAGGGCCCTCCATTCATCCTCCATACTAACACTTTCCTCCTCCACTCCCCATATTGGTTTTCGGGACTTTAGTCTCATTCTTGGTGGTTGAGTGATATAGGAGTATACTGGTAGCGTTGGATTTTCTTTTATCCTTTTGACCTCCTTTACAGTAGCCTGATATCTCCTGATTGAAGGAGGGGCGATGTTAGAAAGAACGTGAAGCCACGGGACCGGGGCAGATTTCACTGTACCAGCAATGGTTCTCATTGATTGGTTCAGTTCGGCGTCTATTCGTCCACAGTGCGAGCTCCTCGCCCACACAGGGGAACAATATTCCGCCGTGCTGTAAACCAGAGCCATTGCTGAAGTCCGCAGTGTTTCAGCACTGCTGCCCCATGTTGTACCAGCCAGTTTTGAGATGATGTTGTTTCTGGATTTAATCTTAATTTTTTACCTGCTCTATGTGCCGCTTGTAAGTAAGTGATCTGTCTAACTTTACCCCCAGATATTTAGGAAATTTTTCGTTTGGGATCCTCTCCGTGCCAATGTGTATATTAAGTTCCCTATTTGCCTCTTGGTTGTTAAGATGGAGGGCCAATGCAACAGTCTTTTTAGGGTTCAGTTGAAGATGCCAGTTCTGGTAGTGTTTCTGAAGGATCTCCAAGTCCGCGTTCAAAGTACGTTCCAGCTCCTCAAAGGTTTTGGCTTGTATGATTACTGCCATATCGTCAGCATAGGTGAATGATACCATGATACGGGTAAACATGGATGATTTTGATTCCGCCTGTTGACCAGACTTGACCACCTGGTTTGTTCTAAAAATGCAAAAATTAACAAATTTTGGATTTCCGATCATTTAAATCACGTACAAACACGTATAGTTAGTGTATTGGCGGTTTAAATTTTTAAATATCATGTTTGCATTCACTAGATTTAGAGTTATATAATTTAAATAGGTTATAAAATTTTCTCATTTCACTGTATAAAAAGAAAAATATATTAAAAAACAAGGGCCGGTATTTCAAAATACTAATTGATAACAATATTATACATTTCTGGGAATCATGCTAAAATAGATTACATAATTAGGTATATAAATAATATTAATTTATTGGCGGTTTAAATATAATGTTTTCATTCACTAGATTTAGCGCTATATGCCTTTTGTATCAAAAGAAAAATATACAAAAAATAAGGGCCGGTTTTTCAAAATATTAAATATAATAATAATTTACATTTCTGGGAATCATGCTAAAATAGATTACATAATTAGGTATATAAATAAATAAATAATATTAACATAACACGTTACTTCATGGTGTATTGGCGGTTTAAATATAATGTTTTCATTCACTAGATTTAGCGCTATATGCCTTTTGTATCAAAAGAAAAATATACAAAAAATAAGGGCCGGTTTTTCAAAATATTAAATATAATAATAATTAACATTTCTGGGAATCATGCTAAAATATATTAGTTAGGTATATAAATAAATGAATAATATTCACAAAACAAATATCCAATGTAGTAACATAACCGACCAGATATTATAACGGAAAAAATAAAACTGTACATATTAAAAAAAGAAAATAAAACGTAGGTAACTGTACATATTAAAAAAAGAAAATAAAACGTAGGTAACTGTACATATTAAAAAAAGAAAATAAAACGTAGGTAACTGTACATATTAAAAAAAGAAAATAAAACGTAGGTAACTGTACATATTAAAAAAAGAAAATAAAACGGAACTGTACATATTAAAAAAAGAAAATAAAACGTAGGTAACTGTACATATTAAAAAAAGAAAATAAAACGTAGGTAACTGTACATATTAAAAAAAGAAAATAAAACGGAACTGTACATATTAAAAAAATAAAATAAAACGTAGGTAACTGTACATATTAAAAAAAGAAAATAAAACGTAGGTAACTGTACATATTAAAAAAAGAAAATAAAACGGAACTGTACATATTAAAAAAAGAAAATAAAACGGAACTGTACATATTAAAAAAAGAAAATAAAACGTAACTGTACATATTAAAAAAAGAAAATAAAACGTAGGTAACTGTACATATTAAAAAAAGAAAATAAAACGTAGGTAACTGTACATATTAAAAAAAGAAAATAAAACGGAACTGTACATATTAAAAAAAGAAAATAAAACGGAACTGTACATATTAAAAAAAGAAAATAAAACGGAACTGTACATATTAAAAAAAGAAAATAAAACGGAACTGTACATATTAAAAATAAGAGGTAAGGGTCGAAATCTGTTAAAATAAAGGGAAAAATATAATTGAAAAATGTACATAGATAAAATATTATGTTTCAAGTCAAAAATCATCTTGCATAGAAAAAATCATACCGAGTTTTGACTATCGTAAATTATTCACTGTCAATCATTTCCCAACTGTGAATAATAAAATACAATTTGAATTATTAATACATATTTAGCTTAAAAGTATTTAACGATAATTCATTTAGTTAATTAAATGTTGCCTTGTCAAGTTCGTTTTAAATTGTATAATTAAATTATAATGTAAGATCGTTAAGTCTTTACCTAAGTTGTTAATAAATAATTCCAAAACGAAATAATCACAAAATATGTAAATAAGTATAGGTACAAATTTGATTGCATATATTGTTTTATTTGAGACACGTGAATTGAAACTAATATTATTCTTTAATGATTTCAAAGTAATGCTAATTTCAATGTAAGAATACCCAATAGGAAAATACCAATAATCAAATATGGAAAGAAAAGTTACCTATGTTTATCTTCATAAGAACTAGGCACCAAAAAACAATTGGATTCTCTGTAAATATAAGTTCTTTTGGAAACCCACGGCCACATCAAACTCCAGTTTGAGTTCTGAAACCAAGTGAAAATTAATTTCGTAAAAATACAATACATTTTAATACGAAAATAACTTAGAGGTACAAAGTTGGAATAAGCAGTTACTATTATAAATAATGTAGGGGTAGGATCATTAGGAAGTAGGGAGGATCGTGTACACCAAATTATTTTAAAATGTATGGAAATTGTACTATTTGGATTATTTAATAATTAATAAAAGACTAGTGTTAATTTTTTAACACGTTGCCATTATCTTTTTCAATATCAACACTAACAAACGTCAAATCATCCAGCATTTTCGTCGAATAAATATGTTACACGTCGTTGTACATATTATGCTTTCGCGTTAGAAATGTATTTTTTTAGATATTTGCGTTTCATTTTTTAGAATGGATCGTATACAGAGATGCATGTTTTAATTGTATTTTTTTAGATAACATCCTTCAAATTTAAATAAAAATGTGAAAATGACAAGAGAGTAAACTGTCGAAAACAAAAGATTTCACTTAATGAAATTAAAATATTGGTTTCCCTTTTTTAATTAATATAGGAATTAATATTGTTTTATAGTACCTATGTCATTAATTTTTACTTTTTATTTATTTTAATACTCGCTAATACATAATTATTTCCTTAATGTTATAAGGGTAGTATAATAAGGTAAAGACAATAAAATGATTTTCAGATAGTTGATTTTTTACACAGCGATTCTAGTTGATAAATAGATAAATAAACTCGGGGTTCAATATGTTCATTTTTACGTAATCTAGCCTTTTTTTAATAAGTAGGACTAAATATATAAATACTAACAGTTTTGCAGCAAATGCGCCTTTTCTTTGCAAGTTCCTCTTGTCTTATTCTTTCTTCTTCTTCGTAATCAAACTGGTCCTTTAAATGAAAAGAAAAACAACTAAAACACGATACCATTAAAATAGTTTTAAATTGAATAAGTATTATTTTTCAAAAGGTTGTTTATGTATTCAAGTTTTAATTTTAGAAAAAAAAACTAAATAGTGAACAAATTACAAAAGATAGAAGAATAAAAACTAAGGAAAAATCCTTATTTATGTACATATATAAAGATACATAAATATTGTAGCTACGTCTCATCATATTATATTACTGTGGTATTCGAAGGGATGTTAGACAAATTGCGACAAGACAGGCGCTTGTAAGAAAAGATAATATTAACTTACAATTTCATCTTGCCACGTATTGAATGTTGTATCTGTATCTTCTGGCCTGCAAAAAAACGGGTGTTTCAAATGCTTATATTTTCGTTTTAAATTAAAAAATAGGTGCAATTAATTTACTGTAGGTAATATTCCTCCACTCCCTCTCTTCGATTCTGTGTAGGAGGTACACTTCATGTCTTCGAGGAGAGTGGAGGAAAAGATATATCGCATTGCTGCCAACCGATCTCCGGGATTGACACCAAACAAGAAGAAGGTAGGTAATATCAACAGTTTTCAATCTGTCGACCGAGATGGCTTCTATATAATTTGTAGAGTTCCACAATAAGTAATTAGAAAAAATACGAACGCATATTATTATTTAACAAAGTATTTATTTTGTAATCTAATGTTCGACACTTCGTATACTAGTTCGTATACTTCGAACTAGTATACGAAGTGTCCCGAGGAAAAGAATATCGTTCTTGAACCATGTTGACTGTTGTCAAATAAAGTGGTGTATACAAAGTAATTTTGTTATTATTTATTTACTTTGTCTTGACAGGTTCTGAGGCTTTCTCAAGATTTGACTTCGGGTAAGAATGACTTCTTTGTAAGGATATTGTTTCTATAGGAATAAGTGTATTTATGTGGGTGATAAACAGTGAAATAAGCAGAGAGACATTTTCTCTATCTTGACACACGTTTATTTGGAATTCGATTTTATAAATGAAAGATTATGTTATTTTTGTACAATTAATAAGTCAGAGTAATACTTACGCAGTAACAGCTAATCTGATATAAATTCCTGATTCGACAATCATATCGTGAGCTTCCTGTAGGGTCAGTGTTTCTGTTTTTATGTCATTTATCCTTTTTAATTTGTCTCCTACTTTTATACCAGCCTTTTCAGCTCTGCTGTCTTTCTTAACCTGGAAGCCATACCAAAATTAAATAAAAACATAATATATAGATACCATAGATACGAGTAAATAATTTTTGACTATGACGAGGCTAGCGTGTACATATGTGTGTATACCAAAGACCTTATATACTTATATACATTATTATAAGACCTTATATACATTATTATAAGGTCTTTGGTGTATACCTACTCGCATGTTTCGTGCATGCTTTTATATTGTAATATATTATACCCGCATACATGTCGCTAGATGGTTATGCAGTGATGTTATAGTATATGTAATGTATGTAAGTATAAAATTTTATATTTAACTCGAATATTTTTTAAATGTTACATATACGCAAACATTTTTTTTTCTCAAGGATTTTTTTCCCTGTCGGGAGTCAATGATATTTTTTAACATCTCAATAGAGACGAAGTTGAATTATTATAGGAGAAACAGGAAAGTATTGCACTGTGCGAGAGCACGATACAGAATGTTTTTTCATTTTTTACAAAAAAAATCTCGATAGATGGCGTTATAGAGAGGTTTTTTCGTTACTTCATAGATGGCGATAGTGTTTCAGCTTATTTCAAACGATCAGTTTCTCATTATTGAAATATTATTATTCAATTGTATTTTCTCCTCTTGTTTTTGTTATGTTTTTATTGTTATTTTGTTTCTCATTATTGAAATATTATTATTCAATTGTATTTTCTCCTCTTGTTTTTGTTATGTTTTTATTGTTATTTTGTTTCTCATTATTGAAATATTATTATTCAATTGTATTTTCTCCTCTTGTTTTTGTTATGTTTTTATTGTTATTTTTACTCTTGAGACATGTAACATTCAATATTGGATGAAATGTCTTTAAATAAATGAAAATATATATATATATATATATATATATATATATATATATATATATATATATATATATATATATATATATATATATATATATATATATATATATATATATATATATATATATATATATATATATATATATATATATATATATATATATATATATATATATATATATATATATATATATATATATATATATATATATATATATATATATATATATATATATATATATATATATAGAACCCTGTAGGTGCCTTGAGTTCCTGGTTCTCCTATAATATTCCAACTTCGTATCTATTGAGATGTTAAAAATTTGTCAAAAAAAAATATATATATTTCACTGTTACAATATCTAAGTATGTAATGTCATTTACTTTTGTGTCTTCTGTCGAACGGAATAAAAGTTGTTATAGATGCCGTCAAACTTCTTCAAACGTCTCAGTTTTTCGCGGATTGAGCATTTTCTTGTAGGGGTGCAGTTGCACATGTACCAACCAAAGGAAAGAGACCTACGTGACGGGTTCAATTTTTTTTCTTATAACTATAAAAAATATTTTAATAATGTCATAATTTCTCTAGTCTAGTATGTGAAGTAACTTCTTATAACACATGCAATTTAGATAGGTAGCTCCATACTTGCAAATTCGATAGGTAGGTACATATTCAAGAAGCTCTCAAACTTCCTTTATATCATATTTTTATGAATCGTCTAATTAATACCTACGTGGACGTCAGTTTTTATAGAATCTCCATGTTTTGTTCTTTCAAAACGATTCTCATCGCACCTTGACCAATTTTCATTTCATAACTTTGTAATTTTTATTTTGCAATTACATCGTTACCTTATTATTTATGTAAGTTTATATAAATTGTTTACCTTAGTTACTCTCAAAGCAACTCCGTACTTGGAACCCCCAGCTAAGTCGAATCCCCATATCGTATCATCAAAGTTGACTCTTTCGTGAACACCTTCGTTTGATGACTCCCATTTGGCCTTCTCCAGATGTGTCTTTGGCAGCAATTTAGGATCGACTTTGGGTATTCTAGGATCTTTTGATGTCATTGTGGTGTTTTTGTATCTGAAATACAACATATAATATGATAATTATAATTAGCATTTAATAACACACTTTGTTCTGAAGGGACTTAAATGCTCTTGTATTTTAGTAGCTTGGTGGGTAAGTGGTTCAGGTTTCGCCACCTGGATGATGTTCAACGATTGGATCCTACCTTCACCTCTGATGTATTTTGATGGAAAGTATGAAACACAAAAAGTTGCAAGAATTGCCAGATCAAGACCGAGACTGAGTTTTCAAGACCAATACCACAATTTACTGTGAATGCAAAACCAAGACCGAAATCGAATATAGATAAATTTAATATCTCAAACTATTCTTTATGAAAAGGTACCACTGTTTCTCATTTTTTTTTTATTTTGGAAAATATATTTCTATCGACATACCTATTTATGTATTTTAATGGCTATATTTTCAAATATTATTAAGATCTCACCATCCCCCCCCCCTTCAGCTCATATCTCAGGGTCGGATGTTTAACTCCTATGGACCCCAAACCTATTCCTGGAGTCAAAAATTCTGCCCCCTCCATGCACTCTATGACCCTTTTTGACTGGACTAAGGATTTGTATAGTTCCGTTATATGCGATTTTTAAGATCTCACCATCACGGCATATCCTACATACAATGTGGGGTAACAGCGGCAGGTGTATGGGTGTACATTACCTTATACAAAGAAGCACGGCATGTGCGTGTATCTCCACACACCAGTCTCGTCTCACCTAAGAAGGCACTACATTCAGAATGGGTGGTGAACCTCATTGCTGAACTTTGTGAAATGTTTTAATGCCTGTTGTTTATCAATGATATTTACGGCATTAATGAATTCAACCCAAGTTCATTCCTACTAATACTTAAAATAACGTTTATATCCAATCTTGATTTACGGAGTCTACGCCGCATATATTACCTACGTCTAAGAGTAATTGGGGTCTAAGCTGCATAATCCAAGCATGGAAAACTTTTAATAAGAAAATTTAGCATTTTTGAAAATTTGGCTTTTTTAATGTTAGATTAGAAATATTTCAAAGTCTTTTTGATTGTTAAGGGCACTCGCATATAGACTTTTTAATCGGTCGATAATTTGGTCGGGCTGGACCTGTTTACTAGTTTGTATGTCAGATCGGCCGACACTGAATCGTTATAATATGCGCACTTGAAAAATTGTATAGTACGTTCAACAGTTCACAAGTTTTCAGTGTCACGATAGCATTGTTTTATATATTTGTGTAGTACCCACGTGTTGATGTCGTGCTAGTTGTTGGTTAACGATATTGTGATGAAAGTGAGGTCTTCGAATTCCACAAGCTTTAAAGGTCTACCCTAGAATTTCTCTTGCTAAATACATGGTCATTAAACTATATATAGAACATTGTAGTATGCTTATAATTTATCATAGCTACATATATGCAACAAGAACTAAATAAACGTACATTATTATATGCGGTATCCAGTCGTATAATTAAATATATTTTAACCTATGAAAAAGGCGATGTTTAAAATGCTACTCTAAGTCGATATAATGGAAAACTTAGGAACAAAAGAGAAGCCACAAAAGTTTATAATAAAAAAGTTTACACCTAATCGATTTTATTTATTTTTTTCAAAATCCAACAACCCCTTTCATTTAAAACATAAGGCGGTTCAAAACTTCAATATAATCGTAACATTGTATCCATAGTTATAAATTTTATATAGGTTGAGATAGTAACATCTATTTAAATTTGAAATATTACCATTTCCGTTATTTTTTATAAATTATTCATATAAGTTCACTGTAAAATTCACATGAAATTCTTCTACAAAAATATCTAAAAAATAACTGTGTGGTGGCAGAGCGGTTAGCTGATTTCGTTCACCACTATAGCACAAGTATATGCGTAGTTTAGGGAACGTATGAGGATGTATATGTAGGTACTTGAAACAAGGACAAATTCATTCTTAAAAAAAAACATACATTTAAATTACATATATTGTTTTTTTAAAGTGAATGAAATTTGAAAAAATAAACCTTACCTTATTTTTTGACGTTTTTTCCTAAAATTAAATAAAGACTCAATAAAATAGCGTTATAGCTATATTATCAACACTCAATAAGTTTAAAATATTTTAATTAAAACTATGTAATATGACAGCGTTATTTAGCACTATGATCAATAAATTAGTTAACAAGACACGACGTAAATAATGAATGAATGATTTACTATTATAATTGTTTAATTAAATAATTGAATTAAAAACATACTTTGTAACTAATTCAATATGATCTGCTCCCACCAATTACCGTCAAAATTATGATTTAAAAATTTTCAAAGTGGTACCCACCCATCTGACGACTACAGAAATAAGAATTGACACTTGATTTGTTTACTGGTCAATCAATGTGAGAGCCGCATTCAACTAATAATATGATTAGTCTAAAAGATAGCAACGTCAAAAATATTAAAGACTAAGAGATAGCAACATCAAAAATATTATAGTCTAAGAGATAGCAACGTAAAAATATTATAGTCTAAGAGATAGCAACGTGAAAAAATATTATAGTCTAAGAGATAGCAACATCAAAAATATTATAGTCTAAGACATAGCAACATTAAAATATTATAGTCTAAGAGATAGATACATCAAACATATTATAGTCTAAGAGATAGCAACGTCAAATATACTATAGTCTAAGAGATAGCAACGTCAATAATATAATAGTCTAAGATATAGCAACGTCAATAATATAATAGTCTAAGATATAGCAACGTCAAAAATATTATAGTCTAAGAGATAGATACATCAAACATATTATAGTCTAAGAGATAGCAACGTCAAATATACTATAGTCTAAGAGATAGCAACGTCAATAATATAATAGTCTAAGATATAGCAACGTCAATAATATAATAATCTAAGATATAGCAACGTCAAAAATATTATAGTCTAAGAGATAGATACATCAAAATATTATAGTCTAAGAGATAGCAACGTCAAATATATTATAGTCCAAGAGATAGCAACGTCAATAATATAATAGTCTAAGAGATAGCAACGTCAATAATATAATAGTCTAAGATATAGCAACGTCAAAAATATTATAGTCTAAGAGATAGCAACGTCAAAAATATTATAGTCTAAGAGATAGCAACGTCAAAAATATTATAGTCTAAGAGATAGCAACGTCAAAAATATTATAGTCTAAGAGATAGCAACGTCAAATATATTATAGTCTAAGAGATAGCAACGTAAAAATATTATAGTCTAAGAGATAGCAACGTAAAAATATTATAGTCTAAGAGATAGCAACGTCAAATATATTATAGTCTAAGAGATAGCAACGTAAAAATATTATAGTCTAAGAGATAGCAAAGTCAAATATATTATAGTCTAAGAGATCGCCACGTAAAAATATTATAGTCAAAGAGATAGCAACGTCAAAAAATATTTTTTATCTAATTGATGTTTTTTTTTATATATATCTTTCCTTATTGATTATACCTAGGTATGAAAAAGGTAAGTCTGGCACCTGTGAGTGGTTGCGTTTACCAGTGCACATCCCCTTTCTTAATTACTTTTGGCAATACCTTCCAACCAATATAGACAGAAAAAAAGACAAATAGTCTGTTTTTTTAAAGGCCGATAATATTATTTCTTTTAGTTAATCTGTCAGCGGCTCCATGTCTCCAATTGACAACGTCCAAAGAGTCCAGGTTCTCCAGGATGCAGTCCATCCATCTCAGCTTGGGTCTCTCCCTACGCTTCACTCCCTTTGATCTGTGGCGAAGGATTCTTCTAACGGGCATTTGCTCATTCGTACTTTCCACGTGTCCAAGCCATCTGAGTCTCCCAATCCTAATAAATACCATGATGTCTACATCATCATACAGCTGGTACAGCTTGTGATTGTATCTGATTTTCCACAAAACATCCTCAGAAACAAATCCGTAGATTCGTCAAAAATGCTAAGTTGATTTAGACTTAGGTATATAAAATAAAGATAAAATAATATAAAATAAATAAGTCCAGCCCTCAATATAGCATTCAACATCTCAATTCATAGATTGATGATAATTTACGATGGTCCTAGAAGGTATTTGGATTAGAGCCATTACTTATTTTGTTTCTTAAATACAAGCGTGATTGACATTTCAATTTGAACAGTGGCGTACCTATCTTTCTATATAATATTAAATTTATAAAGCGCCCAATTTCAGAGAGACACTAGTAATGATCACGTTGGTATTTTGAATGCACACGACATTTTGGAAAACATAAGCTAAATTAAAGTGTTATTTGAAGTTGCGTAGGTAATGTTAATTACTACTTTACTAAACAGATACTGCTGGTCGAGGTTCCCAGAATTCAATATTTTAAAATAGGCTCTCCGATGAAATTGTGCTTTCGGCAATAAACTTGCCACGTACCCAGGGGATTCCAGTGTTATAGTTGTCGCCAAATAATTTGAACTTTTATCCGAGAAAGGAGGGCGATTTGCACGTAAACCAACGAAGCGAAAATACACAAATTTGCGCTCTGCGCAACCGGAAACTGGTTCAAAATGTTTGGCGAATATTATAACAACTTTACTATATCTCTATTCCAGAGAAAAATTTTTCTTGGATGGTGGGAGATTTGATTTTCAATAAACTAGTTTTGTATACCTACAAGTTAGAATCCAAGTTGTTTACTATCTTAATTACAACTTTTTATTGTTCCCTATTCAATATTATTTATATATTTTAATTATTCACCCCAGCATAGAAACAGCTAAAATAAAATATAAATAATCCAACTGTCGATTTGTTCAGGAGAACTTTGTTCTCTTAACATATCGACAATGTATCAAGCCAGAATACGCGAGAATTGTATGGAGAGGTCTACTTTTTTCACGGCTTTTCCAACTTTGAAGTCAAAAAACACCAACTTAGAGGCTTCGCAGCATATATGTTCCATACACGGATTTACTCAGAATTCGGAGTAGAACATTTCGTGTGTCTGTGTGTCTGTGTGTGTGTCTGTGTGTCTGTGTGTGTGTGTGTCCGTCCCCCCCTTATAACTTTTGATCCGCTCAACTTACAGAGCCTAAAATTTCAGAATATATAAACAGTTACAGGCCTACAAAACTTTTATACTCGGAATTTTGAATTTTTGTTTCAGTCAGGGGTTATCAACTTTTGAATTTTTATTTTATTTTTCCATATATCTCAGAAACCATAAACGCTAGAACGCTGAAAATTGGTACAAACATAGAAAAATACAAAATCTCAAATTAGTTTTATCAAAAAAATTCCAGGGTTTCTCAAACATTTTTTATTAAGAAAAATATTTTTTTTATGATAAATTTATGAGTTTAACTGCCTATATTTCCAAAACTTTTACAATTATCGAAAAAAGCCGAAACACCCCAACTAGATAATTTAATTTTCTATAAAAAATATTAACATTGTAGTAGAAGATCTCAATTTTTTTTTAACAATTTTTTTAAAAATTGAATTTAGTGACGACATCGCTTCATACATTTTGTATGGCAGTCGCCTATACACAATATGTAAGAAGACTTAATAGTTTGATACGTCATCTCCAAACATACATACATACCATCATGCTATTTGCATATTCTGGGTAGGAAAAAGGATCTTCCTCCATACTATCCTATCTTGACATACATACCTACATATGTTGTATAGAAAACAAAATATCTGAAAATATTCAATAATCCAACTGTCGATTTGTTCAGGAGAACTTTGTTCTCTTAACATATCGACAATGTATCAAGCCAGAATACGCGAGAATTGTATGGAGAGGTCTACTTTTTTCATGGATTTTCCAACTTTGAAGTCAAAAAACACCAACTTAGAGGCTTCGCAGCATATATGTTCGATACACGGATTTACTCAGAATTCGGAGTAGAACATTTCGTGTGTCTGTGTGTGTCTGTGTGTGTGTCTGTGTGTCTGTGTGTGTGTCTGTGTGTGTGTGTGTCTGTGTGTCCGTCCCCCCCTTATAACTTTTGATCCGCTCAATTTACAGAGCCTAAAATTTCAGAATATATAAACAGTTACAGGCCTACAAAACTTTAATACTCGGAATTTTGAATTTTTGTTTCAGTCAGGGGTTATCAACTTTTGAATTTTTATTTTATTTTTCCATATATCTCAGAAACCATAAACGGTAGAACGCTGAAAATTGGTACAAACATAGACAAATACAAAATCTCAAATTTGTTTTTTCAAAAAAATTCCAGGGTTTCTCAAACATTTTTTATTAAGAAAAATATTTTTTTTATGATAAATTTATGAGTTTAACTGCCTATATTTTCAAAACTTTTACAATTATCGAAAAAAGCCGAAACACCCCAACTAGATAATTTAATTTTCTATAAAAAATATTAACATTGTAGTAGAAGATCTCAATTTTTTTTTAACAATTTTTTTAAAAATTGAATTTAGTGACGACATCGCTTCATACATTTTGTATGGCAGTCGCCTATACACAATATGTAAGAAGACTTAATAGTTTGTTACTTCATCTCCAAACATACATACATACCATCATGCAATTTGCATATTCTGGGTAGGAAAAAGGATCTTCTTCCATACTATCCTATCTTGACATACATACCTACATATGTTGTATAGAAAACAAAATATCTGAAAATATTCAATAATTTGTATCTATGGGTTTATAGTTTGGTACATATTCTTCAACTATACATACTATCGCTATCGACAGTTGGATCTCATGTGTTACATGCAACTAGTAATAATATGTATCTATGGGTTTATAGTTTGGTACATATTCTTCAACTATACATACTATCGCTATCGACAGTTGGATCTCATGTGTTACATGCAACTAGTTTATCCAACTGTCGATTTGTTCAGGAGAACTTTGTTCTCTTAACATATCGACAATGTATCAAGCCAGAATACGCGAGAATTGTATGGAGAGGTCTACTTTTTTCACGGCTTTTCCAACTTTGAAGTCAAAAAACACCAACTTAGAGGCTTCGCAGCATATATGTTCCATACACGGATTTACTCAGAATTCGGAGTAGAACATTTCGTGTGTCTGTGTGTGTGTGTGTCTGTGTGTGTGTCTGTGTGCGTGTCTGTGTGTGTGTCTGTGTGTCCGTCCCCCCCTTATAACTTTTGATCCGCTCAATTTACAGAGCCTAAAATTTCAGAATATATAAACAGTTACAGGCCTACAAAACTTTTATACTCGGAATTTTGAATTTTTGTTTCAGTCAGGGGTTATCAACTTTTGAATTTTTATTTTATTTTTCCATATATCTCAGAAACCATAAACGCTAGAACGCTGAAAATTGGTACAAACATAGACAAATACAAAATCTCAAATGAGTTTTTTCAAAAAAATTCCAGGGTTTCTCAAACATTTTTTATTAAGAAAAATATTTTTTTTATGATAAATTTTTGAGTTTAACTGCCTATATTTCCAAAACTTTTACAATTATCAAAAAAAGCCGAAACACCCCAACTAGATAATTTAATTTTCTATAAAAAATATTAACATTGTTGTAGAAGATCTCAATTTTTTTTTAACAATATTTTTAAAAATTGAATTTAGTGACGACATCGCTTCATACATTTTGTATGGCAGTCGCCTATACACAATATGTAAGAAGATTTAATAGTTTGATACTTCATCTCCAAACATACATACATACCATCATGCTATTTGCATATTCTGGGTAGGAAAAAAGGAACTTCCTCCAAACTATCCTATCTTGACATACATACCTACATAATATATGTTGTATAGAAAACAAAATATCTGAAAATATTCAATAATTTTTATTTATGGGTTTATAGTTTGGTACATATTCTTCAACTATACATACTATCGCTATCGACAGTTGGATCTCATGTGTTACATGCAACTAGTATTATATATTCCAGTTGGGCGACATCTGTCTAAATGTTCTTTTATTACTTTGATAACATGCTTCAATGTAATCATTCTAATGGTTCTGAACCAAACTAAACAACTATCAATATATGACAGCTTCTACAGATGTCACATTTCATCTACATAGGTTGTCTTTTATTTTTAATTACTTAAAAATAATCAATATTTTACAACATAATACATAATTTTTTTCTCCATTAAATTTTTTTCTAACATATTTCATATTGCTCTGTACATGTTTGAATCCCCAACCTTACTGCGCTATGTGTTTCTGTGATTGAACTTATGGTGAACCTATCCCTGTTTTGACCCTGGCAATTAGTTGTAAAATGAGTCAAGTAAATTTTTAATACCTACCTAAGTACCTACCTGTAGAACATTATTTGAGTCATTAATCCAACTGTCGATTTGTTCAGGAGAACTTTGTTCTCTTAACATATCGACAATGTATCAAGCCAGAATACGCGAGAATTGTATGGAGAGGTCTACTTTTTTCACGGCTTTTCCAACTTTGAAGTCAAAAAACACCAACTTAGAGGCTTCGCAGCATATATGTTCCATACACGGATTTATCCAACTGTCGATTTGTTCAGGAGAACTTTGTTCTCTTAACATATCGACAATGTATCAAGCCAGAATACGCGAGAATTGTATGGAGAGGTCTACTTTTTTCACGGCTTTTCCAACTTTGAAGTCAAAAAACACCAACTTAGAGGCTTCGCAGCATATATGTTCCATACACGGATTTATCCAACTGTCGATTTGTTCAGGAGAACTTTGTTCTCTTAACATATCGACAATGTATCAAGCCAGAATACGCGAGAATTGTATGGAGAGGTCTACTTTTTTCACGGCTTTTCCAACTTTGAAGTCAAAAAACACCAACTTAGAGGCTTCGCAGCATATATGTTCCATACACGGATTTACTCAGAATTCGGAGTAGAACATTTCGTGTGTCTGTGTGTCTGTGTGTGTGTCTGTGTGTCTGTGTGTGTGTGTGTCCGTCCCCCCCTTATAACTTTTGATCCGCTCAATTTACAGAGCCTAAAATTTCAGAATATATAAACAGTTACAGGCCTACAAAACTTTTATACTCGGAATTTTGAATTTTTGTTTCAGTCAGGGGTTATCAACTTTTGAATTTTTATTTTATTTTTCCATATATCTCAGAAACCATAAACGCTATAACGCTGAAAATTGGTACAAACATAGACAAATACAAAATCTCAAATTAGTTTTTTCAAAAAAATTCCAGGGTTTCTCAAACATTTTTTATTAAGAAAAATATTTTTTTTATGATAAATTTATGAGTTTAACTGCCTATATTTCCAAAACTTATACAATTATCGAAAAAAGCCGAAACACCCCAACTAGATAATTTAATTTTCTATAAAAAATATTAACATTGTAGTAGAAGATCTCAATTTTTTTTAACAATTTTTTTAAAAATTGAATTTAGTGACGACATCGCTTCATACATTTTGTATGGCAGTCGCCTATACACAATATGTAAGAAGACTTAATAGTTTGATACTTCATCTCCAAACATACATACCATCATGCTATTTTCATATTCTGGGTAGGAAAAAAGGAACTTCCTCCATACTATCCTATCTTGACATACATACCTACATATGTTGTATAGAAAACAAAATATCTGAAAATATTCAATAATTTGTATCTATGGGTTTATAGTTTGGTACATATTCTTCAACTATACATACTATCGCTATCGACAGTTGGATCTCATGTGTTACATGCAACTAGTTAAATACATATCATACCTACATAATAACATTAGTTTCGTTTGTTTGGCTTCCTACATTATCAATGGTACATATTTTTTTTTGCCCCCTGCACGTCCAAGGGTCCCTGTTTTGAGCATCGTGAGATCCATGCCAGTTGAATCGCGCACTCTCAGTGTATGTATCTATAAAATTAATATTGTCGGCCTTCGTGGATCAGTTGATTAGATATCTGACTCCCGAGTTAAAGTTCCCAGGTTCGATTTCCATTGGAGACATTTTTTTTTTTTTTTTTTTTTTTTTTTTTTTTTTTTTTTTTTTTTTTTTTTTTTTTTTTTTTTTTTTTTTTTTTTTTTTCGGAATTCGGAGTAGAACATTTCGTGTGTCTGTGTGTCTGTGTGTGTGTCTGTGTGTGTGTCTGTGTGTGTGTGTGTGTGTCCGTCCCCCCCTTATTACTTTTGATCCGCTCAATTTACAGAGCCCAAAATTTCAGAATATATAAAAAGTTACAGGTCTACAAAACTTTTATACTCAGAATTTTGAATTTTTGTTTCAGTCAGGGGTTATCAACTTTTTAATTTTTATTTTATTTTTCCATATATCTCAGAAACCATAAAAGCTAGAACGCTGAAAATTGGTATAAACATAGACAAATACAAAATCTCAAATTAACTTTTTCAAAAAAATTCCAGGGTTTCTCAAACATTTTTTATTAAGAAAAGTATTTTTTTTGGAGTAAGAAGTATTTTAATTGTATGGAGAAGTCTACTTTTTTCACGGCTTTTCCAATTTTGAAGTCAAAAAACACCAACTTAGAGGCTTCGCAGCATATATGTTCCATACACGGATTTACTCAGAATTCGGAGTAGAACATTTCGTGTGTCTGTGTGTCTGTGTGTGTGTGTGTGTCTGTGTGTGTGTGTGTGTCTGTGTGTGTGTGTGTCCGTCCCCCCCTTATAACTTTCGATCCGCTCAATTTACAGAGCCCAAAATTTCAGAATATATAAACAGTTATAGGCCTACAAAACTTTTATACTCAGAATTTTGAATTTTTGTTTCAGTCAGGGGTTATCAACTTTTGAATTTTTATTTTATTTTTCCATATATCTCAGAAACCATAAAAGCTAGAACGCTGAAAATTGGTACAAACATAGAAAAATAAAAAATCTCAAATTGATTTTTTCAAAAAAATTCCAGGGTTTCTCAAACATTTTTTATTAAGAAAAATATTTTTTTTATTATAAATTTATGAGTTTAACTGCCTATATTTCCAAAACTTATACAATTATCGAAAAAAGCCGAAACACCCCAACTAGATAATTTAATTTTCTATAAAAAATATTAACATTGTAGTAGAAGATCTCAATTTTTTTTAACAATTTTTTTAAAAATTGAATTTAGTGACGACATCGCTTCATACATTTTGTATGGCAGTCGCCTATACACAATATGTAAGAAGACTTAATAGTTTGATACTTCATCTCCAAACATACATACCATCATGCTATTTTCATATTCTGGGTAGGAAAAAAGGAACTTCCTCCATACTATCCTATCTTGACATACATACCTACATATGTTGTATAGAAAACAAAATATCTGAAAATATTCAATAATTTGTATTTATGGGTTTATAGTTTGGTACACATTCTTCAACTATACATACTATCGCTATCGACAGTTGGATCTCATGTGTTACATGCAACTAGTAAATTTAATATTCCAACTGTCGATTTGTTCAGGAGAACTTTGTTCTCTTAACATATCGACAATGTATCAAGCTACAAAACTTTTATACTCGGAATTTTGAATTTTTGTTTCAGTCAGGGGTTATCAACTTTTGAATTTTTATTTTATTTTTCCCTATATCTCAGAAACCATAAAAGCTAGAACGCTGAAAATTGGTATAAACATAGACAAATACAAAATCTCAAATTAGTTTTTTCAAAAAAATTCTAGGGTTTCTCAAACATTTTTTATTAAGAAAAGTATTTTTTTTATGATAAATTTATGAGTTTAACTGCCTATATTTCCATTTTTTTTTTAAATATCGAAAAAAGCCGAAACACCCCAACTAGAAAATTTAATTTTATATAAAAAATATTAACATTGTAGCAGTACATCTCAAATTTTTTTTAACAATTTTTATAAAAATTGAATTTAGTGACGACATCGCTTCATACAATTTGTATGGTAGTCACCTATACACAATATCAAAGAAGACTTAATAGTTTGATACTTCATCTCTAAACATACAATATACATATACCATCATGCTGTTTTCATATTCCGGGTAGGAAAAAAAGACTGACCTCCATACTATCCTATCTTGACTACCTAGGTACATGTGTTGTATAGAAAACTAAATATCATAAAATAATAAATAATTTGTATTTATGGGTTTGGTACTTATTCTTCAACTATACATACTATCGCTGTCGACAGTTGGATCTCATGTGTTACATGCAACTAGTTAATAAAAAAATATTATTCCAAAAGCTGTGACCAAAATATTCAAATAACTATAGTGGCAACGGTAGAAAAACACCTATAATAAGAGTTTTAAATAATATATCATTGTTGTTTAATTGAATTTAAAATAGTGAATCGTTCAATTTCAAAGTTTTAGAGTTGAAGACGTAAAAAGGAACCTTCCACAAGTAAATATTTGGTATACTAAGCTGGTGGCAGACAGTCGCAGTGCAGTATGTATCCCATCTCTTACATGATCTAAGTATTAACATACATATATACCATAACGCCATGTCTCTCATGGGGTAGCCAGAGAGAACTGAACGCCACATTTATCTATCTTGACATATATTCATTGCCTCGTCAAAATTCATTTGTCGTTTTATACATGTTTGTCTGTTGTTCTCGCATCTTACATTTCCGTCTTTCAGAAAATTGTTCACATGGTCGTGCATCCTTGGGCGCCCTCGACCTCTTATTCCGTTCCTGTCAGCTTGGGATATTTTCTTCGTCAGGCATTCTTTATTCATTCTTCTCAAGTGGCCAAACCATCTCAATGATTTAACATTCAATCTGTTAATTACATCTTTATTCATCTTACATTCTTACCTTGTGTCTTCATTTCGTACTCTGTCATTCATCGTTCTGTCACAAATTCTTCTAAATGATCTCATTTCAACTGCTTTCGTGTTTCACTTGCATACTTCAGGGTTGGTACTACAATTGCATTATGAATGACAACTTTGGCATCCTTTGATATGTTGCGATCATTCATAACTGGTCCAAGTGCTCCATTCACTCTGTTTCCTGCCATAACTCTTCTTTCGATATCCAGTTAGACATATTCGTTGACTTGCTTGAATCATTCACTCTCTACTTTTATTTGACACAGGCTGTTCTGCTTTCACTCTTTTCAAAAAACATTACCTTTGATTTTCTGACATTCATCCTATATCCATTCTCTATGCATTCTTCATATACCATACTTACATGATACTGTAACTCTTGTGTTAGCAATTATAATAATGTTATTTAATTAACACAGAATACAGATGTTTATATCGCGCGAAAGATATCTCTACGATTCAAACAGTGCTGGAAAAAAGTGGGCAGTCCCCAACGGTTGTTCAGTGTAGTCATAGAACACACTAACTAAAGAACGCAAGCCACCGTATATTGAAATTGTACCAACTTCTGAACCAACTTGAAGTTGGCAACATAAGAATACTGCTTACTGCCATCTGTTAAACCGTACAAAAGCTCATTAAGAGGCGGGGCATAGGCGGGGCTAGGCCTATAGGGGGGGGGGGGGGCCAAATTCGACTTTATTTATTTATTTGAATATTGCCTCTGCATTTATTTCTTATAATGGTTGAAATTGTATAATATGCTTATATTATTCAACCATTATGAGAAACACTGCAAGAAGGAAGTAAAATTCACATACAAAAATTCTTAGGTTAACAAGAAAAGACAATTGTAACGAACAATGGTGTTTATTATAACGAATTACTCGACATTTATAAAATAATATAATATGCCAAATCATACCACAATATCATATTGTCTTATTTAAATGAAATTTGACAAAAATCTTTGCGGAGAAGATGAATATTTCCACGCGCGGAAATCCACTTTATCAATCTACAACGATCTCGTATTGACGGAAAACAAAATTGCCGTTGTATTGATTTGTTTGATTCCTTCGAACCACATGAAGTGACACAACATCGACGTGGCATTTTAAAATATTTAAGTTGTTTACAAAGCTTTTAAATATGAAATGCGAAATAAGAAATAATAGTTTTGGACCGCGTTTCACGGAAAACACAATGACGCACAATGACAGATGACAGAACACATCACCAACACGTGAAGAATATATTATTGCCAGAATAAAACAAATTTCCAACATCATTTTCAGTTATTTCAGTAAATCAATTCATCTCAATATTTTTAGCAAACGCGACATATGCTAAAAATAAGAAATAACAATTATATTAATAAATTAAGTAGATAAAATGTATTCGTAAATGATATGGCGTTCGGTTCTCTCTGCCTACCCCGTAAGGGACATGGCGTGATGGTATGTATGTATGTATGTATGTATGTAAAATGTATTCGCTCATGAAAAATTTAAAATATACTTGAAAGATCGATGTTTTTTTTTTACTTATGGCAAAATTTTCTGATTTCTAAACAGAGACATCTTTTAAACCGTACAAAAGCTTTCTGATATTATAATACACACATACATACACACACACACACACATACCATCACCACAGGACCACAGAATTGGACCGATTTCAATGTATGGTGGCTGGTAGGCCCTGAGTGTAGTCAACCATTCAGTTGGTAATGTTACCATCCTGCTTGGGAAACGCGCATGCGCAAGCAGGCGCGTGTGATTGGTTGAGGCTAGGCGCCACAATCGCTCTGGCGGTCAACTGGGTAACTAATTTGATTGGCGCCAATATTCAAATATGTAGTTAACACTTGCATACTTTCTGCTAACAGTACTTTGACGTTTTTCTAAGTTTTTAACCATCAAATAACTCTGAAATTGACTTTTTCTATAAAATACAGAGGAATACCTAACATATATTTTGTATACAAATAAGATTTTTAAACATTTTTTATTACTTTCTTACTCCTCAAAAAAATATTATGGCAAAGGACAGGATTTGTAAATTACCATTTCATTGATATTGGATCCGACTAATGATCTAATGATAATCTTAGTTCTCAAACCACTGTACTAGGTGAAGTCAGGGGGTGCATATTAAAAATACATACATTATTCATTGTTTGATATTTTCTTTATTCTTCATAACTTGTAATTTCAATGATACATAATATTAAATAGAAAATGGCTGAGTGAGCTCAAAATTACATACCTTTTCATACATAAAATTATGGTATAAGGGATTCAATATTTATATAAAAATGATTTCTAATCATACGGTTGGGATTGATATCTATTAAATTCGACAATACTTTTGATCCTTTTCCTAACCATTGCAAGTATCTTTCGCTCGGATAACAACAATCAGTCTTGGCAAATATTACATAGTTTTATGACAACTAATCAAGATTGTGCCTTTTATGATCCACATACAACCCTACATTCTAGTGGTACAATAGTTTTATGATATAGATGTGTAACTTCTGCAATAAAACAAGCATAAAGTTATGATATTGAGTTGATGAGATTATATTTGAATATGAAGATTTTATAAAGAAATCAATCAACTCATAAAATCAAAACATGCAATTTGTGGTAGGTATATTAAACACAAAGATTTTATGTCAAATTATTTCAATACATTGATTTATAATAAATTATACAATAGATTAAGGGCTAGGGTCTGCTAGAATTTTACTACGGAAGACTATTAGAAATCACGCCTTTGTTTTTACAGACAGATTAGTTAGTGGAAAGCCCTACAGACAACTTTAATCAATTATTATGTCTATTTAAAGGTGTCTGTCAGGGGGTTTACTTCAAACAAAGTGTCTGTAAATAGGGGATGTAATTCCTAATAATCTTCCATAAAGAATATAAAAAATCATTATTTATACAATAACTGATGTGTTAAAATCATAGAATAATAATAAAACTATAGAATACTCATTCCCATACAATACCTCGCTGAAAAAGTGAAGCCGTTTTATTGGCCGGCTCGTGTTAATATATGTATGTATGACTCTGCTGGTAGACATTGTTCATATAGTACTACTCGTTATGAGTGCGTAAATAATTTTGAAAGCAGCTAAAAAATTCCCTATTTGGAGAATGTATCACGCAGATGTCCAAATGATTACTGAATGCTCGTAGCAAAATTTTGACCAAATTAGTCAACATAAAGCAGTCGCGTTTACTGCAGGCTAAAGAGTATTCTATGCTATTATTATTCTATGGGTGTGACGTAAGTTTGGCAGCGTCTGGCTCTTTGACTATATGTCATAATATGACATATTATGTCAAAAAAAATGTGGATGAATAAAAATAACAAATAGTGATCAAGTTGCAAAATATGACCCAACACAAAATGTAAAATGATGTGAGCAATCAATCTCTTTTGTTTTTTGTTATTATCAAAAAACTTACTAACAAAATGATTATCAATGTTTAAAATACATTAATTTATACATAAATAGGTATCTTGATGACATAATACAAATTAAAAAGTGTAGATACCAATATTTTGATTGAATTCCAATATCGATGGTATAGTGCACAGATGTTATATGTACAAAAAAAATATTTTACAGGAGAGCATTTCTAAAATGTTATATTTATTTAATGCTTCGTTACTTTTTTTGTATTTACCACATATCGTCAATGAGTAATGTCTTTATCTATTACCGTACACATATCATAATTGTTTACAATAAACTATAAAAAATACAAGCATTTTTGTGTACTTATCTCAATTTGACAAAAAACGTACTAACCACGTCTGTGCACTATACCATCGATATAATCTAAGGAATTCCATTTATGAATTTCAATTTTTTCCATATAAAAGTAATGTGATTTACATTTCAAGCAAGCGTTGCATCTTTTCCCAGGGTTTTAAATGTTCTACTATTTTCTTTCTGTATAACTAGAGATACATCTAATCTGTGAACATTGCCGGAGTTAAAAATGCCTTTTTTAATAAATCTTTTCAATTCTTATATCTGCATTTCATTATTTTAATCTATGACTATTATCTCCCCCAAAATATGGATTATAAAAAGAAAATAATTTGTATATGTATGGCTATGTTTTTAAAAGTATGTAGTTTCATTATACTTATTTTTATTTATTGTATGTTAATATTTAGGTGTATTTTAAATACAGAATCTTCATAAAAAAATACTGCTTTATTATGGCATTAATGATATGAAAATGTTTGAATATACGTAGATGATTAGGTAAGTACTTGATATTATAAATAAATATATTTTTTTTGTTATTTCAACACACGAAATGAATTATGTCAATACCCATCAATACCTAGACATAAAGGGCCAGAATATTCTGTACATAATTGAAATCAATCATCGTGATAAGAAGACTTGCCCATAATATTATTCTTAAAAGAATATCCAGTTATTAATAAAATTTAAATTGAATCATAGAATTATAATGCATATTATGTATATTCAAGTAAAAAAATCTTGCCCTACAGTGAAATAATTAGTAATTTATATGTAAGTACTTAGAGAACAAAATATAAATGTCCATTTCCTTTGTTATATAAGTAAGACAAATTAATATAATATGTATAATGCATATGAATTCATATATTTCCATATAATTTTTCAGAATCTATATTACTTGGATAATATCTATCATCTATATAAGTAATTTGTTTCAAATTATAAAAAAAATTGTATCATTTCCATGCCATAAAATGTATATTATTATTATATTCGATTTATTTTAAAAAAATACAGTTACATACAGCCAGCCCTTGATCTACGAACAATTTGCTAAAATTTCATAAAATTTCAATTTGGATTCATAAACTTTCTGTGTAGTGATTTTAAAGTATCCATGACTAAAAATGTTCAAAAATTTCACGACAATTAAGTAAAGAAAATACCTTGAGAAAATTCTTAGTACGTTTTATAAATTCGGGCCATAGATTTTTACTATAATATACTAGAAGTCGTAGTTAACAAATTTTGTATGAATCGAAGTGAGGCATTTTTCCGTGGGATTTTTAACGTTTTGGTGGGCAGACCACTTCGTTTTTCTAAAAAGAATAATGACTAATGTGAATTGTTTTCGAATTTATTTGTCGAAAAAAACACTTTGTTTATTAAGATTTAGAATACAGTTATATAAGATGTGTTGAAATGTAAGGAAAACTGAAATTTGTTGCCAACCAAAACGTCAAACGTGCGATATTCCATGACTCACTTTTTGAACGGAGTACAACATCTAGTATATTATAATAAAAATCTATTATACAACTAAATTAGAAGTGATGGTAGATGAAAAAATCGAAAAAAAAGCAGAGAAGTGTTAAATAATTAGCTAAATAAGATTATAGATGTGCATGGGATGATGCAAAATTATAGATGTGTATGGGATGATGCATATGGATGAAAATCAGACAAGAAGAATATGTGAAGAGAGAAATGTAGGTATGACATTTAGTTTAGAAAAAATGGTTTGATACACTCTTAAGAAAAATACACTTTTTGGTAATGTTTTAATTTCTCTGCTTCCTAAATTCAATATTCTAACACATTTTGAGGAATGAATAAATATAAGATAGAGGGCTGTCTGTATTAATGTTTTAAGTCAAGTGTAGAATACTACACTTGTGATTCCTAGATATGATCTTAATACCTCCATGAATTATTTGTTTAGTAAATATTAATTTGTATAATAAATTAAAACACAATAGAGAAATTTAACAACAAAAGTGGGTATGTATATCAAATCAGCATATATTTTAAATGTTCTTCACCTTTCAAAAGTATAAAACTGTCATATAAAAAATGTAAATTGTTACAAATATGTTTTCTATTACATAATTTTATTGATTACATTTTTCCTTATTACTATAAATATTTAGCGTATAAAATGATTATTGCTGGAAAAATAAATACTTAACATAACATTTGCTGAAACTATGTATTTGTTTATTTACATTATTATATTTATTTTATTGTTTAATTTAATTTAAAAGTAATAATATGTGTCGTTCACTGATCACAAGTTAATGATTTTATGTGTACCTAAACTTAATATGTTGGTATGATAAGTTTTTGAAACTTGAAAATACTCGTACTATGTGTGTATTTTCATTTATGTATAAGTATTTTAATTCTTAATTGTTTAAATATATATAATAATAATACAGTATTATAGAAAACTTCACAATTTGACTGAGATTTGGATCTTAAAATGTCATACAGTAGGTATAAAGGTACATCAAAGCTTCTATATTACAATGCAACATACAGAGTCATAATGAGAAATGTCAACATAGGTCCACAGTTGTGATGAAACATGTCATATATGCTTCAAAGTTTGTATGTATATTGAATTTAAAGATATTTCATCAAATGGGGTCGGAAAGTCCTTGTAAGTATTTTAGCACAGGGAGGTTTATATTTTCAAAGCTAGTAAATAATGAAGCCATCAAACTCCTGTATCTCATATTGTATGACAAAGAAAATTAAATTTATATATTCAACAAAGAATTAAGTCCATATAGTCAAATAATAAATTAATTATCTTTGTTGTAGATTCAAATGAATAAATTTAATCCATTGATTTTTCATTTAAACAATACTTAAAAGGGCAATAAACTATTGAAGGATTACCATGTGTTTCCCAATGTATTTTTTGTAAATTATTTAACAAAAGTGCAATTATACAAATTCAATATTAAACCTCAATATGACTCTGGTAAAGCTATTATAATAAGCAAGTAGATACAAAAAATTGAATCAACCAAATAATACAACTGTACAATAATATTACAGTACATTCTTATAAATAACAACATTCAACATTTGAATAACCAAGATTTTAAACTTCATAATATTGATTATTAAAGTAAATATTAATTAACAACGTTGGCAGTGATTTTCATATTAATTCCACATGTAATTTATACAGTATTATGTATCACAAAAGTTGAAATCAACAAGTAAAACTGAGATTCTGCGACAGTATCAATATAAAATCATGTTCTGATAAAAGAACTGTAAAATTTGTTATTCGAAATGTATTACAGACCACGTTTCAATGTGGTTTTCATTGTTTAACAGTGATAGTAATTCTAATTTTTTAACAGATAATAATTATTCTCATGAGTTATTCATATTCCATACTTCTGAAATAATCCTTGGTTTAAAAATTATATTTGACAGTCATTTCTTGAATCCTTAAAAAAATATTGTTAAAAAAAGAAAGATTTTAGGGATTATTGAAGTGGTGTTTTAATTAGTGCAGAGAAATAAAAAATAAAGTAATTTTAATTAGATTCAAATATAATAAAGTTATGAGTTATGAATATATTATTTACTATGAATTTTCAATACAGATACACAAGTGTTTTTGAAATTATTTGATTATTTATAAACACGAAAAATACTTTCATAACATGCATAACTACAGAGGTTAAAATGAAAAGTTGGCTCTAAAGGAATACCTCCATAAAACAATTTTTAATTGTGCATCAAAATAAAAACATAAATTTAGAAAACAGAATAAGTCTCAAAAGTATTATCATGAGAAGTAATTTGTCAATATTGTTAATAATGTTTGTGCATTAAGATGATTTGTGCTCATTAGTGCATTCAATACTAGTACAAATTACACACTTTGTTCAGTCTTCTTGTATACTTGAGGAAAACCTCGTTATTTATAATTAAAAACATTTTTAAAAAGTAATAAAAAAAACATGACACAATTATTAATATAACAAATTAAACAGACTGCTAATAATACCTAGTAGGAATTACGCTATCATTTTTTAAAACATTAGATTAGGTATTATTTTATAAGTATTTATTATTTCATTTTCATTTTGACAGTGTAGTATCGAATAATCAAAATTTTTGATGGATAAGAAATTTCAATAATCAATTCAGTTTACTGTATATTTTCATAAATTCATTATGTGTTTCCTTAGAAATTGATTTATAAATTATTAATTAAATTTTATTTTAAATATTAAATGACAATTTGAAAATTCATTTATAAACAGTATATTGATCCTTTTAAAAAGATAATTTTTATATGTAAATTTTGACTAAATGTATACAACTTTATATTGTCATTGTTATTTCTACAATAAAGACATCCAAAAGCGATATGATTATTTTTTTGACAATGATTTTTACACAGATATGGCAATGATTATAACTATGAATAGTTTTTAGTATGTTAATTAATTGTAAGAATTATTCCGATTAGATAATCTTCATACAAAAGTGTAAAAGCATTTTACGTTTAAAATTATTGTTTTACAGTAAGTCAAAATGTAAATTTTTGTGTAAAATTTATGTCCTAATGGTCGTTGGTCATGGACTGGTGTAATATAAATATTGCAGTCTTCGTTTGTTTACATACAAGGCAACATCATGGTTCTACATGAGTGTGCACTTAAATATGTGTTTTTATAGTTGAAAAATCAACACACATATTGAATCTAACATTGCTACGAGAAAATGTAAAAAGAGTGTCCAAATCTGATCAAACTCGTTTACTATACTTTTTGGTTTCATTTGTGTATTATAATTAAATAAATAATTAATAATAATTATCATAACAAGTAACAAATAAACAGCAATTTAAAATACACATATTTGTACATCTTAACATCTAAACTATCAACATAAATGAGATCAACTGTGCATAATATTATACAATAAGTAAATTATTTACAATTCCATATATTGTTTTTATGGTAACACTGATAGATTAAGTAACACTCAAAACTTTATGCTCTGTTGGCATTGATGTACATATTATTGTCTGAATCACCACTCGATGCCATAGAAAAGTTTGCAGAGTCTCTTTCCACTTCATGCATTAAATGGTTGTTTTGCATCCCATAGTTATGCGGTTGAATTAGATGCATAGGGAAGGAATGGTGTGTTGGCGCCGATCGCGGTTGAGGTGGTGGTCTTCGTATCGCCTGAACGGCGCCGACTAGTCTCAGACCTCCCTGGTGGTTCGGCAGGGTACAGTGAGGTCTCTGGAAGGATTGACAGCTGGACCCTGAAATCATCGGAGGTGGCAGCATGACCCCTCGGGCTTCTAGAGCTAAGGGCATGGTCGAGCAGTGCGGTGAGACAATGTCGACTGATTGAGTCGGGTAGTGAGGGAGAGTAGCGGACGATGCAACGATACTCCGTAGAGACTCTTTGCTGTTGGTGAACGTCGTCATTTTCATGTTGGTGGACCTGCCAAACGGCTCTTCGTTGATGACTGGCGGAGTGTTGACAACTTTGATTTTGGGCTGTAAACTTTTCCGTCTGATTATGACAGTGTTATCTTCTCCGTTTTCGATGATCGTCGTTGGTATGCCATTCTCACTTATGTGGGAGTTGACAGGATGAATGGTGGTGTAGTGTATACCAGAGAAGCCATAGACAGACTGCGCCGAATCTGTTTTGAAAGAAGGCGGTAATGCGCCTCGTTGTAAAGAGAAACTTTTGAGCTTGGCTTCGTCTTTGGGCTGGTGATCCACAAAGTCGTCCAAGCTGTTTGCTCTGGGCCTCTGGTTTGGAAGACTAGCGGAAGAATGAACTCCACTGGAAGATTCGCTGGTGCTGGATCCTGGTGGGTCTGGCGGAGAAGATCCCGAACTGCCAGAACCAGAACGCTGTGGTTCCTCACCGGGAACACCAGAATCAGCTCTTCTTAAACACCGTGGTGTAGCACTGCTTGACTATAACAAAACAAATATGCATTGTTAATTTAATTTTCCATTAATACATTTGCGGCTAATTAACTACACTTTCTTTAAAAAAGAATACTTTTCAAACTTTAATTATCAATTTTATGGCAGTAAATCTGTATTTAAAATGTTTTTTTTTTAATCCAACTTGGTATGTGGTAATCAAATTAAAAAAATAAATTTATTCATGAAAACATATTTTATAAAAAAATATACATATTCAAGAGGTTCAAATAAAAGAATAAAAACTACACTGTAAATAATAAATAGGTCAAAAAGTGGATTCTTGAGTGCAGCAGCAAGTAAAGAAATGCAATTATCAAAAATACATGAATGAAGTGATATTGGTACTGATGGAAAAGTGTTTGCTATGAAAACAATATATAAAATCCTACAATTTTTAAATTAACTGATTTTCAATTTACTCTTTCAAATTTTTGATTAAATCATATTCAATTTCTTAATTTCACTGCTTCAAATTTCACATAAAAACAAATAAAATAAATAAACATGAAAGAATTCTAGATGAATTTTCCTCAAAATAAATATGTCAATTTATGTTGGCTTTACAACAGTGAAATAACCTTTCTACAGATGATGTTATTTGAATGTTATCTTCAAAAAATAATTACATTTTATTTATGTTTGATTTGAAACATATCAAACCTATGTAAAAATATCCGTCTTCATGGTCAGTTTGTTAGATATCTGAGCCCTGAGCGAAAGGCTTTAGGTTTGATCCCCGGTGGAGGCTGACTTGACTGTGATATTTAAATACATAATTTATTTATACCTAATGAAAAACTTACTCATTTATCACAAATAAGTGTATTGAGAATCAAAGAGAAAGAATTTAAGCGATTATAATGAAATAAGTGACTCAGTCGGTTAGGTATCTGATTGCTGATCCAAAGTTCCTGAGTTAGATTACCATTGGAGAAACAGTTTTTAATTGTGTTTTCAGTCTGAATCTGTGAGACTATAAATATCATAAGTACACATATTGTGGCAACTTGTCATTAGGTGGGAGTTAAATTGATATTTGGCACAGTAAATGTTAGTTAATGAATTAAGCTGATTAGTCGTTATTATAAATATAGGTACAGATAGCAGCAAATAACTTGAGAATATCACGTGGATGTGCAGAGCGCAAATCTGTGTTGTTTTGCTTTGTTGCTATATTATGTGCAAACTGCTCCACTCCACGATAAAAATTTTCAAGTTAATTGTAGGAAACTGTACTGGTAGGTAAATGATTCAAACCTGGCAGTCGTTGGTATGCACAGTGACAGCGGACGACGTTGTGACTGGTGACATTTGAGAGTTTGGTTCTGTTGGTGGATCGGGCAGAGCTTCGGGTGTGAGCAACGGACTTGGATCTTCATAGTCGCATGGTGGTATGAGGTCTCTGTTAGTGCATGCGTATGTGACACTGTCATCCCGCACGCATGCCAATAACTGTAGGCCATTTGGGGGTTAGTTAGGTTAGGTTATAGATTCAGACAATGTTAAGGAGGAAAAGTACACTGACAGAAAGATTGTATTATGTTATTAAATAAGTAATCAAAATTTAATTATGGAAAAAAAATTGGTTAAAATTTATAATTACTTAAATATTTTATCTCTCATGAGTGTAACCACACTAAATCCCATCTTTATACTTTTTTTATTAAAATTATGTGTAGTACATAAGAGATAAATTTTATTTTTGCATTTCTGTTTGTCGTCTTCTAATAATTGTATGCATGTGTGCTGTTATAATATAATAATAAAATTTTAATATTACATATTAAAAGGAAGAAATAAAGTACATTTTTTTTAATTGTACATTTTAGTAAAATAAGGTATCAATATTTTATTGGACATGCCAACTTAGTAACCACGGAGAGCTACTTCAGGGCTTTCAAGACTTTTTGTCAAAAATACAGCGGTTTTAGAATTCTCCGGACTCTTCTTATCTTCTATATGTGTTCTTTCAGTGCTTTGGAAGGAGCCGTTATTAGTCCCCATAAGCAGAACGGGTGGTGGTGGAGGAATAACAGCTATTTTGTTCTATGAGGACATTACTAGACTAGTCTTGATAGGCACCTTTATATTTTTAGTAACCATTTTATAAATCTTTACTACAATATCTGTAGAGATCATTATTTTTGTCATTTATGTAGATGATCCGGTGTGTAAATTATATGAATTCAATCTCAATTATTGATTTAGTTTTCAAAATAAAATCTATACATTTTTTTCTCTCAGTGTACTTATGAAATATTAAATAGGATTACAAGCAAGGATGAATGTATATAGAAATACGCAAAAACACATGTTAGTTGCTAAGTAGATTGTGTTAATTGGAATTACCACACAGATAAAAAATAAAAGAATTAAAAATGAAAAGAAATATAAAAGTCGCATCTCATTTAAAATTATGTTTGTACAATTTTTGACTTTTATAATTCTTTTTGAATGCAATGATTTAAAATATGTTTGATGGGTACGTTGTTTCAATAGTTTTATTAAATAAATTAATTTAATATAAAGTAAATTAATTTAATTTATAAGAAAAAATAGGGAAGCCATTTCTTTTCCAAATTTTATTTAAAAAAAATATCATCTTCAACTATGTTTAATTTCACCAGATGTTTGTTCGTAACATGGACATGTATACGATTCATTATTACACGGACAATTTGAGTATAAGTGAGGTGCTTTATCACAAAGACAACTTGATTGAAAGTAAGGTGCTTGATTACAAAGACAACTTGATTGAAAGAAACTTAATTCATTATAAATAGATGAATAGATGTATGAAACACAAAGAACATTTCAGTGATGTATGAAACACTAGGGAAAACCAGGTGCAGTGCAATGGTGTTAGTTAAAGAATTAATAAAGCGGTTATTGTAATATTAAATTTTTATGAAGTACATGCCTTTCCCTCCTCAGAAGTGTCGTCCCCAGGGTCTCCAAGTCCCCCGAGGGCGACGGGAAGTTCTCTCAGGGTGGCGTAGTCCCCGTCATCTGCCTCACCGATACGTAGCGAGGTTCCACGTTCCTTATTACTACAATTTGAGAAAAACAATCGGTCAAACAAAAAACTGTGACAAAAAAACTATCAATGTGTGATTGGAATGTGATCCAAAAAAATATCAATTAAATATGCATTTATGAGTGCGTTATTATTAAAGTTGGGCAATTCGCTTGCTGAGAATTAGAGTATTCTATGTCCAATTAAAAAAATGAGAGTGTAATTTATTTTTTAAAATGTTCCAATACAAAATCCAATATTTGAAGTTCAAAAACTTGATTCCTGTCATATCAATGTCCAATGTCAATCTCCAGTATCAATGTTAATGTGACGAAATAGATATTATTTTATTTTCATTTCATTTTTCTCAGTTTCATACTTTATGGACAGAATACTCTAATTATTAGCAAGTGAATTTATATGGACGTTTTTGTAAAACCTCACCCCAAGAATTACTGTATCTTGAATTATTTAACTAATTTATTCATTTTTTTTATAATTTATAATAATATTAAATTAAATAAATTTATTTTTGATTCAAAACTTTTTATATTGATTTGTTTATTATAACTTTCACATGTTTTAACGAAGCGACAAAAGAGTTGCTGGTAGAGTACAGAGAACTATGAATGTCAATAATTCCTAATAAATATTAGAGCTTCTCAAGAAGAGCACATTGAATAAGAGAGATTAAAAATTAAATACTACGATTTCATAAAAAAAAATCAAAATAAGAAAGTATGTACAATTTTATGACAACTCGAAAAATAAGAAAATTCTCATAGTAACTAAATTAATGAAAAAAATCACAAAACAGACGAACTAAACATGCAAAGAAACCAGTCGGTTTAAAACCTCCAGGAAAAACTATTTACTGTCTAAAAGAAAAATATTACTGTTTATCGTAATTGTGTACTTGAAGAAAACTCTTAATAAATGTGTATGATAATGACATAAGTAGGTAATGGTGGTTGAATTTGCAAACAGTGCAAAAAATTCCAAACAAGATTTGAGGAAAAATTGTTTCAAAATATTTATGCAGTTGTGTGTTCTTGAAAATCTGCTGTATTAATTTTTATAAAAAAATAAATTGACTTATCATTTCAACAATTTTTTTTAAATGTGACATGTATAAAATTTTGATCAATTTGTTAAAACAGCAGATTTTCTTTGTAAGTGGTTAGTGTTTAAACAATAAAATAGTCACATCATTCACTCGTATTAAAATAAAACAAAAAACAGTGATAAGTGGTTGAGAATTAGTGTGAGCAGCAAAGATTGATCATTTTATTGTTCAAGATGAGGTAAGTATTGTGTCAATGTATCTACAGTACGGCACACATCACATGGCAGGCACAAGACAGAGACGATGATGTCACATGTACACACGACAGCCAGTATGAAGTGTGACTAGTTACCGTGAGTTGGACGTACAGGGAACATCATTGAAGGTTACTTTCTGTCCAGCTTTACCGCTACCGTTGTTATTGGCCGTCAGCTTCTTGTTGAACCACGCCAGCTTGTCTGTCGAATCGGAAGGGTTCATCGTGACCGTCTTCGGTCTCAGCCAGTAAATTTGTTCCTCTCCGTCGCCGTCGGATGGGTCGTTGCCGTTGCTCGACTTTTTGTCCATGGCGGCCTTCTGAATGACCGTCATGATTGCCTTTTTGGGAGAGTTTTCGGAGATGGTGTACGTTCTTCCGTTGCCGACGACCAGGAGAGGTTGAGAGATGGAATCGTCGTCTCGGTAGCTGCCACCGATCAAGTCCACGTCGGTGACGAGTTTGATGGATCTGGCCGATCTGACAGCGGCCTTTCCGATCGTGACTCGCAGTTTGAAGACCCACTTTTGTTTGACGGTCAGGAAGAGCCAAACGAGGACCCACAGGAAGAGGTGCAGTATTGTTGACACGCAGCACACGAGAACCGAAGAGTCCAGACTGCCGCGGTATACAACGGTGTAATCGTGAAGAAGTGGTGCGCAGCAGACGGCTATGGCGAGCAGTACACAAAGTGCGGCGCAGTGTGTGAAGTATCCCCATCCCGTGCCGGCACGTCCATCTCGTACCATTATGACACGCTTCTCATGTTCTGTGTTTAAGAATGCATTGAAACTGCAAAAAAAATACATACAATTACTTATTACATATAAAAACGAGTGGGTTGTGGCCAACGCTAAACTCTATACTACACAATGAAACTTCCCTATTAATATTACTCACATTAATATCATTGATTGATATTAGAGTGTACACTCTAATATCAATATGAAATCAAATAACTAAACATTGCCAAACATAAAAAAATTCTCATTTTTCAAACGGTTGCATGTTTTTTCTTTTAACGTTGACCAACTTTGAATGCAGTTTTTTGAAGATTATTGATATTGTATAAATAGTTTAAACAAAATTAAAATATCTCAATTTTGTCCATGGAAAACTAATCAGCTCTAAGTTTATGTACTACACACGTATGGTATCAATATTAAGTTCATCGGTCTTTTAGTTTGATCTGTACAGAGGACACAAATTTTCATATTTATGACAAGTACCTACACGGATTACGGATAACGGCATACACACAAAAACATCACAACGAAACTCAAAGTATGCACTCTCTACATGATACCCATTGAGAAATTTATGTAAAAAAAATACTCTTAAAAATTGTGAAATCATGACTCCACTATTCCATAGTAGTGGAGAGTAAAAACAAAAAATCCTACAAGAAACTCATAATGATGATAATTATTTCATATAGGTACCCAGATGGAGGGATGAATGCTCAAGCTTACATATATCAACCAATTCCGTAACTTTTGGGTAAGGCAGAAAGGATTTCATTAATAATATGAAATTTATTTTCGAATTGTTTTGTATTTGCCAACATTAATAAATATGAAAACATTCTCAATTGCCATACCATCCATGTCCAATGCGGGGGTAAATATTTAGCGCCTCCCTGTTTTTGTCAATTGGAGATAATCTTAAGTAAGTACTTATTCGCTACTATGTCAGTAACTGATAAAAAACTAAATATAGGTATGTAATTAAATAATTTAATAATATATATCTACCGTCCATATCCGTAGAGGTAAAGAACTAAGCTCGACGAAAGGATGAGGATTCCAGAGAGAACAAACAAGGCCAGGGTAACATGAGGGTTCAGAAGAAACGGAGATTCCCCTCCAAACACATTCACTCCGGGTCTGTGACGGAGTAGTGGCAATGCTTTGTCCACTCCGACAACTTGAACTTTGTACAGAACAGACATTCCAGCAAACGCCAATAGACTCTGGATTCCGTTGACGAGAAGTTGAAAGGAGAAAATGAGGCCGAAGCATTTGTTGGTACTCCAAAACACGGCCGGATAACGGACAGCGTAGACCAGAAGAGCAAGAGCATAGTTCATGAACTCCAAAGAAACAGATGCTCCCCATCCGTATTGTGGATCTGAAATACAAAAAGAATAATTAGGTAAGTATAGTAGGTAATCCTAAAACAAGTTGAGTAGGTGCGGAGTTCGCAAATTTGTGTATTTTTGCTTGGTTGGTATACATGCAAACCGCCTCCCTCCACGACGAAAAGGCTTAAGAAACTCGATGGCACTTA
Organism: Molanna angustata; assembly: GCA_963576475.1. Lineage (NCBI taxonomy): Eukaryota > Metazoa > Arthropoda > Insecta > Trichoptera > Molannidae > Molanna > Molanna angustata. The sequence continues at coordinate 10,232,098 of OY754981.1, forward strand.
TACTTACTTGTATTATTATTACAAATAGCAAAAAATACACTTGAAATAAAAAAAAGTCATCAAAGAGTAGGCAAACATCCGTTTTAGATTGGAAACTAGAAACCCCAGAAGAACATCGTTGATATGTATTCTATAAAAAATAAACCAGCTATATAAATAATATTCGAAAAAATATATCCTGAATTTCACGATTTATTTACTGTAGTGAGATGTAATGAGTTGATCCCATAAGAGGTACCTTTTGTTTTTAATAGAAAAAGGTACCTTTTGTTTTTAGTCATTCCTTATTTCAGTCATTTTTCGTACAGCTGGTCAAAAGGAATATAAAAAAAACATTGAGGTTCTTTAATAGTTCAAAAATTGCCTTTGCAATCATTTAAAAATATGAGTTAATAGTTTTGAAATGCATTTATTTTACAGGAAACAGACTTTTTTGCTCTGAAAATAAATCTACGATATGATTTTAATTTATCTAATTTAGCTCCTTTCTTACACTCTTGCAATCAAATTGTATTCACAAAATTATGCTATTGAAAGCGATTATTTATTTAAAAAATGGCGTATCTACAGTTATAAATTTAAACTTGGTATTTCATTATTTGAATATTTTATCAAACATTATTTTCAACAAAGTCTGAAACAATTCCTAAAGCAGACTCGTACCTAATTAATTGACGTAAGAGGATGTAAGAGTTTCTCAAGATAAAAATAGTAGAGGCAGATCTCCGGTGTGATGATGTGACCAGATTTCGATGATTAAGGCAGACCTTGACGGTGCGGGCTGCGAAGGACAGAGGGCTGGAGACGCATTGTCATGTCATGGGGCAACATCATAGGTCTCGAAAAGAAAAACGAATCTTAATCTTACTTGCGGGAAAATAATATTATCTATAAAATGAAAAAAAAGGTAGGTTGGCAGACTTAACAATAATAATTTCACGGGAAGACAAACAATCAAGAATTCCATGTAAATGCTCACCTGTTGGATCCCACGGCTCCGATCCTAGGAGATTCCTCAAAGTTTTTTCCATACTGAATGGCAAACTTTTCGGTTCCATTTTAGTACTATTTTTATTAAAAGCTCTGTCGTCTTGTCTCGTAAAAGTTTTCGGAGTAGTGCTCGTGCTGGATGTACTCGACGTCGTGGAAGTTGTTCTGACACCTTTGTTTCTTGAGTTCTGTCCCTTCTTCGGCACGGACGAAGATATGACGTTGTTTTTCGTTCCTTTTGGATTCATGATATCTTTTAGTGTGGTGAAAGGCATGGTAGTAGTTGGGAATTCAGTTATGACCGTTGTCTGTTGAGTGGTTGTAGAGGTGATAATGGCTGGAGAATATGAAGGTGGTGATGTAACTATTGGCAAAGGTGTCGGAACAGACATGTTACTTTGCGTTGACATGAAGCTGAGTACAACGAGGCGATCCCTGTTTGCCACCACAAAATCCAAGTCGGTTCTCCAAATTGTTTCTGAAAACAACAAAAAAGAGAAAATGAATTGAAATCAACACGATCGTATGTATAACTACAGTATATTATTGAATAAAGTTTAAACTATAAACGTACAAATTCAAGACGTTATTAGCTTCCATTGCCTAAAAACTTTTTTTTTCCACAAATAAAATAAATCGAAAACAATTTCATTATAGTTCCTGACGCGACCTCTCGCGTCGTTTTGTTTAAATTGCGTCGGTTTCGGCGCCAAATCAGCTGACCACAAGCAAATATTTATGATAAATTATGTGTGACTAAAAATAATATATTTTCACAATAAGATAACCTCGAAAATGTGACATTACAAGTGACAATTTTTGACAGTCGAAATTATACACGCGTCGTGTCGACACGGACCGCGCTCACTGAACGGCCGAGGGATGTATGTCCACATGTGGATGTATGTGGCCAGAGCAGCTGCAAACCACACCAAAGGGTGTCGGTTAGGCTCGCTCCACATCGGCAGCCATGGACGTGACACCTGGAGTGCCGAAATGGATCGGCGCACCATCATTCGGCGAGAGAACTGCTTTCCTGGACCGAAGCGGGTGCTGAGTTTGGAAAGTGTTCCAAATGCTGTTGGGCGCGCTGAACCCTGGAGCAACGGCTTGCATCTCCTTGAGACTCGCCCCGCCGCCGTTCGCTCCCGACAGTCACCCAACCGGCATCTGCCGGTGTCTGGGACCCGAGGTTGCTTTCGCCGACAGCCTTGCCCCTTCGTCCATCGACGACGGTCCATTCCGGCATTGACGGTGCATCAGCACCCTCATGGCCGTGACGAAAAATTATGTGTGCCCCAAAACAACAATATTTCCGTGGTGACAATATTTCGGCTGTGTTTGTTTTAAAGTTATTTTATTGAATTAATTTTAACATGTGACGTCCAACATTTCAATTTATCAATTATCAAATTTATTTATTTTAACATTTTATGCTGTGACATAATCGTGCCGTCTGACCTTTGACCATTAACAATTGACATTCTTTTTTTTTTTTTTTTGTATAGTCAGACCACGATTGCATTAAAAGTAATATTTTTTTAAATTTAATTATTGACATGAAATGGTGCTTCGACCCGATATTGACATTAAAAAGTGAGCTCATCCTCCAAGCCTCTTGGGAGGAGGGTATCATTCCAAGTTTTAAATTTTGATTTTATCTTCTTTATTTAGATTTCAAACTCTATTAAAGATAGTAACACAATAAATGGAGCATATTAAACATGTTCAGGATCTTAAAATAACAAAATAACTTTGTTTATTTTCACTCTGTTCTTTTTATTACACAACTAGTTTTGAGAACTATCATTTTCTTCTTCAGGTGAGTTAAAACTCAATCTAAAAGATATTTTATCTATCCTAAAGAAGAGAACGGTTGTTTTCGAAACTAAAAGAAAACTTTTCCACAATGTTAACGCCTCTATTAGCTTAGAAAATATGTCTAGCATTACTCGTAGACAAGTGAAGAGCCGTAATTCATTATAGAATAGAATATTAAATACGTCACATTTCAATTCCGTTATGTCATAACAGCGATCTAATAAACTGCGTCATAAACATAATAAAGCCTAGTTTTGCAGAACGAAACGACTGTCATATGCCTTTCGTATTGTCAATTAAAGTATTGACAACAAAGCCTTGCCTGAATGGGTGTAGGTATATCTGTACAACTTCGACTAAAATATAAGCAGTGCCTTTCGTATCCTGTCAGTGAGTTCCTGTATGCCGGCTTTACGCCATCTATTTAAGAGACATGGTATAATCGAATTTTCTACGTAGCTATATTATATGTTATTATTTGTTTGTTTTCGTGTCTGGGATGTTTGCTATATCTTAGCCGTTAATGTTCCGTTAGTTTCGTTAATGTAACGGATATACGGTGTGTCTACTATATGAACGTTAATGTGCGAGTATATATACGAGGTTGTAGCCGTGAACTTTGTATTCATTAGGCAACTGGCGTATTATAGAGCAAAATCGATACGTTAGCCTCCTCGTATCTAGTATTTGCATAAACATCACAGTAAACAGAGGTGAATATGTACATATAGGTATTCGCATGTGAATTTGGTAAAGTTGTATCGATCTGATGATGGAATGGTACAGGGAAGGTAAATGGGTTGGATCAATAGACACATCAGTAGACCTAGCGTCAAATCCTGCTTCGTACGATTTTACTCGTCTAAAGCACGAGCAATTGCTTATTTTACAAGGGAAAACAGGTTGAGATGGTAAGAAAATGTTTGTATAAGACCACCATCTACTGTATGATATAGTTAAACATGTACAGTGCTAGCCCTAGAACAGGTATACTTAGTTAAGCAGCGGTTATCTATTTTTAATGACGCATATGTAAATGGTGTGATAAATAATAAATAAATAAAATAAAAAAATATACAGGGAATGTTGCTCAGTCCTTAAATGTGCCGGGTAAAAGATCCAGAGGGAGACCAACGCGCAGATGGAAATAAGTGGTGAGGCAGGATATGCCAAGTACCTAAAAAAATTGCCCCAGAGGATGCGCAGAACCGAGGACAGTGGAAGAGTTAGACGCAGAAAGCAGACCCACATATGGGACAATTGCTGAGAAACAAGACATGTGGACTATAGCTATATCATACTTGATTATTCTTAAGACTACATTCAAGAAGTGTGTCAAAATAATGAGTCTTTAGAAAGACATCAGAATCTTCCGTTGAAATCGTAATGATCAGAGAGTTTCATTATTTACGAAAATTCCTGATTTGTATGTCCGGATACGTTAAGTAAGTACTTATGCTTTACGAGAATCGAATCGGAACGGATTGTTGATTTTGAAATCATTATTTTTCAATGTGCTGTGTTCCGCCATTTTAAAACATTATTTATGAACCAACGTGTGATTTGTATCTTTTGTGTTATGTTGTAGTGTTTCGACATTAGAGCTTTAGCCTGTGACCAATACATTTCATTACCAGTTTTGTAGTCGAGTTCAAACAACTTATATCATCAGCGAGATTTGCAGATTTTCGATTTCCAGTTTTATTTACGCTTTCAGCCAAGTTTCTAATTTAATTAAATAGGGTCACAATGATGACGATTATCATTATTCAAAGACTTTAGTCAATTCCAAATAATAATCAATTAGTCGAATCAGTAATTAAACTAGATGACTGTGTTATCTTTTTACAAAATAAAAATTTGAACAAGAGTAAAAACAAGTAGTGTAGGGTCAAACAGAGAGAGTAATAGAAAAGTTTGATTACTTATATATAGATAAATTTAAAAATAACAATTAAAAATATGTCACAAAATAAAAACTTTTATTAAGAAAAATACACGATTAAAAATTGTTCAACCAAGAAAGATAATTCTTCACGGTAGATGTCGGAAACTGCGATAGGGTGTCGAGCGTTGCATCGCTTTTTATACCTACCCTCTGGTTGGTGGTCGAATGAGTAGGTGCCGGGTCAATGTCCTCTCCGGTTCTAGAACGTTCCTCAATAGAAGAATACCTCTTACAAAATTACTGTCGCCAATTTTCAACTCCGGTCACTGACCTCGTCCTAGTGCAATTTAAATGTAAACAAGATATACCTATCCGCCGCAGTGTCATTATTTTGTAAAAAAAACGCCACTATTTATTTCTTTAAGTTGGTAATTAATTCTACGATGTTGTCGGTCTTGTGCCACTGCGTATATTCGATTACCGATCAAAATTAATGAAGCGAGTATAGATTTATTTTTTTATTGGAGTATGTATTCCCATGGCTTTAGTTAGAAGCGATATCGAGAGGAAAATAAATAGGCTTTCGATGAAGCTCTCAATATACCCGTGGGAAGTCAATTATTATGTATTGATGGAAGATAGCGGAGAGGAATTGCGATAGATTGGAAGTGACATGAGAAATGTCAACGAAGACAAGAAAAATCTGGAAGACGAGGAAATATTTAACAGAACTCCGTCCTTGAGATTAATGACTAACAAGATTTATACAAAAAAAATTCAAGTGATTTTATATTGATGGAAATTGTATTCATTGTACCTACTATAAAAACATAATTTGGGCTAGATAAGCAATAATTAAATATTTGTTTAAAAAAATTTAAAACTGAAATTTCGCTCTTAATTTTTAGTAATTTCTTAACGCAATAATGAACTAATTCTAACCAATGTCCCTCAAAAAATTCCAAATTCTATTCTCTTCACACTTTTTGTACCAACTAGATGGATGTGTATGAATCGAAGTGATGATTATTTCCGAGGGACTTTTGACAACAAGGTGGGCAGTAAACATTGTTTTTGTATAGAGAATAACGACTGATGTGAATTGTTTTCGGATTTATTAGTCGAAAAAACACTTTGTTTGTCAAGATTTAGAGAACAGTTATCTAGGATGTGTTGAAATGTACGGAAAACTGCAATATGTTGCCAACCAAGAATCAAACGCGCGATAGACCATAACTCACTCATTGCACGGAGTACTCCATCTGGTATATTATATGGAAATCTTTGGAAATATTATACATATATTTAATGTTTGATACAAAAACTATCAATAAATAAAATAAACAAAACTTAAGTGATAGAGGAAATAACAACAAATTAATTAAACAATAAAGTAAGCGAGATGAAATAAATTGAAGAATCAAGATGCTCATCTTTAATTAGAGTAACGAATTTCATTATTTTTGACGTACCTAATCATTTAGGTAATTCTACAATCCAATTAACCTTTATTTTTCGTGCAATTTAAATATATTACAAGAGCCAATAAGACTGTTTGACACATCGTTTTGAAATTAAACACAAAAGTATTGAGTAAGATTCGTAACAGTTTGTTTCAACACAATGAGTTATTTCAACTCGTTGAATACAAACCCCAATAACAAAGATACATATTAAAATGATGAGACAGCGAATGTATGTATACAAGAAGTAAGTAATATTACGAGAGTAGGATGAATGTTCACGATACCGCAGTATTGAAGACAAAGGTCGAATGTCTAATATCCTTCAATATATACAATAGAATATTACGTTTTCATACTTCAACGACCGAGAAAACGGAAAATGTTTCAACATTGAGTTAGTACGTAACAGAAAATATATATTGTATTATAGGTAGCAGTTGCATGTAACACATGGGATCAACCTGTCGAAGGAGATACTATGTAGGTATAGCTGAAGAATACGTACCACTATAAATACCTACCTTAGATCCAAATTATTAAATGTTTTAAGTTTTAAGATACTGTGTTTTTCTAAACAATTACAAAACATGTACGTCAGGATAGGATAGTGTCCTTTTTCCTACCCCGAATATTTTAACATCTTGATGGTATATATGAAGATTATGTATCAAAATATTTAGAGTTCCCGTCACTAAATTCATTTTTTCTAAAAAAATGTTTAAAAAGTTTGAGATCTACTGATATAATGTATATTTTTTTTTTAAATTTGAATTTTTTCGGTGTTTTTCGTATTTAAAAAAAAAAATGGAAGTATAGCCAGTTAAACACATAAATTTGACATAGGTAAATAATGTTTTTAAAAAAAAATGAGAAACTCTAGAAACCCTTTTTCTTAAAAAAATATAACAGTAATTGTCTTTTTTTATATTTATATAAATTTTCTGCGTTTAAGATTTAATGGCTTTTGAGATATGTGGAAATATAAAATTCAAATGTTGACAACTGGAACAGAAGTTCTAAATTCTGAGTAAAAAAAAATTTGAGGCCTAAAATTTTCTATACTTTCATAAATTTCTCTGTGCATCAAGCGGATCAACACAAAGACCTCTAAATTTTCTACTCCCAATTCTGAGTTCATCCTTATATATGACTTCCAATTAATAAAGATAAATGCATAATTAGTATGGTCAGTAGGATCTTGTTAAAATATGTAAAAAAAATTTGTTATTCAACAGATTGTGAACTAAGTGTATCATAAATTGAATTTTTTTTCGTATCAAATGAAAAGGAACACGATAACTTAAGAGGGTGACTACTGTCAACGTACCTAATTTTTCAATTTGAAATTGCATCATTACTACAAAACGAATTATTTTGAAAAAAATAACCTAGTTTGGATATTAATAAAGAAAAATATACCTTAACTTTTTAATTATGTCCTGTAGGTATATATTCTTGTAGGAAAATAATAAGCATACCCCGATTTTTGGCATTTATCTTAAATTTCTAAAAAAGCGATAAGCTATAGATAAGGTATAAGATATTTTATTAATAAATTAAAGAAGATCAAAATATCTGGAAAAATACGATGTTACGTTGCATTAATGCATCAAGTTAAGTAAATAAACCAAAAAAACTTTTATTTTGCAATGGCGCTGAATGGTAAATAAATGTTTTTTAGGTTTATTTACTAAACTTGAAGCATTAATGCAACGTCATATCATATTTTTCAAGATATTTTTGTCTTCTTTAACTTAAAAAAAAACTATGTTGAACTACGCCTTATATTTTATTAAAATATAAGATAAACGTTGAATTTATACAGAACATTATCAAAAAGTAAAGATATATTTTTCTTTATTAATACCCAAAGTATCTAAATTATGTTTTCAAAACGACTTGATAAGAAATAATGATGGTATATCAATTTGAAAAATAGGTACGTTGGCAGCAGTCCCCCCCTTAAGTTTTTCTAAGAAATCTTATGAAATACCTGCCAAGTCCAGCATTAGGTTGATTATTATGCACACTGCACACACTAAAGCAGTGGAGTGTAAAATGGTTAGAATTTGCTGATATTTCTTGTGAAAATATAATATACCTAAAGATACTATTGGAATATAAAAATAAACGTATACAAGTTTCGAGAATTTTCTGATAAAAGAACCTACCAATGTACATTTCCCGACGTTAGAAAGAATTTGTGATGCTTGACTTGTTTTATGTATTATTCCGTATGTTGCAATTTTGTAGTGAAATATTTCAGAATTGTGCTGAGAATGAGAGTGTGTGCATTATTTGCATAAAAATTCTTACAAATAAAACGAAAACGAAGAAAATTTAAATGTATTTATACAGGATGTATCATGAGGAGTGGATCAACCGAAGCATGGAGGTAGAGGACCTCAATACCTATCGATTTAACCCCCATGTATGTTCAGCGATATTGGGTGGTTCAAAAGTTATGTACACTTTTGTAAAATTTGAATACAAATCGGATTCCACACTAAACTACATCACTGTACCTAAAATATTAGGTTTGCGATCATGATTTTTTTTTCAGGGAATAGTTCAATAGTGATGCTTAATGAAAATAATACCGTTGTGAGTCAGTACCTAATAACTTTAAAAACAAAAAGAAAATCTTAAAAAATTTTGGAGCCTCAATTTTCCACTAACTTTTCAAAGGCTCTTGGAACAATAATTTCACATAACTTTTTTTTCACGTACAATTTAAGTGAATTTTTCAACATGATCCTCTAATACAAGGCGAATGAAATTTGCAGAGCTAGCTCTCTATGAATGGTAGTAGTTTTTAAGATAACTTGTGGAAAGAGTATGAAATCCGATTTTTATTTAAATTTTACAAAAGTGTACATAACTTTTGAACCACCCAATATCGCTGAACATACATGGGGATTAAATCGATAGGTATTGAGGTCCTCTACCTCCATGCTTCGGTTGATCCACTCCTCATGATACACCCTCTATATTGCTAATAAACAAACATTTGTAGATATTTAAGTTAAGTAAGTAACGCCCCAGCATGTTTTTGTAAGAATTTTAAAGGAAATTTGATATTGAACTATGTATTCAAAATTATTATAGATGTTTCTTTAAAAATCGTGTAATTATCTAGATAATTAATTATTCGATGCTTTTATCATCTTTTTATACTGGCTTTATAAAATGCTATTCTTAACTCTTTTAGAAATAAGAAATATAAAATGATAAAAATGTTTTAAATGCGTCGCAAAAAAATTACGATTTATAAATTTATAAGAAAGGCCCGAATTTATAAAACATACTAAGAATTTTCTCAATGCTTAGCACGGCAAATTATTGACTTGAGCACTGAGAATGGTTTATCAATTCGGCCCTTAAATTTTTATCAGGGAAAACTCTCAACTTTTAGTATATCTTTATTGGGAGCAAAAACTTATAAACACCATGGGCATCGTAAAATTTAATGGAACTATAAAGATACGATCTATAAAATCAATCTATTTAGATGGGTGGTAGCAGAGCGGTTCTGGGTAAGTCATACAGTAGTCGTGAGTTCGAATCCTGCCACGACCGGTTTTAGTTCACCTATAGCATAACTTTAATTATATTAATTACATCTTTCTTCATCTTTCCTTGTGTCCTCGTTTCTTACCCTATAATACTTCGTTCTATTACAAATTTGTCTTTGCGATCTCATTTCAACTACATATATTGTGTTTTCGTGCGCCTTCCACCATGTCCAGGGGGGCAAGTCTGGTTCGACCGGCGAAATCAAAACCCTAGTGATTACCCATATCATGGATATAATTATCGTATGGAGTTCTATGACATCTAAAGATATTGAAGAACTCCATGTAATAATTATATCCATGATATGGGTAATCACGAGGTTTTGATTTCGCCGATTGAACCAGACTTGCCCCCCAGGTTTCACTTGCTAGGTTGGCACTACGATTCTGTTGTGAATGGCAACTTTGGCATCCTTTGATATGTTGCGATCATTCATAGCTGGTCTAAGAGCTCCATTCACTCTGCTTTCTGCCATAACTCTTCTTTCGATATCCTTATCAGGTCGTCCATACCGTTGGAATGTGCTTCCCAGATAGATATACTCGTCGACTTGCTCGAACCATTCATTCTCTACTTTTGTATTAGATTTGCATTAATAGTAAAAAAAAAACAAGATAATAAAACAAATAAACATCAAACATAGATTAAAAAACACTTGGTAAGAAAAAATGGATTGGTAAGGAGACAAGTCGCTTCTCGACAAACTCGACAAACTCCTTTATTAATACAGCAGCCCGACTGTGGAACGATCTTCCGAATTCTGTGTTTCCATCTTCGTACAACCCGGGTCTTTTTAAAATCCGAATAAATAAACTCTTTTCTAGATTGCAAACCCCTCCCAACGCTACGTAGTGCGCTTCTTCGGAAGAGTAAAATGGACCCAAATCCTAATAGCTGGCGTCCCCTACGTAGACATGTTAAAAAAAAAATCTGGGAATTCATTAACAAATAACAGTCAGTAAAATACAAATAAACAATTATTCACAGGGACGAGAACGTCCTAATGTTCTGGTTGGTTGGAAGAAATTGCCATTGTAAGTAATAGTGATAAGTCCGCCAGTGAGCAAATTAAATGTACAAGAAATTTCAAATAACAAATGTATTTATTAAAAAAAAAAAACTACTAATAGGTAGATACTGACTTATTTTTATTCATGACCTAATTCGTACTGTCTTATTCTTTCCTTGGTGTCATTCCTTTGAAAAAAATATAATATTATGATCCTCGACATTCGATATCTCAAGAATGTACCTACGGAAAAAAGTCGATGAAAAATGTGAAAGAAAATCTATCGCTTGTAAGCGTCCCCCTGGACGAGCCGTTCGGTCATTAAGTTCAGTAAGCTCTTTCAAATAAGAGACACAAATCTCGATTATGTGACTTGACATTGGAAGCTTAAAAGCTCGGAGTTGGTTGAGAAAGTGGCTCCGGTCATAGGGCGGCCGATATTCGCTTTCATCTTGGACGTTCAAACGACCGAACTTCGGTTCGGCGTTACCTTGAAGTATGTATCATTTACACAAAAAAAACGATCGATATATTTTTATAGATATTGTGAATATTGCGATCATTTTAATTCATATACGATTATGTGTACCAACATGCAATAGAATATGAATTTCAACCAAGATAAAACACGTAGGTATACTTATTAATGTTCTCTCAATAATATATGTAACTATTGATGAATGATTCTAATTTTTATAAATTAACTATAATGGAGATATAAGATATGATTACATGAAAATTCTTCGAAACACAATTGTTCGAATGCGCAATTGTACGAATAACAATTTTTCGAAAATCAGTTATCAGAATGACAATTGTCCGAAAGCAAATTATTCGAACTAACATTTGTTGGAAAACCAATTAATCGAATTTAATATATTTTTGTGTTATTATGTTGCCTCCTTTGACATATTTGTTGCCAGTAAAATATATTCGATGAAGACTATTATTACTTGTTGTATTATTGTTGGGTACGTATGTTTGCACATTTTTAATAACTGATGCTTGACAGCGCGGGATAGCCTAGTTTGTACACCAGTTTATGTTTATCTTGTATTCACACCAATTTAGTTATTTTATTTTTAATATTATAGTTACTTTTTTAAATATATAATGCAACTGGCTCATGCCAGTCGTAATTATAACTACAAACAAACCTAACCAACCTATTTTTACCAAAGTTTTGTAGGTTTAGGTTTAAAAAATAGGTGTACATCCTAGGATATCTGACAGCGCGGTGCGTCGCCATGTTGTTTATTCCATAGATTTTTACTAAACATAATATACTATGTAGATGTAGTACTCCGTGCAAAAAGTGAGTCATTTGTTTTCGATTCATACAAAATTTGCTAACTACGACATCTAGTATATTATAATAAAAATCTATGGTTTATTCCTCTCACAATACTACCAACAAGACGTCATAAAAATTCGAACAATTGTAAATTCTGATAATTGTGTGTTCGGAAAATTGTTTTTCGAAAAAATGTGATTCGAATAATTGCCATTCGTAAAATTGATTTTCGTAAAATTGAGCATTCGAATAATTGTTTTTCGAATAATTTTCCTGTCACCATAAAATATATACCTATTTACACGTATTAATGAACACAGCATATTTATTTAATATTGCTTCTCGGGCAACTAACAGGTAGGTACTATGTCAAATATTAATTTAACACGCATCCAATAACAAGTTGCCACATTCTGGAAACTTACGATATAAACCGTCTCACAGATCCAGACTGATAACACAATTCAAAACTGTGTCTCCACCGATAATCGAACCTGGGACCGATAAGCAGTAGAATACCAAACCAACTGAGCTGCCACGAAGGCCGACAATTAACTCAATGAAAGAGGAATTAATTTATTTACATAGACAATTCATAGATAAATTTGTATCTTTTTGATATTTAAGTAAATCTATATAAATGAATATAAAAACAGTTAGTTATTTTCAATGTTAAAATATAGATAAAGTGATAAAAGACAGAGTGGCTTGGAAGGAGATGGAAGAGGCCTTCGTCCAGAAGTGGACTGGATTAGGCTGAGAAGAAGAAGAAGAAGATAAGAAAATAATTCTCTTGGGAGTCTACAGAACTCACAATTTCAATGAGCCAAAGTTTCAATTCTAATAGTGTGGAATTCATTAAAATTTATTTTGAATGTGTGTGATTAGTGTGTGGAGATTAAAATTTATTTTGAATGTGTGTGCTGTTGTTCCTTTTAAAGGTAATGCACACCCGCATACCTGTCGCTGGTTACCCCGCATTGTGGGATTTGCTGTGATGGTATGTATTTTAGATGCTACACAGATATATTATTGTAAAGAAATAATTCTTAGAACAAACATCGTGCATTGACGTGTCTAGTGATTTTATTTTATCTCCATCGTTATTTTCCGTTCCGCGAACTGAGATGTAACGTTTTGATTTCACATCGTTAAGTCACATAACGATACACAGTGAACCGCGATTATGTCTTTTGTAGTCATTCGGTTTCGGCCGATAAACAAAACTATTCTGTTTGGATTCCGCCGAAAGCGACAGTGGCAGTATGGTCCGTCTCCTGTTCCGGTCCCCAAAGAACTTTAATTAAAAAAGCTCCAAGCTTTCACCGCTCTAAGCCAGCCAAGTTTACTGCCCATAACTTTTAGGATACACCCAACTGATCTCGGAAAAGGTATGAATTATTATCAAAACGATCCGACAAAGTTTTAAAGGTAAAATGTTTACGTCTAATATGGCGCTTTTAATATTGAATTAATATTATCTCTCCTTCGTAATAATGTCGGCAGTAAAAAAATACGTTTGTTTTTATCTGCCTAAATGTTTTTTTTGCGCTATTTTCGTAAATGTGACAGGAAAAGCACCAAAAATGATTCCGATTATAATATTAAAATTCCTTCATAATGTTCCTATAGGTACATTAGTTTTTCGCCGTTTTTTTAACAATTTGAACTAAATCCAATTATGTTTTTTTTTTAAAAACTTTTTAACATCTCAATAGAGACGAAGTAGGAATATTATAGAAGAACCAGGAACTCACGGCACCTACAGGGGTTACGACCTGTCACCGGCTGGTTGACGTTCTGTTCTATATATTTGAATAATGAGTAACTCACTTTCAAATTCTAATTTTGAAAGTTCTATATATTTGAATAATAAGTAACTCACTTTCAAAATTTGCATTGATAAGGGAACTCAATAAGAAGGCATAATTTGTGAATGTTGCACAAGCGCATTAAGTGATCACGTAAACCAGCCGATGACAGGTCTTACGCCCTGTAGGTGCCTTGAGTTCCTGGTTCTTCTATAATATTCCAACTTTGTCTCTATTGAGATGTTGAAAATTTTGTTAAAAATAAACATTATTTGACTCCCGACAGAGAAAAAAATCCAATGTGTGCGTATATGCAATTAAAGAAAATATTCGAGTTAAATTCTAATTCTTGTAAAATATAACTGAACCTAAAATATCTAATTAGTATTTTTTTTACAAAACTTCTTCTTTCTTTCTTTTAAGTCTGTTGGCTTGTTATAGTATTGCGTCAACTAACCAAAAGAAAAAATATATAAAACTAATTGATTTATTTTTTCTTTATTTCTAGTTGTCTATTACTTGCTTTGTTAAGTATTGGATATGGTATAACCATCATTTCATTAGGAAATCCTGTTCCGAGGTGAATATTATACCTACATGTAATAACCATTTGTCAGTTACACATTTAAAGTTAATCGAATTTACAGGGTGAAAAAAATTGAGAAAGAAAATCTTCACAGAGGTAGTTCTGATGTGTTTTGGAGACGTTCAATTTATCGAAAGAGTGATTTCAATGGTCGAAGCGAAACAAGATGAGGTGATTTGAAAAAAATACATAATGTAATGTCATGGTGTATAATATGCCAAACGTCAAATGCTAAGTCACTGCGTGCCGATGTTAAATTGCCAACGATAAAAAAAAATGTGAATCGTGGATTTCTACCAAAAAAACATCAAAGATCGATCGACTAGCGGTTTGTAATGGCATGGTATTGAGATATAGAAATTTTACGGACTTCATTGAGATAAAAAAAAATCATTTTATTATAAAACTCGAGTTAATTTTACATTGAAGGTACAGAAATGGTTAATTTTTATTGAACTTTCATAGCATTGCATTGTGAAAGAAAAATAACAAAGATATACCCAAAATAGAAATATAATAATAAATCGCATATTAGGATAAACTAAAAATTTATAATTTGTTCAGGGGCTGTATTATGTGTAGTAAGATATCATGTACAAAATTAATCAAATAAGTGCTGGAATTACGTAAGATTCAGAGGAATCCTGGTCCTTTATATACACTTGATGGAAAGGAACAGAATTTCTTTACAATTCCAAAAAAGTAGAATTGGAAAACGTTTGTATTATAAAATAACATTTGTCAGTTGGAGAAGTATTGTGTAGGTATAGAGAACATATAGGGCAAGCTAAGTTTTTACAATATGTCCTATTCTGATTCAAATAGTCGACAACATTTATACGGGACTCATTACGTCACACCGCGCGGATAAAAAAACCTTTTATACATGGTCATCCGTTGATTTAGACCTTTTCGTACTCTGAAATGAACCAGGATAGGACATAATTTGTAATTTTCTTTAGCAAAGCGTCATATTTTGAATGAAAAGGTACAAGATTGCTTAAAATTTCCATATAAATCATTTTTTTATTATTATCCTTGAAATCTCAGAAATAAAAAACACAAATTTGAAGTAAATATATACATCTTTGAGTTCAATACAAAGGTAAAACATGTAAAATTTACAAAAAGTTCATAAGTATATGGACACATGTGGAAAATGATCTGGCATGAAGTACCATTTGTTGAAACTCTCGAACTCTTTTGGTAAGAATACGGAAAAGAACTTTTACTCTCAACAATCAATTATATATTCCACTGCAATCACAACCGATATAAAACGTTTTATTCCGACACGTGTAAAACTGGTGTGATTTTTGCTTCACGCTGAATCGGCGTTATCCTCAACATGCCGCCGTGTTTCTGGGATCGAGGGTGTTTGTTGATGTGGCTCATGTGACATCAGATTGATGCAAATGTAGCGGAAGGCAGTCGGGGAATATTTGACAGGACTTGATTGCATTTGGCAGGACGGTCTGTTTCACACTAATGTTATTTTCCTCTAATCGTGTGACAGATGAACCGATAAATATACGATCATAGCATTAAGGCTATAGACCACAGAAAACATGATACCAATAATAGGTAATGGAATTTGTAGGTACATAGATTCGATCTTCATGATTCAGTCAGTTAGATTATCTGAATTCTGAGCCAATGTTTCCCTGTTCCCATCCGTAAGATACACAGTTTTTACTGCGTTTTCAGTCTGGATTTGTGTTACGGCTAACATCATTAGTCTCCAATGTGTGGCAACTCGTTATAGGGTAACTATTTAATAATATTTTACAAAGTGGGTTGTCCGAAAAGCAATTCTGTCTGGAACCTCATCATCTTTTGTTGACATTTGTTCAATTTTTATTTAAACGATAGCATTTCTCGGAATTATTTGCGAATTACATTTTTTCAGTATTAATGTTATTTTCAAAATATATGCGCATTAAGAAAAAAATATTTATTTATTTATACATACATATATACAATTGAAAAATAATATTCGTAACTGCAATGCCCCACTAGGTAAAAAACCTGTGCCGG
Organism: Molanna angustata; assembly: GCA_963576475.1. NCBI lineage: Eukaryota > Metazoa > Arthropoda > Insecta > Trichoptera > Molannidae > Molanna > Molanna angustata. The sequence goes on from OY754981.1 coordinate 10,248,576, forward strand.
GGCTAAAGCATTTTGAAATGATGATACTTTTAACAGTGAATGCCAACTACCAAAACAAACACAAAAATAGCATTAAAAATAAGAGATAACAAATTACAAAATAAGAAATAAACACACATAAAAATGCATTACAAATTAGAGATAACAAATTACAAAATTAGAAATAAACACACACAAAAATGCATTACAAATAAAAAATAATAAATTACAAAGTAATACATAAATAAACCCATCAATATAATATTTTTCCCTTAAAACAATGAATATGCTCTTGCAGCAAGAACATTTATAAATAAATAAATAATTGGGATGATTTCTATAGCGCCGTTTTTGTGATAACCTCACCTAAAGGTCGTTTGTGTTTCAAAGTTTGTGATAACCTCACCTCCTTACAAAACAAAAGAACAGATCATACAAAAAAGTAGAAATTAAACATAATAAAAAAAACAACGAATGCCTATTCAAAAAGTAGAATGGGAATATATTAAACCAAAAAAAAAATCAAACATAAAGACAATTTAGAACAGTCAATGCATGAAAAAACTTTAGTCCGCCAACGCCATACAATCCCTAAGTTCGTTACATCATATATGTGGCAAATATTCGTCATAAAAAATGCTCTCCGTCCTTTCCCGACCTATGTTGTAGAGCCGAATTTGCATCTTAAAAAGTGTTTAACTTCTTCATAAAATACGGCGGTAGTAAACAACTTGAACAAATCAATTTGATATTTTTCAATTTGAAGAAACTAGAGCAAACCCTATAATGGGCTCTAGATTCTATACGAGGGAAATGGAACAGATATTAACGAGGGATAAAACGGAGAAATGCGTTTTCCATTGAAAGATCATTAAGACAAAAGAGCAGTCATCATAACCCCATTTCCCCACGAAGTGAAGAAAAACACTTATCGCTTCAAGTCGTGTATGCACTTAGCCAAGTGTCTACTCGTACTTATCGCAAATCATCCAGCAATTTCCACCCTCAATTCTACGCTACACTACTATACTACTCTCTTGTCCTCGTAAAGTCACGTTTTTTGATTTACAAGCATAAAACAACAGAAAAAAACATATAAGGGGTTGTTTTCATCGGTTTTAACATAAGTATTTTTTTCACATAAGAATTTTGGAGGTTTTCTAGATGTGGAACTACCGACGAATATTTGACAATAATTAATTAGAGGGACCATATTACAAACCATGAGGTTCTCAGCAAGATTGAAGATACCTATTCCGGTTCTTTTATCGCGGCAATACACAAGTTTTTATGCTACTACACTAGCCCGCGTAAACTTCCACGCATAATGTCGAGAAAACCTCAGTTCGCCGTTCGTAACGCGGTATTTTGATTAGAGCGAAATACGTATGACATTCGACAGGTGAATTTATTCGCAATGTTTTATGCGGCATATCGAGGTGGTGTTAAGTTTTGTCTAAAGACATAAAGCGACGCGTACACACTTTCGTTCGTTTCACAGATTATAGTTATGAAGAACAGCTCCTGATACGTAAATTTCACTTAAAATTCGGGGATACGTAAAGATTAGCGGAACTTATCGTAAAATATTACATGTGAATGGGAATAAGGCCCCAGGCACCATGTTAAACACCATATCAAAATGGATAGGCGTGTAAATTGGATAGACTGAATAGATCTCCTACACATTATCTTGGAGGGAAAAACTGGCAGAGGGCGTCCTAGCCAGGAGTATCGGAACATGAAGTGTACCTTACTTTTATAGTTGCATATACGCAAACATTGGATTTTTCCCCTGTCGGGTGTTAATGATATTTTAAAAGCAATTTCTCAATAGATGGCGTTACAAAAAAGTTTCTTGGTCACTTCATAGATGGCGTTGGGTTTTTAGCTTGTTTTCAAACGAAAAGATTTTCATGATTAACATAATATATAGAACCCCGACCAAACTTCGGAGCACATCGACGGAGCGGAGCTCCTCGCTACTGTCCGTGGGCCTCTTCAAGGTCCCATTGGGCATGCGGATTTAATGGTCTCGAAGAACTTTACAGCCTTTAAATTGTTTTGCCATGGTTATAGTGCCCTTCTACTTGACATTACTGCTGAATAAGAAATTAGAAATTCCAGAGTGTCCTTGGTCAACTCTCTGATGCCCTGTTTTACTCAGTCACAATATTGAAGTAACTCGCGACAATCCATGTCTGTGAATATTATTTTCACCGACGGTCATTGTCATTTTTTGCACTATTATGCATAGTGGGTAAAGAGGTGGCCGTAGCTATATAGAAATTTCATAAATTGGATTGATAAGGAACCAGCCGATGACAAGTCGTAAACTCTGTAGGTGCCTTGAGTTCCTGGTTCTTCTATAACATTCTAACTTCGTCTCTATTGAGTTTGATGTTTTACCAGTTGATTCAAGGAAAATATTCCCATATGTAGAACCAAATTTATTTTGTTTAAAAATACCTCGTATTTTAGGTATGTTATTTTAATCACAGTAGGTACTATCATATTACAAATACGAATATTCGCAATAAATTATACTACCATTATCTATTATAGCACAGGTCTACGTTCGAGATACACAGGCAGCAATATACCACTGGGGGAATTCAAAAGTCATAATAATCGCTTTTTTGTTTCATTTTCCACGAAACTCATATTGTTGCTCCTCTTATCATCTGTCTAGGTCCATTGTGGCGCCATCTTGAATGCAGATGAGATAGCAAACAATGAAAACGAGACAAAAAACAATGAAATGGCCTACAGAGAGCAGTGTACCTACTTGAACACTAGTGTAATTATTTGTCATTTTTATTTTTTTGGTAATTATTTACAAGTGGTATAAGTCTTCAATTTTGCTGAATTTTTTTATATAGATAGATAAAAATATACAGATTACGGGAAAAATAGTAATTTTCCCGGGAAACGCCTAGAAAAATTAAAAAAAAATAAAATTACATTACGAAAAATATATGAAGTTTCCCAAGCAAATAGTTGCTTTTCTGACATCTATGGGCGAATATTCAAACTATTTGATAGTATAGAAACACGCCGCGAAAATCTGAACTAAATGAAAATTCTATGAAATATCGAAAATTAATAAAGTTTACAAAAAAACAAGGTTATAAAATATATAAATGCTACTTACATTTCAGGTCTTGAATTTTTTTAACACTGAACCTAACCTAACCAATTTTTACCAAAAGTTTGCTTAGAATAGGTTGGTTAGGTTTGTATTTAGTTTTTATTGCGACTCGCGTGAGCGAGTTGCATTATACATTGAGTGACAGTATGTAATGCAACTCGCTCACGCGAGTCGCAATAATAAATACATACAAACCTAACCTAACCAATTTTTACCAAAAGTAGGTTGGTTAGGTTTGTATTAACCAACCTATTATTATAATTTTGATGATGTATTCGCATTTGTTTATAATTTACAAATAAATTATATTTAATAACAAATTTAGGTAGTTGTATGGTACCTACCAGTTTTAATATTTTTTATGTGATATTTTTTCGCAAATATTATCTGTCATATATTTTGTAGTATGCATTTATCTGTGGTTTAGTTTTCAGTTTTATGTCGCAGTTGTCAATAAACGTTAAAAATAAGAAATTAGTAATGATTTTTCTGGTTTTTTATCGTGAAAATCGAATGTTTATAGATAATTTGCGTGTTAATAATGTGTACATTGTGATTTAATAAAAGTATTGTTGGTTATTTGACTTCAAATGAGAAAATAGTCACGTGCAATCTCGGCGATAGGTGTCGTTAAATCGTACAAGGTTTCATACATTGCAATTTTATTTTTTTTAATTTTTCTAGGCGTTTCCCGGGAAAATTACTATTTTTCCCGTAATCTGTATATTTTTATCTATCTATAGAAAAAAATTCAGCAAAATTGAAGACTTATACCACTTGTAAATAATTACCTAAAACGAGAATGATTTCATTCCATATTAAAACTTGAATCATATTATACTTACCTACACAAAAAAACAATAAAACTATGAGTTCCTTTTGATATTCGATCCTCGCTATTATAGATGTAACGTGATTTTTACAAAATATTTACATAGATATTATATTTATTAGTGAACACACGTATACTAAGCATTTTGTTTTTGAGTTTCTTCAATTTTTGTAGATAAAAATAAGTACATCAGTCAACCTAAAATGTGTGTATAGATCATTTACGTTATATATTGCCCAAAACAAACATACACAAAAACACACATATCCGACAACTTTTCATAAAGGACGCTTTGAGTCATTTTTGGGATGATTCATCGAAAACAAAAACTCAAAATAATATACAAACGCGAGCAGCACATTCGTGGAATTACAATATTCCCAATTATAAAACAAAATTTGCGCAAAGAAGCTATACCTATATAGCACCTAAAGTCTTCAACATACTAGATCCCTTTGTCAAGACAATCAATAGAAAAACACTTTTTGAGAAGCATGACACACATTGTGCATATTTGGATCTACGACATTGGTCGGGAATAGACGGAGAGCATTCTTCATAACGAATATTTGCCACACATACATATGATGTAAAGAACTCAGGGATTATATGGCGTTGGCGGACTAACGTGTTTTCATTTGTGGTTTTCTTTTTTTAATACCATTATTGTTCTAAACTGTCTTTAAATTTAATTTTTGTTTTTTTTTTGTTTAATATGTTCTGTTTTAATTATGATTAGGCATTCGATGATTGTTGTTTTTTTTTTCTAATTTGTAATGCACTTTTTTATGTATTTATTTTTAATATTATTTCTCATTTTGTTATTGTATGCTTTTTATATTTGAATGATAATTTTTGTGTATGTTTGGTTAGTTGGCATTCACTGTTAAAAGTATTATTATTTTAAAATGCTTTAGCCACGGCACAGGTTTTTTACCTAGTGGGGCATTGCATTTAAGAATATTATTTGTCAAGTATGTATGAATGAATAAATATATCGATCTTTTGGCGTTTCTGGACCAAAGTCATGGAACAATCTTCCAATGGATATAAGATGTGCCGAAAATATCAATGAATTCAAGAAGAAATTAAATACTCATCTTTTCCGCAAGTCGTATCCAGATTGTCCTTCATCCGTTCAATAATATTATGTGTACTAAATATTATGCCAGTTTACTTTGAATCGACTATTTTTTATAATTAATTTCATCTGGATTATGTAACAAGATTAATTTGTGATTTCTAGGTATTTTTTTAAGTTTTATATTTCACCATTTTCAATGTGTTAGCTAAAGGACTAATTTTAACTTAATTTTAACTTATTGTATTTTTTTAAGTTTTATGTTTCACCATTTTCAATGTGTTAGCTATAGGACAAATTTTAAATTATTTTTTGCAAACTGAAAGCGCCCTTGAGGTGACCACGGTTGTCACTAAACGGCGCTTTATAAATTGTCCTTATTATTATTATTATTATTATTATAAATTAATAATAATCATTAGTATTATAATTCTTTGGTAATAATTGATTAGATTAGTGTATAAAGTATTGCATCAGGGAATCCCCCTTTCCTGTATTACCGACAGAGCGAAATAATTACACCCACTAAAACGGAGGGATTTTTTCTACGCTAAAGAGTTTGAATTGAAAAGTTTTGTTAAAACAAGTGTAAAATGACTGTGCAATTTTGAATGGAATCGGCGCATTCGTCGGAATGTAAATGACTACACAAAATATAATGAAACTGCAAATTGACACCGAACTACATGCACATTAATTAAATGTAAAACATGGCATAATTACTTTCCTTAATCATATTGAAATATTTTGTATAAAATTTGACTTGTTCAAACATAAATGTAAGGATATTTATATTTATTCACGTGAGCATTTTTTATGTCAAATAATTCCATCTCCCCACTTCATCCTTTCCTCAAACTCCTAGTTCCTCTCTCACCACCATTCCTTCAACCATTTTTTTTCTTTTAAATAATTAGTGTTTATATGCTTATAATACCTGTTATTATTTTCCTTTTTAATATTTCCTAATATTTATATCTATGTTTAGTAAAAATAAATAAAAAAAACAGTTGGATTTCTAATCAATTAAAAAATAAATAATGGTTGATATAAATAAATAAATTATGACAGAAATGGTTCTGAAATGAAAAATCGCGTCAGAGATTGGATTGATGACAGGTATTATGGCCGTTAGGACCTGGCCGATTTATTTTATGTGAGTTATACATCCTATGATGTTTGTTGAGGTGGTGATTGTGAGTGTAGAATACTGAGATTGTGTGCCTGTTAAATGTGGAATAGGGACAATCACCTGGTTCATAATTACTTATATTATTGTCACTAAAATTTGTAAACTGCTAGGCCTGGAGCAGGATTTCCTTGTTGGGCAGCAGTAGTTATTGTAAATATGCTGCTATTTAAAAAAAATAAATGCAATGAATGAACTTCATCAAAATGTATCTAGGGATTGTCGATATTTCGTCGATAAGAAAAGTGTGTTTATTAAAAGTGAAAAAAACGCAAAATAAAATTTGTGGTAAACCAACAGTACATTTTATATAAACCAATAGACAAATTAATACAATGAAAGAGTTAAGAGTTACAATTATAAAAATACAAAATGAATACGTTCCTATAAAATCTATTCAAAATATTTTTTTTTTTTTTTTTCAAATTGAAGCTAACAATGTACAAAGAATAGTATATATGTATAAAAATATCAAATATAACAAATTATCATCTCCATACATCAATTATTAGCTTACAATACTATCATAATTTATTACAAAATACAGTCATATATTCAAGATACAAAATCATATGTGTGTGTGTGATGGTGTGTATGTGTGATGGTGTGTGTGTGTAAGTGTATACCTAAGTGTATGTGCATGTGTGTTGTGCGTAAGTGATAATCTTATGAAATTCCTGTTTTTAATTTTTGAGCGAGTTTATGTTTTGTGTCACTGAATAGGTCTATGTCAAGGAACTTCTCATATTTTATGTATGTGTTTATAATTCTGTTTATAGTTGAGTTTTTCGCGGCATTAGTTTTGTATAATTTAGGTCGGAAGAGAGTTGTATGTCTGAATAAAATATTTATATCTTGTATTTTTATCTATTTAAAATATGCGTATAAAAATACAAGAGGCAACAAAAACTAAATAAATATACACACAAACATACATTTACATACTCATATGCACACACATATATATGCCTAGGAAGAGAAGGAAGATGTGGTTTGAGGTGAGAAACTGGGAAGGATTCAAAAGGACTACAGTTGATTTTGGAATTTCTATTGACATTAATAATATGGTATAATTTTTTTAGTAGATATTATATTGTTCGAATATTCTTTTTTAATTGCATATACGCAACATTGGATTTTTTTCCCTTTCGGGAGTCAATATTTTTATTGACAAACATTTTTTCAACATCTCAATCCAATTCAATGTTTGCGTATATGCTATTAAAAAAGACTATTTAATTTACATACACATAGGTACAAGTAGGTAAACAAGCCAAAAAATGAAATAATATTACTGGCGCATTTCAGGGGTGACATCTGTGCGTGACACCGTCATCTCATTTATAAGGACTGTTGCTTTCATTGTTTACAAATAAATTAATTGCTCAATTTCTCATTAGATGGCGTTACAAAAAGGATTTTCCGTTACTCCATAGATGGCAATAGCATAGTCCCTTATTTTCATGTGAAATTGTTACACACTATTCAAATATATAGAACTTTCAAAAATTACATTGATAAGGGAACTCGATAAAAAGGCATAATTGGTGAACGTTGCGCAAGCGCATAAAGTGATCACGTAAACCAGCCGATGGCAGGTCGCAAGCCCTGTAGGTGCCTCGAGTTCCTGGTTCTTCTACAATATCCCAACTTCGTCTCTATTGAGATGTTGAAAAAATGTTTGTCAATAAAAATATCATTATATTGTTGTTGTTTAAACCCCACTCGTTTTAATATTATGTAATTTATCCAAAAGATGGCGTACTGTTTTTATAACACTAGCATTAGTATGTGAATCAAGTATTATTTGATATTTTGAAAGTGCCCCGTACAGTCTGTCTGAAATTGAAATAAAAACACGTGTAGCATATAAATCGTGGTAATAAATTACCTATGAGATATTATATATTAGGGCACATCGATCTGGTTTCATATTATAAAGGGGATGTAGCCTACTGTATGTATGTTATGTTGAAGATAATATGATAGTAGGCGTACGACTTGCATAAAGACAATTTGATTACACCTAGAAATGTTACATGTCTCGTACAAGGGGTAAAAAGCTATCAATCTCTATAATAAGACATGTGATTTGTGTCACTGGTACAATTATGAATATGTATGTGTCATTATTGAGTTTTTGTGTAAAATATTGATAGCTTTAATGCTTTTTCATATATTATAATTATCTATGTACTAAACTATGCGCTTGCATAATATGAAGTTAGAAAGTATTTTGTGGGGTGTATGTTAAATTTATTTGTTTTAATCAGAAGGATTGTATTACATAATATGTGCGTGTTTAAAAGGATTCTATTTTATTTAAAACATATACCTCCAAGTGTGATATTGCTTATGTCTGTTCATTAAATAATTAATAATACATAATTTATAGTGATGAAGGGTTTCAATCAAAAGAACTACTTACATGATCAACTCGAATAAATGAAATTACAATATAAATAATAACTTGATTAATTTGTGATGTCGTGGGTCGGAACTAATAGTTAAAGATAAACGCGACTCTACTCTATTGAACGATCAACACATGAAAATATCTGTAGGTTTGTATCAACATGCAGCGGGCTGTGGTTCGTTGATCTTCGTTAATCTTCGGGTGCATTCGAGAATCCTGAGACCATACATCTTGCAACCGACAAGGCGCTGCTACAGTATCAAAATAATGCGCCATCAGAAAGATATAAACATTGGGATCTTATGATTATTGTATACCGAAATCAATTAATTTCAGGATTTGCATAGAGCTAATAAAAACGGCTAACTATGATCCTAATTTTAGTGTTAACTGATCAATTAAGTGGAATATAATATTACCCTCTGACATAAGCGAAAAGCAAAGTCTAGAGGCTTTAGTAAATTATTTAAGACAAACATATTTCGCAAAGCCAAAAATTGAGCAGAGCGTCCATGGAATGGTCTTGTTATCATAAAATGCCAAAATTTAAATTTGCTTTATCATAATATAAATTCATAGGTATTTTTTGGATTGCATTATTAAATGATCTTAAATAAAATTAGGTAAAAAAACAAGTATTTTATTAGATGTCAATATTTCCCCTCACTTGATTCATAATATTCCAGATATTCAATTTGGAAAACATTGGTAAAATTAACACTCATAAAACTTAAATAGTAACATGTAGGTAGTTGATTTTTGACATTCTTAACTTTATAAAAATGTTATACGTCCCTTAATGCTTGTCAATAAACGTTTTATTTTTTTGAAAAAATTTTAACATCTCAATAGAGACGAATTTGGAATATTATAGAAGAACCAGGAAATCTAGGTACCTACAGGGCTTACGACCTGTCATCGGCTAGTTTACGTGATCACTTTATGCGCGTGTACAACGTTTACCAATTATGCCTTCTTATTATAATTAAGTTCCCTTATTAATGCAATGTTGAAAGTCTATATATTTTGATAATGAGTAACAAGAGATCGTTTGAAAATGGGACATTTTTAATATTGCCATCTATGAAGTAACGAAGAAACCTTTTTGTAACGCCATCTATTGAGAAATAAGTTTATGTGTAAACAATGAATAAATGAAGTGACAGTGTTCTCGCACAGATGTCACCCCTGAACTGCGCCAGAAATTTTATTTCATTTTGTCAAAAAAAATATCATTTGACTCCCGACAAGGAAAAATCCAATGTTTTCCTATATGCAACATATAAAAAACATTCGATTTAATTATCGTTAAGTTGAATCTAGGGGCAGAATAAGGTTTGTGTATTATATTTGACTTGGATGTAGGTACATAGTTTTCAAAGTGTAGAGCAACTAACAGGACATTGATTATGTCACTCATCAGGACATTCCCTCCTGCCTGCCGTTGAGAAATTGGAATTTCTGGGGTTGGGCAGTGTCAAAAGTCAATCTGTCCTCCATTCCCTTCCTTTTGGATAGCATTAAACTTTGATGATTTGGCTTCGTAGAGGCGACCGGGTGATCTGGATCGAGTCTGATCTTGTAAAAGGAAAATTTTGTTGGTATTGATTTCAATTTGATTATTCGAATATTTATTTATTTTTAACATTTTGCACAATGCATATAATTACATAATAAGTGAACAATAGCGGGTTTATTGACATTTGATGAGATAAATTGTGTGTACGATTGTACCAATTTATGTGAATAAAATAAAAGAACCATAAAAACAGAAAATAACAAAAAGCAGGAGAGAGGAGAGGAGGGGACAAGGATATGATACGGAGACATATTTAAGTGTTTTGTGTAAGGAAATTATTCTTCAGATTTCTTTTGAAAGCGGAAAGTGTTAATGAAACTCGAAGTTGCGATGGGATGTGATTCCAAAGACGAGCTGCTTGTACGTAGAAAGATGTGGTGAAAAAGTAAGTATTGTGTACTGGGATACTGAGCGTTCTTTCAGTATTTGAACGAAGAGTCAACCCGAGTTCTGAGAGGAATTGTAATTGATTCGAATAATTCGTCCATTTTTTAAGTATTTATGTATCATTCATTATAATATTTCGTCAAATATTCATATATTATTATTATTGGAACATTTCGCTATATATTCGAATAAATAATCGTTTAATTTACATTATTTATTTCAAAAGTATTTTAACAAAGTCAGTTTTGAACAAAATTGTGTAACCGATTTCAACGTCTATTGAAATAGTGTTTTCCATAGCAAGACTTATTTATTTAATATAGCTTTTCGGGCGACTAACAGGTACTATGTCAAATATTTATTTAACACGCACCCAATAACAAGTTGCCACATTCTGGAGACTTACGATATTAATCGTCTCAAAGATCCAGTCTGAAAACTCAATTAAAAACTGTGTCTCCATCGGTTTCGAACCCGGAACCTTTGGATCAGCAGTCAGGTACCCAACCAACTGAGCCACGAAGGTCGACAAAAATAAGATAGCAATATGATGAATAAGATACAAGTCATTATTATTTTCAAGATATAAGTTTTGTAAATAGAAATAACTTTCTATATTTTAACTTGAGTTCGTTTGCATTCATATATTTTTATAAATTTTTAAGCTATTTTAAGCTATTATAAATTTTTATAGTGTGTGTAAATCTTTCTATACCAATTTATTAATAACAATTAAACACTACAGATAATAACACACAATTATTATTAAAACCATTGTACACTTCCTCGAAAGAATTGGCAGATCAATGCGTTAATTGTAAATGATTAAATAGATCATAATTTACATATCCAGACATTTAACATATCAAAGGATTAGGCTCTGAGGAGGTCGTTATACTATCTATCAACCCAAATGATTCCTGATTATTAAATGTTTAAAAAATCTTTAAAATTCTGCAAGTACTCATATTACCTTTTTTGCATTTTTATTATTTTTTTTTCTCTAAAATATCTAAATTTCGGCTTAACGAAGGCCAGTGACTGACATAGTGAACGGTAATATTATTATTTTACAAGAATTCCAGTCTTTTAATCTCGTTACTTAATGCGGTGTAATTTCTAACTTTTTCAACAAACATTACTATAATTTGGAACAGCCACATATTTATATTCTTTATATTTATATTACTATTTCAAAATATTCGAAAGTTTTTCGAATATTTTATATTTTCGAATATGTTCAAATATTTTTTGAATATTTTATATTTTAGAATATGTTCAAATATTTTTGGAATATATTATATTATTTTTCGAATATATTCGAATAATTTAGTATTTTGCGATTTGACCTTCGAATACTTGAATTTTGCAAGCTCTAGTTGGTACCGTCCTACCAACTTGTCTAGGCAGTTGCTCGATTTGATAAGCCCCGACACATTCCGCCTTTCGCACATTTCCGTTCCGTATTATTATCATTGGGGGTGAGAAATTGACAGCCCAAAAGGGCGGAGTATCTAAATTTTTCTCCAGTTTTCAATTGAAGGTTACTGAATTATTTATATCGGAATATCAGAGGAGAAAGAAGCTTCTTTTATTTCGACCGACTTGATCAAACTGGGCCTTTTCCTAAATGACGGTTTTTTTTTTTTAAAAATATCCAACTGTACATTATTAAAAACCAATTTATATACATATGTACGACCATGCTACGTTTCTTCTGAGATTGCCCTCAAACGGCGTAGACAACGATGAAACAGTTTTAATAAGTACCTACTTAAAATTGATTTTTACAATCAGGAATTACTATACGTTTACAATCAGGAATCATTAGGGTTGATAGGTAGTATAGCGACCTCCTCAGAGCCTTATCCTTTAATATGTTAAGTATCTGAATGGGAGAATTATTCTTAATGGAATGCTTGATCGGTGCGTTTGTTGTATTTTATTTTGATCTATTAAATAATTTACAATTTACGTATTGATCTGGGAAGTGTATAATGGTATGAATAATAATTAAGTGTTATTATTTGTAGAACTTAATTGTTATTTATAACATATTTAAATCGGCCATTGGCGTAGAATATAAAATATTTATTTAAAAAAAAGGTTAGTTCACACTTTCGTGGAAGCCTAGGCGTTACTGATATAGATAGTAGGATCTTCCTCGACTTATATCCAGAGGAAGGTTAAAGAATTCCTGGATCGCGCAAAGACGACATGGCCTAGGTCACATAGTATAGGACAGAAGGACCTACAATTTAAGGATGAGGAAAGGTGACAAAAACAAAGAGTTGGGATATAGCAACGGAGGTGAATAATTAATAAATGCAAACTAATGAACAAAAATACAAAATATTTTGATCCTAATAACTTTTGCTAAACAAGAAGATAAAGGTCTGCCTCAGAGCGGATGATTTTCTGTTTTTCCTCAGAACCTGAGGAAAAACAGTCGCTTTGAAATCGGTCGTATGAAATAGTTAATTGATGCACAAGTAATTTGTATATAAAAAAAGAAAAATCATACAATATGTGTAAGAAATGAGTAATGGCACCAACCATCACATTAGCTGATATATATTATGATATGAAAATATGAATGATATGAAATCCAGAACCTTGTGTATTTATCAATAGTTTTTATTTTGCGTAGGTAGGTTCTCCATATTTATATACATTAGATATTATCCATTTAAGTCTAATGCGCCAACCATTCAGCCAAGTATCTGTCTGAATATGGTACTCGAGAAAGAGGCCGACCCTCCTAACATAAAACATCTGTTTTAGCACGAACGACTTCTATAGAAACATAGACAAAAAAAAAACACTCGGATCAAAAAATAGGTTGAAAAATAATTGGATAGGTCCAACTAAGTGAAAAGATCACGCCCATCGTTTGAGTGAAGTAAGAAGACGGGGGCGACGAACTATGACGAAAAGAAACATAATGGTTGAATATAAGTAAGAGGTGGCGGAGAAGTATTCTGAGATAAGATTAATGTTTCCTTGACGAGCCGCGTGCTGCTTCTTTCATATTACGATGTTGGGGTTGGTTCATATTGGGATGGTAAGCGGTAGCGTAGTTGTTTCGATGTGTATGTATGTAAGGTACTGACTATCTTCGGATACTAACAAGTTATGAAGAAAATAGCCAAGAATATAAATTAATTTCTAGAACATAGGCTGGTAATGCAGATATTTCATAGGAAATGTTCAGCAACCCTATTCTTTTTCGTGTATTTATGACTTTACTACTTATTATATCCGTTTTCCATAATATACCTCTTCATCTATCAAATGACAATATTTCCAAGAATTTTAAAGGACGTAACGATTTTTCTACAGTGTAATTTAAATTTTTTTACTCTTCAATACTACATAATAGTGGAGAGTCATGATTTCATAATTTTGAAACCTATTTTTTACAACGGGTATCACGTAGAGAGTACACACTATGAGTTTCGTCGTGATGTGTTTCTATGTATGGCGTACGCCGTATCCTTTTTGTGTCCTCTCTACAACCAAAACTATAAGACCAATCAACTTCATATTAACATCATATGTGTTAAGTGCGTAGACCTAGAGCTGATTAGTTTTCCATAGATATCCGTTAATTTCTTCTCTATCATTTCACCTGTCCAAATTTTGAAAATGCTCTCACGGTCTGGTAAATCGAGGTATTTTTATATTTTTTGAACTTTTGATACAATAAAAATGCACTCTTCAAAAATGCATTCAAGGATTTTAAAAAACAAAGAAAAAAATATATGGTCTGCCTTATCAATGTGAAATAAATTTCATATATTCATATGAAAAATATATCAGAAGTCACATAGCTTCTGTATGGGAAAATTGAGTGATCAACTTCATATTGATATTGTATTGGTCTCTACAGACTAGTGTATTTTTTTTTACTCTCCAATTACCTCTATTTCTTCTCTACGATTTCATCATTTACATTGTTTTGTTTGTGTCCTCTCTACAACCCAAAACTCAATTGATTTTATATTGATATCATAATTGATTTTCTATTGATCAGCTTACAAGCTGTAGCAGCTGGTACATTGCAATGGAGAGTAAAAACAGGAGCTAGTGCAGTCTCCTTTTGTCGACTGAGCCTTAATATGTGATTCCTAAGATGGGGGTGCTGACTGAAATAATATTGTCGGAGTTTTTCAAGGACGGGGAGTTGAATTTAAATCTATCTCGTGTGACCGCCCATAGCAGTCAAAATATCTAGTCAATACTTTTTTTGGCGTGGCGGCTTATATTTAATCATGTGAAGAGAGAGATTTAATAATTTTTTATTTCTTGCAGATAATAGATACGCTTCTTCCATAGGTCGATGTTCTTTGGTAAATGTTGAGAGACTTTGGTAGGTTTTACTTAATTAATGACTAATCTGACAATAATAATTGTAAAGTTCTTCAGAAACCATGCTGTATGATGAACTATACAGCATGGTTCCCCTTGTGATCGTCTGAGACTTTCAGGGGGGCAGTAGACCCAGAGGACATTAAAGGGCTTTGAGGTGACGTGAGAACACAGTGAGGGCGTGGCCAAGCTAAAAAAATATAATTTATCGATACAAACATTATAAGATTGAGATTTTCTCGCTGCGCGGCAATATTCGTTTTGATTTGTTAATAAAACATTAAATAAGACTGAAATTTTCTCGCTGAGCGGCAATATTCGTTTTAATTTATTGATGCAAATATAACATGATCGAAATTTTCTTGCTGCGCGGAAATTTACGAATTGATTTGTTGATGTTAACACAAGGCAATGTTTAAATTTAATGATACTTCTTCAAACCTATAATTTAATGAGTCTCGAAAACAGAAGAACTCTAACCGATGCTCTGTTCCTTTATAAAATCATTAATAACTTGATTGATTGCCCCGAACTTACAAGCCTAATAAATTATAGAGTCCCTACTAGACCCACCAGACAGAACGAACTTTTCAAAATCACCACGTGTAAAACCAACTCTTACAAAAATTCATTTATCAACCGAAGTTGCTATTCTTATAATCAACTTTTTAACTCAATTGACCCTTTTCATTTAAATATTGATACTTTTAAAAAACAAATCCTTTCCGTATTATATTACCCCTTAACGGCTCCCTAACTTACTATAACACATAAATCCTCTCACACTCACATACACACACACTCACTCACACAAACACACAATCACACGCCATATTATACTAATTTTCAAAATATCTTTTATACTGGATAAATATCTTTATACTACTAAATTTATATTGGATTTTATTTTTTATTTTGTAAACTACCCATTGCTGGAGATAGGTCACCCGCACATTAATGTTGAAATTTAATGAATCATCGCACGGTCGTAAATGCAGTGCCGTTGTAGGTACCCGCTTACAATACATTGATTTCTATGTGACCCCTTCAGTGACGATGTGGCTATATTTTCATTATTTTGTATTCATGCAGTTATATATATATATATATATATATATATATATATATATATATATATATATATATATATATATATATATATATATATATATATATATATATATATATATATATATATATATATATATATATATATATATATATATATATATATATATATATATATATATATATATATATATATATATATATATATATATATATATATATATATATATATATATATATATATATATATATATATATATATATATATATATATATATATATATATATATATATATATATATATATATATATATATATATATATATATATATATATATATATATATATATATATATATATATATATTTTTTTTTTTTTCTCTTATGTTACTTTATATTTTCATATTTACATGTTTTCTATGAATGCGTGTACGTGTTCTATGTGAAGTACTAATATATTATAATAGTCTGTAATTGGCTCAACTTATATGTAATTGTTTTATATAAAAAAAATTATACAGCTGTTGACTATTTATAAAAATAAAAAAAAAATAAAAAAAAAAAAAAAAAAAAAAATACAAATACTACAAGACTGACATGTCGCTGCGCGATAATTTATATTTTGTTTTGTCGGCATGATTGAAATTTTCTCACTGCGCGGCAATTTTCTTTTTGGTTTATTTGTTATATAACTCGTTGCGTGTGAAAATCATTTCGGTGATTATTATTGAAAAGGGGGCGGTAGACTGAGAAAGGTTGAGAATGGTCTGGTATAAATGCAATGAACGCTTAAGAATGAGTTTGATTTATGATCATATTCGTTAGGGATGATTAAAAAATTCCGTATAATATAAGTGACCATTGAAGTTAAAAATATCTCGACGAATACTTTGGAGAATTCACGTTCAAATAAAAAAAATATCGAAAAACATTTTTCGTGGAAATTATTCATAGTACAAAAGAAAATATCGCGAAGAAGTGAGAAGAAATTTTTATATTCAATTGGAATACAAAAGAATGAACACGAAATGAAGAAAGACAATGATTCCCTAACAAAAGGAAGACTTAATTTCTCTTGAGATTAGATATACTAAGTATTGGGATTACGATTTTTGTGCCAAGGAACATATTTTATACAAAGCTGTAAATCTTAAAATAAAATTACTGCTGTATAATTCAATTCTTATGTAAAATTATATTCTTGGGAACATGGGTTTTGTTATATGATACATTAGTTACAAAATTGATTCGACATTTACGAGAAATTGAAAATTGTGGATGTTTTGATGATTTTGATATAAGATAGGTATGATGAAAAATATTCGGTGTTTTTCAAAAAGAGATATTTTCTTATGTAAGAAGATACTCATTTATACCTAGACATATAAATAAATATACATATATAATATCTAAAATATGTTTTTCGTCGTAGCATTTTGGTGAGTCGATTGATTTCGGTTTCGGTATTATTGGTTCGATTTCATGCGAATGAGAAATGCCGTTGAAAAAAATTCAACAAAATGATATTTAGTACTAATTTAGAGTAATATCTGTTAATAAGATTTAATAAAAATGACGATTCTTGCTCATGAATATTTTTATTGCATTAATAATATTGCGCTGCAAAAAAATATAAAAACTCAATCAAAAATTAGCATCACAGGTATTATCACAGGTATTTTGTCTAAAATTTTTTAATCATGCACCAAGGATTTATTAGACCAAAGTTCATAGAAAACACAGGAAAGTAATTAACAGGACAAAAACAGCACACAAAGAAGCGTTAGCGCTCGAATTTGATGAAGGTATTTGTATACGTTAGTATACATTTGATTAAATGAAAAAAAATATATGAAAAAGCATTGCGGCGTATGGATTCGTACTTTATTCACATCTCAAAGGAGACTTAAGGGCTTACGACCTGTCATCGGTTGTACGCACATAGGAAAATTGTGCGTTTATATTTCATAAACCAATCCATGCGTTAATTTCTCGTTCGAGTTCTTATAGGTACCCCACGCAGCTGCTATCTGTGGGAGAAAATGCAAACTACTCAGACCTAGCTCACTGGATGACTTAATTGGTTTTTGTATTGGTTTCATTCATTCATTCAAACTATCACGGCATAAATCACAACGTGGGGTAATCAGCGACAGGGGTGTGGGTGTGCATTACCTTTTAAAAGAAAGTAAACATGCGCGTATTCCCACACACCAGTCTCGTCTCACCTAAAAAGGCACTATTACATTCAGAATGGGTGGTGAACCTCATTACTGAAGTATGTATTTGAGATGTAAGTTTGCCTGTTGTAGTTTCGATTATCCAGTTAAATAAAAATTCCTAATTTCAAATATAATTAATAGTTTGCTATAGCAAATCAACGGGCGTGAATACATAAGAAAAATGTGAAATTTTCCAAAATAATATTTCAACGATAATTCAATAAATTCTTATTTAATTTTGTTTCGATTCGATCTTTGATTGCGAAGACATAAACGGGAGAAGCAGGTTACAAGTTATATAAACATAATAATATATAGTAGATTAATAAGACTTCATCAATCTCTTACCGTCAGAGCATTAAGGGTCTATTTGATATCTTATGGTCGATCTGGGTTTTGCCTTTCAATATTCTCACTTGATTTATCTAAGGAGCTCTTGTAACTTTGAGTTAAAATACAATATTTAAGGGGAGATGAATTCCCAATGACAACTGACCATTCATTGGTGATGGATCGAGAAAACGCATGTTGTTGAAGTGAAATACCTACTATTCGTCCAAAAATACTGACTGATATTTTGATACATCATTTATTTGATGTCCTAAAACATTATACCTAATGAAAAACTTACTCATTTACCACGCATAAAGTGTACTGAGAATCAAAGAGATAGGATTGAAATGATTCTAATGAAATAAGAGACATAAGTCGGCCTTAGTGGCTCAGTGAGTTAGGTATCTGACTGCTGGTCCAAAGGTCCCGGGTTCGATTTCCGGTGGAGACACAGTTTTTAATTGCGTTTTCAGTCTGGATCTGTGAGACGATTAATATCCTGTCTCCAGAATGGGGCAACTTGTTATTGGATGCGTGTTAAATTAATATTTGACACTGTAGGTACCTACCTGTTAGTTGCCCGGGAGTCAATATAAAATAAAAAATAAAATAAAATATTTCACAAAATTTTTGAACTTGTAATGTAGGGTTTTATAATGAAGTGTCTTATGTGTAAATCCTATCTAATTTTGAGTTTATAACCCAAATTAGAGGTTTCACATGGTGACTTTCACCAATGTTACCTAAACTGTCACATAGCTGGGTATCACCTAAGCTTAGGTAGCCCGTAACGTATCGTTTGGTTTTCACCAGTCTATGTTATCTGTTCCCTAGCTAGGAATTCAAAACGATTATTTTTGTTTATACAGTGGCAACATTTGTATTTGGAATGCATCATATTGCATCATGTTTTTTCTATGACTGTCACTTTCTGTCAATTACGTTGTGATTTCGTTCAACATTTCCAAATAATTCAGTTTTCATTTAGTTGATTTTAGTTATTTTCTCGTTAATAAGTAACTATTACTTGTGCTATTACTAATAATATGTATATTCAATGCCTAAAAATGCAATAATGTTATACATAAATATTGAGGACATCATTTAGCAATTTTGTCTTGTATTTTAGGAAATGCCAATCGAATGAAAACGGCAACCAAATTTTACCGTCGATGAGAGTTTGAAACATTACGGCATTTATAATCCTATTCATTTTTATTTTCAAAATGCGTGTAAATCGACGAAAAATCAAAATTATAAACACAATTGACAATATTATGCTACTTAATCGCTATATACTGACTGTCATTTTGACAGTTGTTTCTGAAGTATTCATTTAGGTGGCGGAAATCGGCTCCCCAGAATTAGGGGGCTCTTAGCGTCTTAGGTAACTCTTATGTAGGTGGTGAAACGAAAATTCACGTTAGGTGCTACATAAGAATTCTTAGGTAGCACCTAAGAGTTAGGGGACGTTGGTGAAAGTGACCATAGTTAGGGGACGTTGGTGAAAGTGACCATAGTTAAGGGACGTTGATGAAACTGACCATAGTTAGGGGACGTTGGTGAAAGTGACCATAGTTAGGGGACGTTGGTGAAAGTGACCATATTTAGAGGACGTTGGTGAAAGTGACCATGTCTACTTCATATTGAATAGTATAGGAGACATCATATCCTTGGAAAAATGGAGTATACAGTATCGAATATTTTCTATATACGATATTGAAGGTTTTAAATTTATCTACCCTAAAAATATTTTAAAATTAAACATTCAGGATTATTTTATCAGCAATTTGAATTCTCCTGTGAAAACTTCAAAGGGAATCTGATAAACGGGGATTTTTTTCAATGTTTCGTTTTTTTTTTCGTCGGCATCTTGCGTCGGCGTAATCAAAGATAATTGGGGATTTACAGGATATCCTTTAATTAGTATTACATTATTCAGGTGGGGGACAGATTTAATTGTTATCCAGTCGGCGTCAATACCATCGGACCCTCGTCTTCGATAAAGAGCTTCTTAATTTCCTGTTTGCAAATAAAGGGAAGGTCGCTCCATTTATTTATGAGTGAATTTTCGACGTAAATATTCAACGACCGACGCTGTCCTCAGTCAACATACTCATGTGATGTGGATAACATTTGAACGACGATATTAGTTATGTTTGGATACTTACTGACATCATGAGTTAATTGTCTTCACTTCCAACTTAGTAAAATTGGAAAACTAAACCGTGATTTCATAGCTGTATATAATAATTTGTATGTTTGATTTTTTTGATAGCTGTGAGGCACCGGCTTAGAATAGTGCTTCCACTCTTTTCTATTATTGTTTTCGAGTGTCCCGTAAGAGCCGGGTAATCGAAAATACAACAGGCAACGATAGGTACATAACATCACACATAGTTCAGCAAAGAAGTATACCACCCATTCTGAATGTAGTGCCTTTTAGGTGAGACGAGACTGGTGTGTGGGTATACACATGTGTTTTGCTCCCTTTTATAAGGCAATGCACATCCGCACATCTTTCGCTGGTTACCCCACATTGTGGGATATGCCGTAATGGTATAAATGAATAATTTTTTTGATATGTTATAATTATGTATTAATAGACTTAATGGGACACGTAAGTATGGACTGTGTCAGTTAAAATGAATAGAAAGCTATTCCAACAGAAGCACTGCTTAGTGGAATAGTTCTAATCCACTGGATGTTGGTACTGATAATTTGTATTCATTTTGTGTAAAATATTGAATATAATTAATATTTTGATTAGAGTGACATCTATGGGATATTTGTATAAGTATTCATTATAGTTTATGTTATATTATTTTATGGAAAATAACTTACCATGTTGATATATAGATGTCTCTCATGTGTTTATGATTTATTTAATTTAATAGAAATTATAAATGGAATAATCTAGAAAGTATTTTTATTGGCAAATAAAAACAATAATATTAATTAGTCACAACAATAAAGAATTGTTGTGAAGGATTTAAAATGTATAAGATCATTCTGGTTTAGACTGCCTTACTGTGAACAATTGAGATATAAATATTTTGTATAATATTATTGATTATGTATGTAGAATACATGTATTAAAACTAAGAGAGTTTTATTTGAGTTTAAAAACACTATTCTTCTCCAATTCAAATATTCTCGAATTAGTATAGTAGAGAATATTTCATTTTGTCAATGCCAACATATACTAAATTGTCTATTTTTCATAATTTTTGTTGTACTATGTTTCACTATTGTATTGTTGTATGGTTATTGTGGATTTTGAATAAATAAAATAAATAATAATTGAAATTATTGCAAGTATAATGACATAGTTTTAATCTACGTTATAATGAGCCTGAGTGCTTTCATTGGTTACACAATCATCCTCAGAGGCGACTGTTTAAACGAAATATAATTCAATGAGATGGTCAGTACCTAGTACATAGTTTGAGTATTCTGGAAATATTAAAAAAATAACAAACACATAAAAAATAACGATAATTTGATAAATATTCAAATACCTATGTCCTCTCCACTGCTAAAAAAAAGAATATGCAAATTTTCTTATATCATAAGTACCGCCTAATGCACACCCCCTAAGAAACCCCTCCCACCGCTCCTACAACAAACTATGTATAATTTTCGCCAAACACATTGAACGAGCTTCCGGTTGCGCAGAACGCAAATTTATGTATTTTTGCTTCGTTAGTTTACGTGCAAATCGCCCCTTTTTCGGCTAAAAGTCCAAGATGTTTGGCTACAACTCCACTAGGTACTGACCATCTCATTTGGATTATATTTAGTTTGAATTGTCGCCTCTGAGAATAATTGTGTAACCATCGAAAGCGCACAGGCTCATTATAACATGAATTAAAGTTGTGTCATTATACTTGTAATAATTTCATTATGAACTCTCTTTTACTTAGAATCTTCTAGAACTAACTATATGCCAGGGGCGAACCTAGAACCTTCGGACTAGACAAACCCTGAACGAAAATTGGGAAATGTCAAATATTTTATATGCATCCTTGTTCATTTGAATGGCCATGAAAATATTTTAAAATCACATACCAAAATAATATTTACATTTGTGGCCCTGTCAAACACTGTATCTAAATACAATTCAATTTTTAATCTTGTTGTATGGTTTCAATAAAACAGTCAATTTGGTCTTGAGTTCTTAACATAATATTAATAGGCAAGCCAAGATTTTCGGCTTCTATAAGCAATTCCGCTACTGCTATATGCTAAACTCACATATTAATAGAGCTTGTACTGGTGCAATAGAAATTGTTTGAGTGATCCGGTATTGGATATTTTTGCTTCGAGTTTATATAAAGGTATTTAAAAAAAAAGTAAATTTGTCGGATATTTAATCAGTGCTCTGTTTTGTAGTGCGCATCTTTAATTTTTTAATTGTGCCCCTTAAACTTAACTTGACTTGTTAACAAATGTGTATGTAATATATTATAGAATACTATAATTGGCAATATAAAAATTTTCTTTGTATATTTGTATAAATTTTTCTTGTTTGCTGTTATATTCTATAAAATAAATGAACTTCCACCCTGTGAACGAAATAACGTTAACTATTGAAAAATATAAATGAAGTTTCTTTTTGCCCGTTACAATCAGCTGAAGCAGTCTATACATCGCTTCCAGAATATGACCCGAATATGCTAACGTCCGTCGCTTTACTACGTTGACTAGCTCGCGCTCTACGTTTGCTCTTCTGAATACCTTCTAAAAACAATTGATATTTTAACATAAATTATTACAAACTGACCAAACTAGTATATGAGAAAAATGTAGAATTGAAGACGGGTTTTAGAAATGATTAAAGATTAACAAACCTTGTGGTAGATAGCCAGCTTCGATGAGTCTGGCTTCCATCAGGAGCCTCGGCAGCAGAAGACAGAAAGCCGTCACCAGATGAAGAAATGGAGCCGTTGGTCCACCATGCTGCCATAAACTACGAAGAACGCCTGAAATAAAAAGATGTTTTCATTTTGTCAAATTTATTTTCTTATTAAATATAGGTATGAAAAAGGTATGTGTGTACGACGGCGGTAACGGTTGCGGGGTGTAGGGCTCTTAGCAACGCGCTCTTGTACTGAATACGTTTGAATACTATGAGAATAGTCGTGATGTTTCAGTGTGTATGGCGTATAAGGAATGGTGGAATACAGTCGATCAGCAAGTGCATGGATATGAGCTGATTGATTTTTCATAGACAACGCTTTCCTTTTAAAGTATATTTTTTTGTGTCGTAAATTCAAAATGCTGTGACGCTTTGAAAAATAGATATATATTTTATTATTTGTTATTATTATATTTTTGCTTGCCAAGTATATCAATTACTAAACAAGGTAAAGTAAATGTCTTTTATCAAACATTTAAGTTTAGCAAATATCTCAATTGGGACGAGACACGATGTCAGTTGACTTTGCTAAGAAAAACTCGAACCAATTTGTCAACAGTTATCAGAACATTGTCAGTCACTCGTTTAAGTGACTCGACTAATGATGGCAGACACGACAAAACGCTCAGACATCGGATCGATTTTCGAAGTTAGGTAATTAATTAGTTTTCAGAAATATTTATAAAACGGGAATATTCGGGCGAGTATGACCGGCGAAGCTGAAAAAAGATCGCGTCTTATATTGGGAAAAGTTTTTAAAATTAAAAATATCAAAAAGTTTTGACATCTTTAAAGTATTGCGAAGAAAAGCTATTTTATTAAAATAAATCGAAAATCCTTGATGTTAAATGTATGTTTGTACTTCCAATGTTCGTTCGTTAATATAAAACAAATATAATCAAATGAAAAACCTATCATAAATTACACTGTATATATGACCATTCAATATATATGTTTTAAATATAACGAAATGTCTGGTAACAAAACGTACATATAAATAACTAAAATACAGCATTTTTGAGGCTGGTCTGTAAAGTTGATGCAAAAAGAGCGTTTAGTCTAATTAAATCTGTCCTGACGGCTTGTCTCCCAACAGAAACACTAGAAACCGCAGACAGAGGAACGTATCAACGTATTTTCTATTACCAGATGCTATGACAAACCAATAATATACTTTTGGGATGCATTAAATCAGACTGCCGACCAGTTATTTTTTACCTTACCATCACGCTATTTCTCTTTTCGAGGTAGGCAGAGAGAACCGAACGCAACGTACTCATACATTCTCGTCTAATATCCTGTTTTTGATCTTATGCGGTCTTGATCTTGCAAATCCCGCGGGGCCAAGACTGCAAGACTTGTGCCCATCACAAGTTCAAATGATTGTATTCTCCTTTCTTTGCATCAGTGAGTGTCCGGGTTTCCGTGAATGTAATTTAAATGATTTACAAAGTATTGAATTTTGTATGATTCGTTGTAAAAATGAAAACCATAAAATATGACAAGAAGCGTCCGTGTAATTCTATAGATGTGACAGGAAAATAAAATGTCATAATATTTATATCCAAAATGGGGGAAATAAAATTCTATTCTTATTTATGGGTCCAATAATGTTATATTTATAGCGGTAGAAGGAACGGATCACCCTTGGGATTTTTCGATTTTATTTCAACGAATCGAAATCCGTCGACACAGTGTGGAGATGGAATCCAAAATAATATTTACGAATTATTGCGTTGTATGGCAATCTCAATTTATATAAATTAAAGAACAGCATGGCAACATGCAGCGTTGATATGAATGTGTTCATAGACACTAGCGTTTGGCTCTAGAAAAAATTAGGGACGAAAATACGCATGCGCACAAAAATTATATGGGAGGCAATAAAATACGGCAACGAAATAATAATATGATGTGTATATAAATCCCATTCCCCTAAATTTTTTAGTTAAGTTCAGTTAGTGTTTAATAATTATAGCGACTCGCGTGAGCGAGTTGCTTTATAAATTAAATCGAAATTGGTCGCAGGAAAAATGCAATCAACATCTTTGCCATTTGAGGTTAGGAATTTTTCATTTATTCATTTAAATATCTGGCAGACGCTTGTTTCATAGACGTAGAAAAAAAATATTCATAATAAACTACATAGGATGACTAGTACAGGACCATTTTTGTGATAACCTCACATCGAGAGCACTTTGAATAGATCGCTATTGCAGTCTTTTGTAAGTCTCGCGGAAAATGTGAGTTTTGGGTGTTTCCTGAATAGGGCTAGGTTGTCGATCTGCCTCAGTTCAGGTGATCTTGGTCGGATCAGGTGGTCTTGGCATAGAGGTAATTTTGAGATTTGTTTCATGCGTAGATTTGCAATTTTTTTTATATATACTTCTTGGGCAACTAACAGGTACAATGTCATATATTAATAAATTTAACACGCACCCATATTCAAATTACAGATCCGGAATAAAAACATAAATAAAAACTGTGTCTCTACCCGCAATCGAAC
Source organism: Molanna angustata (assembly GCA_963576475.1). Classification (NCBI taxonomy): domain Eukaryota; kingdom Metazoa; phylum Arthropoda; class Insecta; order Trichoptera; family Molannidae; genus Molanna; species Molanna angustata. The sequence continues at coordinate 10,274,610 of OY754981.1, forward strand.
CCGGGACCTTTGGGTTAGCAGTCATATACCAAACCAACTAAGCCACGAAGGCGTTTTAAAAAAACTAATTTCTCTGATTTTTCTTTAACTTAGATATTATTTCGGAATTCCACCCAATCACTAAGACGAAATTAATTATTAAAATTGTCTACTGATTTCTTGTTTTCATTTTTGAGATTTATTTTTCATCCATTTCATTTCAACTCCTTCAGCTTAGTATTTTACTGTAGTCTCAAAAACATAATAAAAAATGCACGAGAAAGAACAAATTACTGTATAAATAATAAAGATATCGTTGAAATTATTATGGCGTATTAAACGAGAGCCTAAGTAAAACCTCCGTTAAATCAATGCTCCAGCATTTAATTAAAATCTTCCATATTAAATCTTTTTGTTCTTCTATACTCCGTATTCTATTCTACAGGCAGTGTTGGGAAGAAACAATGCCTTCTTCATTTTGACTGCATTATTTTCTTGACTGTAAGGACCCTGTCTTTCTCTGCAATAAATTGGTAGTTAGGTACTTAATTTATTTTTAGGATCATAAATACTAGAGTAACATAAGTATGTTATCAAAGGAGTAAAAACGGATTAAGGATTACAGTATATATTTAATCCCAAATCCAGATAATCTTTTTTTAACGAAGTTGTGAGATACTGTGCCGAGGTCTGTTTGAAAAGATATATTTTTTCTCAAAGTAATTTAAAGTGTCAATACGCTACTCTCACTACCACTCGTTTGGTATAATTTATTTATTTAATACAGTTTCTCGGGTAATTAACAGGTACTATGTCAAATATTAATTTAACACGCACCCAATAACAAGTTGCCACATTCTGGAGACTTACGATATTAATCGTCTCACAGATCCAGACTGAAAACACAATTAAAAACTGTGTCTCCACCGGGAATCGAACCCGGGACCCTTGGATCAGCAGTCAGATACCCAACCAAATGAGTCACGAAGGCCGACATTATGGGGACAAAAAAAGGATATCGCAACAAAATGTAGATATATTGAAATTAACTTATGTATGTAGGTACATAGGTATTGTGGCTGATGTACAAATTAACAATTTGATCTTCTTCTGCAAATCACATGACGAAATAAAACAAAGGTAATCACATGACGAAATAAAAAAAGGTTATCACATGACAAAATAAAAAAAGGTTATCACATGACGAAATAAAAAAAGGTTATCACATGACGAAATAAAAAAAGGTTATCACATGACGAAATAAAAAAAGGTTATCACATGACGAAATAAAAAAGGTTATCACATGACGAAATTAAAAAAGGTTATCACATGACGAAATAAAAAAAGATTACAGAAGAGAAGAGAAAAAAAGACAAAACAAGATTCAATATAAAAATAGTTCATAGCAATGAAAGAAAAACAAAATGGTGAGGAAATGAAGAGACGAGAAAGAAGAAATCAGGTATTATTGGAAAGCTATTTTTGCTTTAGCCTTTTTTTAAGATGTTTAGTGTGAGAGACGACGAAATATATAAGGACTGAGACTATTCCATGATCTTACTGAAAGTACTTCAAACGAAGAGCTGAAAAAAATCAGTACTATGATTTGGAATAGATAGTAAAGTACGTTCAGCAGATCGGAGTGGACGCCCGTGGCATGACAGATTAGTGAATTTATCTTTGAGTTACTGATGTAAGTTTGGATTAGAAAGGACATTGTATAACAATGACAAGATATGCATATTGTGTGTGAGTATAAATGTGATCAATATTTTTAGTCCAAAGATAAAATGGATGCAAACATTTTTAAGTTTGTTATAAAATATCTCACTCGTGAGCCAATGGTTCCGGGTTCGATTTTCTACCATTGACAGCTTCAATTATTCAATCTAACAACATATTTTAGATTTCAAAGGGTTTGTTCAACAAAAGATATATATTTGGTGTTGAATGTTGACACACCTATTTTCACAATTGTACCCTGAAAGAATATAACAGGAACATTGTGCTGTAGTACATTTACAGGTATAATATTATAATAAGGGTTGGTTAAGCCTTATGAAGGGTAGTTGTGATCCCGCTGAGAGGGTACCTTTATGATAAACGACGCTCGGCGAAGAAATAAAATGCACTCGAGTAAAGAAACCGGAAACTTTATGAGTGAAAGCCTTAAGCTTGGGCCTTAACGATCCAACTGAAAATCAATAATAAAAAAAACATCCAAGAACGCCCAGTAACAGGGGAAATTTGACGTCAAACTCCTTGCTACTTATTAGAATACATTAATTTCTCATCTGTTTGAAAACATTTTTAGAGTTAGGGGCTGTCCAAGTAAACATTGGCACGACCACGTGAACAATATTCTGAAAGAAGGAATCGTTGGATGTGTAAAAGCAGACGAGCATGTATGACAAGATGTATGTATTTGAGTGAGGTGGTGATTTTATGCAAAGACAAGTGGATGGCGCTCGGCCCTCTCAGCCTACCCCATGACATGGCAAGATGGTATTTATATATGAACGAATGTTTCTAAATGTATATCAAAATAGTTAGTCTGACTTTAAAGAGAAAAAAATTCGGTTCCCTCTGCGATCAAGGCACATGGAGAATCAGGTACAACCACGGACTACAGAGCCTTTTCAAGGAATCAAATATCATCAAAACGATTAAAATAAGGAGGCTCTGCTGGTTAGGATACGTGCATCGTATGGACGATGATATAAAATAATCCTCATAACACGTCCGGAGGGAAGAAGAGGTGTGGGAAGTCGAGAAGGACCTTCAGATAGCCGGTGTGCAGAATTGAAGAGAAAAGGCCATAGATAGGGTGCGATGGAGACGATTCTGATGACTGATGATGATGGTGAAGTCTGAAAAAAGCTTATAACTTGAAAAAAAATTGATCGAACAAATACCATAGTAGTAAATTTACATATTATGCAGATTCAAGGATAATTTTTGATTGTGTATTTGACACTCATAAACACATAGATTTTAAAAGAAAATGCACAACTTTTCTGTAATCGATAACCAGATCTTTCAGCAAATCTTAAACTTAAAGGGTATATGGATATGAACTTTTTTAAAATATGGCAAGAACAATTTACGTTATTTTGTATTGCAAAAGAAATAAATTTCATATATTTGTAACGAGACAGGGGTAGAAAAGTTTCCAAATATTCTGGGTGTAACATTTGTTGCATAAGTTACGAGTAGGAATTAAGGGCATAGAAAAGAGGAAATATCAGAGAGCAGAAAGAGAGGGAGATGTATGTATTAATATTTTCTTTTCTTTCCGGCATCCTTCTTGTATGTTATGAAATGAGGTAAATTTAAATAAACATGGTGGCATTAAGTTTTCGTTTCGTTGTTAGGTTCATGGATGTTTCAATTACCTAAGCCGTATCTTCGCGGGATAATGGCGTAGAAAGGAAATTATGAGGGTATATTGAGTAATAAGAATGTCATATTACGAGGGTTTTATTGTGTACTTAACGGGGATGATGAATTTGGAGTTTTCTCAAAATATACGTAGGTACAAGGGAAACGATGGTTTAGACAAATAATATGGGTCGTATCGTATAAACATACGTCAAGGAGTTTGTTGATTTGGATACTGAGTGCTTGCAATTATTTTTGTTACTGAACCCTTTTAACTTAATCTACCCGTCCCACTTAAAAGGACTAGATACAGTCCCTTGTAGAAAGAAAATAAGACGAATTCGAGGAACAACCACTAACCGTTTTGAAAAGGTATAGCAATTCGTATTTCCTTCATCATCGTTGTCAGCCGTCAATGTCTATGGCATTGATCTTCCACCACACTTTGATGTCATGTGACAGTCTTAGTTGTGACCAGACAGGGTTTCTGTTGACCACAACCATCTCCGCTGATCGACCATCCGCTGTTGTAACTCTTTGCAGGACTCACAAGATTCCGAAAAACTGAAGTCTTGCATACATCGCACGGAAAGGTGCCAGAATGTGAATTGTAAGGAAATAAGTACCTAATAATATGTTTAGATTGTGCTATTTACGAGTCTTTAGTACAATAAATAAATGATAAATTGGGATAATTGTTATAGTGCCGTTTTTGTGATAACCTCACCTCAAGCGCGCTTTGAATATATTACAAGTTTTTGTAAAACTCGCGGAAGAAGTGAGTTTTCAGGTGTTTCCTGAATAGGGCTAAGTTGTCGATTCGCCTCAGTTCAGATGGTAGTTTATTCCACGAGGCTGGTCCAGCCACAGCAAAAGCACGATCATCGAAGGATGTAGTGTTTACTCTATTTATTCCAGTTAACTTACCAATTATGGATGTGGTGGCTGACCGAAGTGTTTGTTGTCGCTCGTTTACGGTGAAAGGGATGCAGAAGTCTGTGAGATACGTAAGAGCCATGCCATGGATCGCTTTGAAATTTAGCAAACAATTTGTACTCGACTCTCTCTGGCATTCTCAGCCAGTGAAATAGGTACCATTTACAATAAGAATTATGAATTCTTTCAAGAAAAGTACCTGAATTTTCTAAAAAAGAATATTATATAGCCGTAGAAGAGTTGATAATAATAAATAGATAATTTACATACCGCTATTTTTGTGTTGAGGAATCAAGTTGAGGAATATTTATATTTGGGGAGTATGTTTGAACGGAATGGAAGACCCGATAAAGATATCGAAAGAAGAGTTATGGCAGGGAATAGAATAAACGGAGCACTTAGACCAGTAATGTCCGACCCAAGCATCTCAAAGGAAGCCAAAATTGTAGTACACAATGCAATTGTGGTGCCTACTTTGACGTATGCTAGTGAAACATGGACCTGGCAAAGAACACATGAAAGTAGAATAAATGCTGTAGAAATGAGATCACTAAGAAGAGTATGTAATAGAACGATATATGATAGAATAAAAAATGAGGACATAAGGAGAGAATGCAAGTTAAAGAAGGATATTATTTGTAAAATGAAAGTGAATGCTTTAAGGTGGTTTGGACATATAGAAAGAATGAACGATGAACGACTGACCAAAAAAATATACATGGGTGCAAGAGATGGAGTGAATAGCAGAGGTCGCCCCAGAAAGGGATGGCATGACCATGTGAATGATATTTTGAAAGAAGGAAACATAAAAAGTTTGAACAATCGACGAGCATGTATGAGACGATGCATGCATGTAAAGGAAGCCAGAAATGTGTGCAAAAATAGAGAAGTATGGCTCTCAATTCTCTCTGCTTACCCCGTAAGGGACATGGCGTGATGGTATGTATGTATGTATGTATTTTTGTGTTTCACCTCAAGGGCGCTTTACAATAATAGTTCCATGAACTTTGTGTATATTGAATTTATATATTTTGGTGAGGTGCTTTTAAACGTAGATAGTATAAAATCTAATGAATATCTAGGTTCTAAGAATGTGGAAAATCAACCAGGAATTCAGGGTATTGTTTGAAGACTTCAGAAGATATCTAAAGATATAATTACAATGAATGTATTTACCTAAAAGAAAAATACGTTTATTTCTCATTAATACGTTATTAAATTTCCAAGAAAATAATAACATAGTATAATTAAAAAAAAATCTTTATAACAACTGAGAAACAATAAGGCATAATATGATGTCGTTTTAAGAATTGTATATGCACTGGTATAAAAATTTTAAACGATCTAAAACTAGGTAATTTTAAAAGCCCATTTTTATATTTTTTGAGTACATTATTTTGGAATATTATTCCAACTAACTGACTCACAAAGAGCGATAAATAAATATATTATCTCAATTCAGTGAAAAATATTGTTGAAAAAATGATTCATGCTGGGATTTGAACTCTACAGTCACATTTCCAGAACCCTGTTCGCCAGTGTTTCCAAAATAATGTGCAAAATGAAGAGTGGTATGATTAATGGAAATCGCAACAGTATTGACGTGTCCCTTCGTATATTTTGACAGGGGCAGGGTATCGACCCAAGAAACTTGTTGCATTTATTATAATCCAGTGTTGGAAAGTAAATAATGCGAGAGACTAGGGGACACTGAATATAATAAATTATGTAATATGATGCAGTGGTCGAAATAGATAAATTCACAAACAGGAGAGGTGGGAAATATCAAAAAAAAATCCCATCCTCGTCGCCAAAATGTGGTGTATTCAAATTAGGTACAATTTATCTCTTTATCGTTTTAACACCAAATAATTGTAATTATAAATCATTTCTTTCATTTTGCACTGTTCAAAAGATATCGTCACATACGTGGTAATTTTATGAAATTTTTTAACATTTCAATAGTGACGAAGTTGATACAGGGGAGTTCCCTATTAATCCAATTTTTAGAAAGTTCTATATATTTTAATCATGAAAATCTAAAAAACACCATCGCCGTCTATGAAGTGACGAATAAACCATTTTATAACGCCATCTATTGATAAATTAGATATTAAACAATGAAAGCAACAGTTCTTATAAATGAGGTGACAATGTAACGCAGATGTCGCCCCTGAACCGCGCCGTAATTATTAGCTCATTTTTGGTTTGTATGTATATTTGCTTGTAATTATGTGTATGTAAATCGAATATTTTATAGGTGATTAACGTGGTAATAATCTTTCCATTAATAAAGAGTTCATGACTATATACAAATAATAAAATATATTTTATTTCTCACGCAAAGCTTGCTTCTATGAACTAGAAACACTGATAAGTTGGTTGACATTGCCATTTGGCAATTGAAATAATATTTCATTTTTATAGTGGATCCTGATATTATATTATTTGTATAGTAGTGTTTATGCAGTATCTATGTAGAATAGGTGTGACATGAAGTGTATTTCCTACACAGAGTTGAAGAGATTCGCTGAAGATCGAGCGGAGTGGAGGAAGATATGCATCTATAAGATTAAAACCAAATAAGAAGACGCAGTATAAGAAATTTTAAAAATAGTATCTTTAAAGCTTAGGTACCATTTAGCTGTTTATGGGGTATAGGACGAGAAGGACGGGAGGTCCAAGATGATAAGCATGTTGTTGTTTGCCGAACAATGGTACTAAGATGTAACGAGGAAGACTTGGTTGTGGCAAATGACGTGGAAATTGCTGCTGCAAGGTATTGGAGTGGAAAAGCTTAATTTATGCATGTCCGGAAACGTTAAGTAATTTAGTTATTTATATGACAGGGAAAACATTGAAAGAAATCTAGGATTTCGGAAATAAAATAAATAAATAAATTTAAGTTTCCAATAATCTCGCCACTTACCTACACAGGATTGGTGTTCAGGGTGTAATTGTCAAAATAGTCATAAGCTAGCAAAAGCCCTAAAAGGGCGAAATAGGCCTATCGCACGAAATAAAATTCATGTAGAATCAAAAAGTGATTTACTTTTAATTATAGACATCAAAAAATTATGAATTGATCACGTTCCGGTAAGCATAGGTCACTTCGAGCTCGGCTTATTATTACAGACTCTGAGGAAGTATTTGCTATTTGGAATATAATGAACCATGGGTTGAGATTGTCGTTAATCAATTTGGATGAGTTGCAGCAGGATTCAACATACACAACCGGCGGTAGCTGTATTTCTCCTATATATGCGGTAGAAGTTATTACCGCAACCAAACTATGGCTTGCGAGAGATATCACATCAGTCAAAGTCATGTCGGAAACACCCTCGTTTAGGGCTGTATCAGTAGTCAATTGAGAGGAGCAAAATTGCTATTTATAAACACTACTATTTCTGGAAGAGCTGTCCTTTCATCAATAGATGTTTTTTCTAAATATGTGGTTCATCTGTCGATGGAAGGAGTGTTCTCTGGTGGTGTTTGTAAAAATTAGTTCAGTGGTAGAACTTGCCAAACGAAGGAATGCGAGAGACGTCACCTGCGTACAGACCGATTTTAGTACAGATATATCATTTTTAGCCCGTGTTTGTCTATTGTATACCTCCTAGCTCCTACTCCACTCCTCCGTTCCGTTCCTGTGCGATTCCCACCCTCTGGGGTCCAACGAATCTTTTGATGTCGTCCATCCATATTTTAGGTGGCCGCTCTTGTGATCTCTTATCGCCTGCTCCACCAATATTTTCGTAGGTACATCTATTATCTTTGATTCTTACTGTGTCCTGCCCATCTCTACTTTTGCATTGGTATTCTCTCAACCAACCTTAATAATTTGGTCTAATTGCGTAACTACTTATATTGGAATATACTACTTTTGAATCAACCAATAAAATCTGTTGACTTTCGACGTTGTGTATCGTATTGTGTGTTACTTTTGCTCTGAACTTTTCAACCATATATTTATAACCATGCTGTATAAAACTGATACTCGCATTCTTACTAGTCGAACTCTAAGGAGCAAGGAAATAGAACCATTATTATTGGTTAGTAAGTGGCCACATATTTTGACTCGAACGTTGATAAATAAATAATTTGTCTAATCTAAGGAAAAATTCATCCCAACGTCTATATCCAACGCACTATGCGTTGGATATAGACTAAGTTTATACTACATCGTATCTCTATTAGGGGTAGGTAGAAAGGATTTAAAGCCACATTTTACTTTCGTTGCAAGCATAAGTATTATTTTCTGTATATCCATTGATCTTCTCACATCTACAAACATAACGTTTAAAAATTCAAAGTAGACACACGTTATCGTATTAATAATGAATAAGTCAAGATGAGACTGAAACTGGAATCCATTTCAAAATAAATAAATAAGTAAATAGTCAGCTTACTTTTACAGTGAGTCAAATAGCTGTGATGTTGGTAAGCTATAAAGTTATTCTTGTACGTAATTATCCCAGAAGCGTTTGATAAATAATGGGTCTTGCAATATTGCTTAGATATTGGTTCACTCGAAAGGTTGTAAATTGAACCACTTACATACTTAGATATCAACACATCACATACCATAAAATGCAAACTTGTTTCAATTTTATCAAATTAAAAAGTTGTATATATTCTATTATTGAAAGTAAATAAAACATTGTTAACGTAATATGTACTAATACTATTTAAGAATTCGCTACTTCCACTTTAAACTGTATTCTAGTTTTAAAATCAATATTATTTGCAACAGAGTAGTTTCTAGAATGGAAGATTCGAGAACCGTTAAAGTGCACAGGGACAATATCTCTCAGGAAAGCAGAACTTCAAGACGTCCTCAGAAGAGATTGAAGGACAGCTGACAATCAACGTCTCAAGAAGGTAATTGGTGCAGGATTATAACAGGCCAATAGACCTAGAAATTTTCATTTTTCTCTCAGTGTATAAACATAGTATGCAAATTTAAATCATTCTCTTCCTATCCCATTCGTTCTCAAGTTCCAGCTTTGCATCCCAAGTTTTTCCTTCCTTGAATCTCTTTACTTACCTAACGTTTTCGATTATGAATAAATAAATAACTTTGTATTTTTCCACAATTTTTTTTTTTTATTCTAACGACCGAACGTTTTCGCCAAGGTGACTTGGCATTATCAAGGTCCAAACGAAACTAAAACAAAAATTAGCTAATTTCTACTTCACTCAGCATTTACAACGTTGTCACGTGTGTGGGTGGAGCTACATTAACTCTACAGCGTTGCCGAATAGGTTTGGACCTTGATAATGCCAAGTCACCTTGGCGAAAACGTTCGGTCGTTAGAATAATAAAAAAAAATATTGTGGAAAAATACAAAGTTATTTATTTATTCATTTAAAATGGATTTCCTCTCTGTAAACACAAAAACTCTAGAGTTATCGATTATTTTTAATTTTTCATTCTCATTCATATTATCAATTTTGCGAAACTTTTTGATTGGCTTAATTATTGTTTAAATATATTCACTGATGGTTTTGATTTTGAGGAACGTCCACCCACGGAGGAAATAATCCGATTCGACTTTGTATGGAAATTGGAATTCCGATTCAAAATTTCAATTGTATTGATATTCAGTCTTTGTGTGGCCGCTCTTAGTTTCCAGATAAATTTAAAAATATAAATTTTACCTGCGTTCTTGGCACGTCCCGCACCAGGAAGAGACGAAGGCGGTCCATGACTGCACGTGGTTAGAGCCGCTCCCAGCTTGAAGCCGTCGTTTGGGAGATTACCAGCTCTGAGGACCGCAGCAGCCAATAGAGGTGGAAGTAGTAGAGCTGCCGTTCCCAGAAGACAGACGCACCACCAGGATTCAGCAGGAGGGCCTCCGCTCCATTCCATACTAGAGTATCCTGAAACGAAAAAAATACAGTTTTCCTTAAAATTACACAATATGTACAGCGTGATGCATATAGACCATCACGACATGTCCTTAACCCGGCGTGAGCTGGATCGGGTATGTCGTACTCGGGGAGTTTTAAGCAAATTATTTCATTTTGCTACTGTCGTGTGAATCCCTTTTTTGTTCGGTAGCTGGAGGTTAGGTTAGGTTAGGGAGAGGAATGCAAGATATAGTGCAAAGTTTTTGCATTGCATCAGCCCCAGGGAATATACGTGGGCAAAGGTGGCTCGGTAATATCACCCATCCTAGTAGTCGATGTTACAATGTTTAGTACAATGTATGTTCATGTTTATTAATTGTTTTAAATTGTATTATTTGATTTATTTTTATATTCTATAAAATGTTTTTGATGATAATGAACGTCAGGCACAAGGTTAATTACAAAACCAAGACTTATATTGGAGAACTGACACATGGACCTTACTATCGATGAGGGGCTTACGTACAAAAAAAATGAAGTCGCGCTGGTATTATTAAATTTGCATTATGATGAAACTATAGATTAATCAACTGATGAAAATATAAAACTGGAAATAATGATTACTCAATTATGGTAAAACTATAGATGGAGTCACTGTCAAGTTCGAATCGCGTCGCGATGATATAATAATGAGTTTGAAAACTATTTTTTGTAAATTAGTAAATAAATGCGTAGGTAAATTGTAATGATTTAAAAGAGCAAAATAAAAGGCGAGAAAATAAATTGATCAACTTTCATTGGGAATAATTTTCCCATCCAGATACTCAACATATCAATGGATAAAGCTTTTGAGCGTTCATAGAAATATGAATGGCTAAATAATAAAAAAAATTGTATATACCTATACATATTGTTATTTTTCATTCAATCTGTATTTCTACCAGATTAGAATTTGAAAATGTTTTACATCATACTGGTGAAACAAAGACGACTTTCTTGCTATAGCGGGAATCCATCTATGTACTATTATTTATTTTATGATACCTACTTCTCAAGTGCATAAAACGTTTCAATAACATCTATCTGTGTCTGTAAAGGCAGTCTATTCGTCTTTTACATAAAATTTACGACATCACCTACCTTTAGTCTAGTCTATATTATATTGAATGTAGATAAATTTCAGTCACGCTTAGCACTATAAAAGGCTTACATCTGGAAACACATAAATTGTTTATTGGAAATCATAATATTTATCACGGTACAGTGGTGGTACTCCATGGTGGATCTGCAGCTTTTCTTGGATCTGATCAATTCAACACAGCACACTATTCATGAATATATGAATTATATATTGATTGAATATGCAAAAAAAAACAACATACATATTGTAGATGGCACATTTATATTGTTTTTTTCAATCAAACAACCTGTCATTTAATTTTAAAAATTGATTTAAATAAACAAAAATTAATTTAAAATTGCTTTCAAAAAGAGTTTCCGATATTCGTCAGATTTACTTACTGTTTAAGGAGTGTAATGTCATGACTGTAAAACAATTATATATGTTGCAAACCTTGTGCAAGTTTTATACTAGTATTGAAATAGCTAACAGAACCCAACAAAATCGAACCACTAGAATGGCATTATCCCTAAACTATATGGCTGTAAATGCAAGAACATCTTTTGGTCAAAATAATAATTTTCTGTTTCAAGCTCCTTTGATGTTTAACAATCTTCCCGAATGCCTTAAAAAATAAATTCATTTCCATTGTTCAAAAAACAACTCAAAATTTATATACTCACCTTATATGATTTAAATTAATTTGTAATTTATTTTATTTTTTTCTTATTATATGTTAAAAATATTTTGATTGTGTGGTCACCCTGGCATTTATATCCATGTACCTTGCATTAATTGTACCAGTTGTGTGTGCCTTTTTTTGCTGTGTAATAATATTATTGTCACAATAATGATTTAAGGTACCCAATGCGTATAGTAAATATTGTATTTTTGTGTGGTGGATGTATGTATGTAGATGTAATGTATAAATATAATTTTGTAAATCTCCAACCTCGAAACAGGCGTAGTCCTAGTGAGGTTGGGATAGTATTTATAAATGATTGTATAAGTGTCGAGATGATATAAATAAATAAAATAAAAATAAAATTTGTGTTGTCAAAACTAAAAATAAAAAAAGAATAATAAAATTGGTAAATTCGATTTTTTCCCTGTCGGGAGTCAATGACCTGGATAGGGGCGAAACTGGAATATTCTTATATTTTTTTAAAAATATAAGTTGTAATATATCTGTCGATGGGAGGTGTGCTCTTCCGAAACTAGTAGTGTTATACTCACCAAGTGGTATTCAGCAAAGTATTTGCACCATTATTATAGTTATTTTATTTTTATTTTATTTTATTTGGACATGGACTATCGCAAAGTTACCGACAAATCCATAAACCTTAATTATGATAAAAATTCATATAAAAAACGAGTGAGTTGTAGCCAACATTACATAGTAAGTGTACATTTTTTCTTCTTGAAAGGTTGACAATTGCATTTTATGAAGTACATTTCTAAAAGTTTCTTAAACTTAAGTTTTCACAATACACCATACACACAAAAACATTGTCACAAAACTCATAGTATTCACTTTCTACATGATACCTGTTGAGAAATTTATGTAAAAATTGCATTACTAGCAAGATGAGCATGTATGAGATAGTGTATTAATGTTGATGAGGCGATTTATATGTGTCAAGATAGAAAAATGCGGTGTTCGGTTCTCACTGCCTTCCCCTTGAAGAAGATAAAAGTGGAGAGTAAAAAATACACTTGTCTATAGAGACACATACAATATCAATATGAAGTTGATCACTCAATTTTCTCCTTCATAAGTTATTTTACTTCTGTTATACACATTTTTCATACATATGTGAAATTTATTTCATCTTGTTATACCAGACCATATATTTTTTTCTTTAAATTTTGCCAATCCTTGAATGCATTTTTGAATAGTGTATTTTTATTGTATCAAAAGTTCAAACATTATAAATGTACCTCGATTTTCCAGACCGTGAGAGCATTTTGAAAATTTGGACAGATGTAATCATAGAGAAGAAATTAATGCATATCTATGGAAAACTATTCAGCTCTTATATGAACTTTACGTATATGATAAGAATATGAAGTCAATCGGACTAATATTTTGGGCTGTTGGAAGAAATTGAAAGTTGTCTATGGAAAACTAATCAGACCTAGGTCTATGCATTTTGCACATATGATGTAAATAGGTATGAAGTCGATCGGAATTATAGTTTTGGCTGTAGAGAGGACACAAAAAGGATACCCCGAATGCCATACATATAAACACATCACTACAAAACTCAAAGTATGCACTTTCTACATGATACCCGTTGAGAAATTGATGCAAAAAATATACTTAAAAATTTTGAAATCATGATTCTCCATTATTCCATAGTGTGGAGAGTTAAAAACAAACAAATAATAAGCTTACATTTACCATTGTGTTATAAAAATGGCGTCGGTGTTGAAGGAAATGTTTTTGTAATGGGAAATAAAAGAAAATTGAATCTATTTACCCTCGAAGCAAATTAGTTTTTCTCTATTAAATTAGTCCCTACAAACAACAACAGATGGCACCATTTTGACGTTTCCTTAAACGTCGTGCAATAAATTTGATGAACAATTAAAATTCTTTTTATGTCCATTGGACGGGGGAAATTTAAAATTAAAAGGGAGAATTTTATGCGGGAAACGTAATATCATTTTGAAGAGTGACCGACTTTAAAAACCAGACCTTGGCAAGCAATTGACGTAAGTAATTGTAAAAAAATATAATTCTTTTAAAAATTCCCACGAAACTTTCATTTTAAGTAAAAAAGTTTTTATCTACGAAATCAATTTCACTTCCTCTCAAACACGAGTTGCCTCTTCGTTCAAATACTGAAAGAACGCTCAGTATCCCAGTACACAATAGATACTTCCTTTTTCACCACATCTTTCTCTGTACAAGCAGAGAGACTTTGGAATCACATCCTATCGCTACTTCGAGTTTCATTAACACTTTCCACTTTCAAAAGAAACCAGAGGAATTATTTCCGTACGCATAACACTTTACTGTGTCTCCTTATTATATTCTTGTCCCCTCCTCTCTTCTCCCATACATTTTTTATTGTTTTTATTTTTATATGTTTCAATATATATTGTAACATATAAAATGTCATACCCACAACGTGTCATAACCACAATTTACTTCACCAAATGAATAAGGTTGGTTGGAAGATATTGCCATATAGAATAAGCCCGCCATTGTGTACATATGTACAAAATGTTTTAAATAAATACATAAACTGTCGGCCTTCATGGCTCAGTTGGTTAGGTATCTGACTGCTGAGTCAAAGGTCCCGGGTTCGATTCCCGGTGGAGACACAGTTTTAAATTGTGTTTTCTGTCTGTATATGTGTGACGATAAATACTGTAAGTCTCCAGAATGCGGCAACTTGTTATTGGGTGCGTGATAAATTAAAATTTGATATAGTACTTGTTAATTGCCCGAGAAGCGATGAAAAATAAAATAGATATTTATCCAATATCCAAACCGATTTTAAAATCACAATTGTAATAATTTTAACGTGAAGTTTTAAAAAACAATAAATGTTTAAATCGAAAGACAACATTGAACTGCCAATATTATTTTGATATTATTATAAAATCATGTTTTTGAACATCATTTTCTGCATTTAATATTTATATTTATAAAAAAGTGCATTCAATAACTCCTTATAAATATAAGACATCGATACATTTTCAGGGTAAGGTGTGCTATTGTCATTTAAACCGAATGAAAAATGGAATGAAAAAGTATAAAAACTTCAAAGATTGAAGAAAAATATGTACATATTATGTAGAGCGATACTTGTTAAGGAGCTATGAAAGTCATTCTATAAAGTATTCAAATTTTGTATGTAAAATATTCAGCTTATTCATGAAATGAGTTTGTTAAATTATTTTTTAATTATATTTTACTATGAAAACTTGATAACTCTTCAATGACATTTTATGTTAGTGGTGTTTATGTTACTTTGTCAATGCCATTTTATGTTACCAATTTGAAAATAAAATTTTTAAGTTTTCTCAGCTTGGACGGTCACTTTCAAATATTTGACAATTAATAAACTCGAACCCAAACCTGCCACAGTACCTCAAAAGCAAATTCACTTATTTATCCAATCATGGACTTCCACTCCGATCTGCTGAACGTACAACACTATCCATAATACAGAATTTCTCAACTCTTCGTTCGAAGTACAATCAGCAAGATTATGGAATAGCCTTAGTCCGGATATTGCGTCGTCTAACTCACTTAGTATTTTAAAGAAAAAACTAAAGAAGGAATATTTATCCTTGAACACCTGATCCCGATTTCCTCTCCTGTCCTTACCATATCCTTTTTCTTGCTATGAATTATAATTTTATTTTGTTTAATAGTATTTAAGTGTTATACGTATTTTATTTGATTTCTTTTACTCTTTTTTATTTGCTGTTGTACATACACAATGTTGTCATACTTTGTAATCTGGTTGGTTGGAAGAAATTGCCTAATGGCAATAAGCCCGCCAGTGTACAATTATATTTGTTTAAATTATGTACAAGAAGATGTATAAATAAAAAAATAAATAAATAAAATGAGAAGCACTATTCAAATATCCTTCAAAATCTAATGAGTATTAGATATACATATTTGCAAAATTTGAAAATAATCGAATGAGTATTTTAGTCTATGATCGATAAAGTAAAAAAAAACACGCCGTACATAGCTCACAGCATATAGCACACAGCACACTGCACATAGCACACACAGAGATACAATGTGATGAAACTTTCAGAATACAATCTCAGCATGATACTAGTTGATAATCTGCAATAAAAAAATACGAAATAGCGAAATCATAACTCCCCACTATATATCCCCTTGGGTTAGTGAGGAGTAAAAAAAGGCTTAATATTAATATAGTCATCACTGGAGCACAGACTCATCACTGGAGCCTCCAAATTTTCTCACATCTCTCACCATCTTCGCAATCTACATTGGCTTAAAGTCCCCGAAAGAATTGAATATGAGCTCTGTCTCATAATCTTTAAAGCACTTCGTGGTATGGCTCCTACTTACCTCTCCGAACTGTGTATTCCGCTTTCAATAAATGACAGACAATCATCACTTCGTTCTGCTTCTTCATCCATGGTTGGGAAATTAGTTGAAATAAACAGGGTGCACACAACTAATTTCGGTGATTGTGCATTTGCTGTGGCAGGACCAAATGCATGGAATAAGCTCCCACACACCCTCAGACAAATCGAAAATATATCGCAAATCTTACCAGAGCCGAAATGATACAACGTAATCATTTTTTCAGTGCCCTTGAGGTGAGATATTCACAAAAACGGCGCTATATAAATTATCCAAATTTATTTATTACAGTCTACTCACCTAGAAATCTTCTGATGCATTGCATTAGTATGTAAGATTGTCCAATGACAGCGAGCAGTCCGTACCAAAGCGACCACAACGAATTGAGATGAACTCTCCCACAGCATCCGGTCTTTTTCTTCTTACTGCCGTGACTGCTACCTCCAGTTTGTGTGGAGACAGCGACCAGAGGTTGCTTCTGTCCCAAACCCTGGTTGACTATCGTTGACTTCTTGGAAACGTTGGAAACCATTTTCTCTGTGGATGTGTTCATAAGGTCCACGCTGTTATCGTATGTCATGAGACTCCCCGTCAGAGACATTTCATCTGATCGCCCCTGGAGAAAGTTCAGAAGATGTCTCGGTTAAGTGAATTTGAAAACCATACTTCGGTTCTTCCACTTTTTATTGAAATTCAGTCTTTGTCTGTTTCCAAATGCTATTCAGCTTCTGTGGTTTTATTTTGTGGGATCTGATTTTGATTGTAGCCATAGTTTGAGAATTTGATTTACTGCCAATTGTTTTTTTTTTTTCTGAAAAGAAAGAAAAAACAAATTATTAAAAGAAGCATAAGCATAAAATACTACACAAAAAATATATTGACATTTCCATTTTAAACTGCATATTTACAACCAAAAACATAGAAAATCTAAAAATGATTGTTGCAAGACTTTTCTTTTTCTTCTTCATCGTGTATTTCAAAACAAAACAATTAATGTAATGTATTTTATTTGAAAATCAAATAATCAATATACTTTTTTCATTTTACATACATACATATGTACATACAATCATGGCATTTTACATACACACCATCAAGGTTACCAGCGACAGGTGTGCGGGTGTGTATTAAGCCTCGTATCACTCACATACAGAATGAGTGGTGAAACTCATTGCTGAACTTTGTGAGATGTCAATTTAACACAAAAAAGTATTTGCAACATTTTTTTTAAAATTATGCAGTCACGTGAAGAATTAAACATGTTTATTATTTTTTTTTTAATATTTGTGTATTTTTTATTTATTAATTTACGCATGAAAACAGACTAGAAGCCCACTGCTTTCATGCATTTACGATCATTTGATTTTGTTGAATATTTTCTTACATAATTGGTTTGTTCGATGGAAACAAAGTATTTTTAAATCATGGCATGTATGGGTATCATTTATGTATACAATAAAAACACATCGTACATTCCATAATATAAATTGGAAAAAAAGAATATGTATCTACATATGAAGAAAGCAGGCATTATATATATTTTAAATACAATTGTTAAGAAATATAATACAAGCTGAGCATAAATAACTACATTATTCAAAACATCATTGGTCGGTCGGTCGAGAACATGGCAAGTAAGTGAAGATGATAAGGATGAAATAACGCAAGAAGAAGTGTTTGAAGCAGTAAAACACGCGAAAGCGGGGAAAGCTGTCGGGTATGACAGTGTATCAGCTGAACTTATAAAATATGGCGGCGAACAGACGTTGGAGTGGTGTCTCTCTCTTTTCAACAAATGTTGGGAAGAAGGACACACTCCCTCAGACTGGAGAAATGCAGTCGTGGTACCTTTGTATAAAGGTAAAGGATCGAAGCTCGACTGCAAAAACTATAGAGCCATAAGTTTGCTAAGCTCAGTTGGTAAGATGTATGCAAGGATCCTGGATCAAAGAGTACGAAAGGTTACAGAGAGCAAGATTTGGGATGCTCAAGGGGCTTTTGTTGGCGGCAGAGGATGTATAGACCAAATTTTTTCTTTACGTATGGTCACAGAAAAGGTTTTGGGTAAAAACCAAAAACTTTTCTGCGCCTTTATAGACCTTGAAAAGGCCTATGATAAAGTTGTAAGAGAAAAACTATGGAATATACTATCGATGTACGGAGTGAAGAGTAAGCTGATACGTGCAATCGCTTCATTATATGAGAACAGCAAAGCATGTGTTCGTGTTAACGACACAACAACAACTTGGTTCTCTATAAATAATGGCGTTAGACAGGGGTGCGTGTTGTCCCCTTGGCTCTTTAATCTCTACATTGATTTCTGCATAAGAGCCCTTAAGTATGAAAGTAAGGGTCTGAAACTGAGTACTGTAACAGTACGTGATCTGATGTATGCAGACGACAAAGTATTGTTAGCAGAAAGTATGGAAGAGTTACAGTATCTTGTAAGTATGGTATATGAAGGATGCATAGAAAACGGACTTAAAATGAATGCCAGCAAATCAAAGGTAATGGTCTTTGAAAAGAGTGAAAGCAGAACAGTGTGTCAAATAAAAGTAGAGAATGAATGGCTTGAACAAGTCGACGAGTATGTCTATCTGGGTAGTATGTTCCAACGGAATGGACGGCCTGATAAGGATATTGAAAGAAGAGTTATGGCAGGAAACAGAGTGAATGGAGCACTTAGACCAGTTATGAATGATCGCAACATATCAAGAGACGCTAAAGTTGCCATTCATAACGCAATCGTAGTGCCAACCCTGACGTATGCAAGTGAGACCTGGACATGGCAGAAGTCGCACGAAAGCAGAATAAATGCAGTTGAAATGAGATCGCTTAGAAGAATTTGTAACAGAACGATGTATGATAGAGTTCGGAATGAAGATACAAGGAAAGAATGTAAGATAAAGAAAGATGTAATTAACAGAATGAAAGTTAACACATTGAGATGGTTTGGCCACTTGGGGAGAATGAACGAAGAACGCCTGACGAAGAAAATATACAAAGCTGACAGGAACGGAATAAGAGGTCGCGGGCGCCCAATATGGCACGACCATGTATACGATATTTTGAAAGATGGAAATGTAAGAAGCATGAACAACAGACGAACATGTATAAGACGATGTATGAATGTTGATGAGGCGATGAATGTGTGTCAAGATAGAAAAATGTGGCGTTCGGTTCTCTCTGCCTACCCCGTGAGGGACATGGCGTGATGGTATGTATGTATGTATGTATCATTGGTCGGGTTAAGAAGAAAATTAATTCCAAGTAATAATAAAAATATAACTGAAGAAAATTCTTCATCTATTTGTTATCCATGTCGAATGGAAAAGTTTTATTGGAATTTCCATAATAAATAAAAGCCTTATTGGTATTCCCCGGTGAAATTCCTTAGTTAGCACGCATGCCTACACCACGATTGAGAATTCAATAAAAATCTTCATACTTCAGGGTCCGAGTGAACTATTCAAAAATGAGAACTGGAGCAATGTTTGCACTCGAATGGATTACAAGAAGAACATGATGCTGGTTAAAGATAAACAAAAATGAGAACTGGAGCAATGTTTGCACTCGAATGGATTACAAGAAGAACATGATGCTGGTTAAAGATAAACAAAAATGAGAACTGGAGCAATGTTTGCACTCGAATGGATTACAAGAAGAACATGATGCTGGTTAAAGATAAACAAAAATGAGAACTGGAGCAATGTTTGCACTCGAATGGATTACAAGAAGAACATGATGCTGGTTAAAGATAAACAAAAATGAGAACTGGAGCAATGTTTGCACTCGAATGGATTACAAGAAGAACATGATGCTGGTTAAAGATAAACAAAAATGAGAACTGGAGCAATGTTTGCACTCGAATGGATTACAAGAAGAACATGATGCTGGTTAAAGATAAACAAAAATGAGAACTGGAGCAATGTTTGCACTCGAATGGATTACAAGAAGAACATGATGCTGGTTAAAGATAAACAAAAATGAGAACTGGAGCAATGTTTGCACTCGAATGGATTACAAGAAGAACATGATGCTGGTTAAAGATAAACAAAAATGAGAACTGGAGCAATGTTTGCACTCGAATGGATTACAAGAAGAACATGATGCTGGTTAAAGATAAACAAAAATGAGAACTGGAGCAATGTTTGCACTCGAATGGATTACAAGAAGAACATGATGCTGGTTAAAGATAAACAAAAATGAGAACTGGAGCAATGTTTGCACTCGAATGGATTACAAGAAGAACATGATGCTGGTTAAAGATAAACAAAAATGAGAACTGGAGCAATGTTTGCACTCGAATGGATTACAAGAAGAACATGATGCTGGTTAAAGATAAACAAAAATGAGAACTGGAGCAATGTTTGCACTCGAATGGATTACAAGAAGAACATGATGCTGGTTAAAGATAAACAAAAATGAGAACTGGAGCAATGTTTGCACTCGAATGGATTACAAGAAGAACATGATGCTGGTTAAAGATAAACAAAAAAATCAAATTGATATGTAGGAAATTTAGGTAAAAGTAATTCTGCTCTCAGGATAATTCGATATTTTAATTTTAGATATCCTGCAAATGGATTTGTTCCTAAATCGAATATTTTTGAAGTTTCTTACCATTAAAAATTATGTAAAATATTTTTTATTTTTTTTTTAAAATATGAATCCAAATGAAATTCCAAAATAAAATTAACATATTTTGACCAAACGTGTGTCTTTGGTGTCTAAGTCTGGATATTGCGTCGTCTAACTCATTTTGTATTTTCAAGAAAAAAATAAAGAAAGAATATTTATCCCCTAACACCTGATACTGATTTCCTTTCCATGTTCTTTCCCAATCCTTTTTGCGCTATGATGTTTTTAATATTTTCTGTTTTGTTTTGCTTTCATTCTTTTGCTGATGTATATATGTATACAATTTTCATACTTTGTAATCTAGTTGGTTGAAAGAAATTGCCTAATGGCCATCAGCCCGCCGGTGTTCATTATATTTGTTTATTTTATGTACAAAATGATAAATAAATTTTAAAACATATAACCGTAAATTTTTGAATTAAACAAAGCCGCAAAGTGGTAAACATTGCATATGTAAGTATACAAAATAGCCAAGAATTGTCATTAAACTTTGTACATGCTTTTTGGTCAAACTTGTACACGACAACTTTAAAAATATCTTTAAAAATTCTTTGTCTCAATATATGTGTTTGAAAATACTATAGTAAGTTAATTCATATTTAAAATAACATAATACATTTTACATTTACAAGAACATACGTTGATGCCTGGTTTGGAATCATTCAAATGCATCATCTAAAAAATCGTTGAGATAATCTCTACTTAAAGACAAAACCGAGATGTATTTGGATCATGCCTTAGTTAGGTAACTATCGCCAGCCCTCCGTTGATTTATATACAACGGTTTTTATCTTACCAAACATTCAGAGTCAGGCGTTTCTCTTGTCAGTTAATTATTAGGGGGTGTTGAAAAACAAATCGCCACCAACGGGGGAGAGCTTTAATTAGTCGACATCTATGGAGAAAATAAAACATTAACATTTCAGATTATTTCCTCAGAAAAATAATGCAGCTATTCAGTATACACAAAGAAACATTGCAGATTTTGTAATTGTGCTGTTGATAATTGGTGTTTTGAGAAACTAGGAGAAATACATTAAAGATGGTAGGTATAACAAACAAATTTAGGGGTCTTATTTCCAGACTTCTTACAACTATGTAGATCAAACCTTGGAATATCAAAGTATTTAAATATTGAAACGAGTTTCAGAATACTGTCGTAATCTTTTATGTTGTACATTTCAAATCATTTCTTTTAGTTTTCATGATTCGTCTATATTTAATTAAATTTTATTAATATGGATATTTTTTTAATTGTTTGTTTTTTTATCAGCACCAAAAAATATATTATAGATGCCAAAATATCTGTAAGGTAAAATAAAAAAAAAACATTAAATGATGAAAGAAATAAGAATGAGATAGAGTTTTTCTGTTTAAAAATGTGTTATTTAGAAACCTTATAATAATAGTTTAAGAGTTAATAAGAGTTGTCAACCATCGTAGACAAAAATGTTAAATTCGAAAAGAGTTTATATTTGAGATACTTCTAATTGTTAGGTAACAGTAAGTTGTTTAATATTATATATAAATATTCTTAAAAAATACTCTAATTGAAAATAAGTCCTCAAAAGCATTCATTTGTCAATGACATAAGAATGAACTGAAATCGCAATCAATTTTCCCAGCGTTTAAATCGTAATTCGGTTTTAACCCAAATTCGATTGAAATTTTTGACTGTTAATATATTTTTCACACGTGTCCATTGCAGATAGCCACGTTAATCAGATTAGCACAGGTAGGTACCAAGTGGATCCAGTCCATAAAACAAAATTCAATGGAACATTCTACCATTCAGCCATTAAAGTCCTCTACTTGGCCATTCAGCTATTATAACGCGCCGCTTTACCATTCGGCAATTATAATTTTTCACTTCTGTTAAGCACCCCGAGACTACAATAGACACCTGGAAAACGATGGTAATAATTCAACATGGTTCGAGTGATGCAATAAAAATTACATATATTGACATCCAATTTATTTTATTTTATTTTATTTGATTCCAGGAACAGACAGTTATATACAGCTTGTGGGAGTAAAAAAAAACAATATTTATATATACCAGTAAAGTTCCCTAATGCTTTTATACAATCAAAATAAAAATAATGGCTAGATAATGTGACTGATCTTTACAATACAAAATATATAATATAAACAACAAAAAAAATACTTATTCATAACCTATTACAAACCTCTATAGAACAGGAAGGGAGAGGAAATAGAGGGATAGGAATAACCTCGAAGATTTTCAATTTCGCCCCAATAGATCACACCAACAACAGCCTCACCCGGGACCTAAATTTACCAAGGTTATCATGAAAAATGTCCAGGGTTTGCGCATTATTTAATTTATTGTATTTGGTTGTTGAACGATTTATGAATGAATATTTTATGAAATTGATTATTGATTTACGAGAGCAGTGGGCTGAGAGCGTACTGTTTCGATGATTGTAAAATATGCGTTTATACAAATTTTAGACATCTGCTGTAACTCACTTATGAAGAGGTTAAATATTGATCATAAAAATTGAAACAATACTAGAAATTCACATTCATATAAAATGATACATGAAAATGAGAAAAAAAGAAGGGACATTTAAGAAAGAAGTACAATAATAGTTATACAAATGAACCACAACGTGAGAGCACTATCAACGATCAATCTAGTCCCGGCCTTACCCCCGACACTTGCATATATCAATCTCCCAACTCCCGAAGAATGCCGATCTCCTGATTCGTACAAACTCGTATAATGCCTATCAGCTATACAGATTGACTGTTGTAAGGCGCTACATCAATATATTGCAATATGAATTTATTTATTTATTTGTCGTATGGCAACATAGTGATTTATACATATAATGTTTAAACTGATAATTTACAAAAATACAGTAATAATAGTAGGTAATTCAAAGCAGCATATAAAATATGATAATCAGTTATTCAGAGTGCATCGAGTCAGTCCATAAATGCAGGTGTCAACTCATAAATATCCGTTTGGCCTTCACAATAATATATGCACGCATATGAATGAATTGAGGCGATGATGACAATGCCAAGTGGAAAAAAAGAATTTTCTCGATACATTTGGAGTTTATAATCTTGAAATATTCATGCAAATAGAACAACTGTTTCATCTAGTAAAGGAATTCTCATATCACAAAACACAAATGAAAAATCTGTTATAATAAAAAAATACAAGGATTTCTTAGATACGTATAGCCAACAATACACGAAAACGCCTTAAGAATATCTAGTTTTAGTCAAAGGCGATTTATAGTCGGCCTTCGTGGCTCAGTTGGTTGAATATTTGACTCCTGAGCCAAAAATCGCGGGTCCGATTCCCGGTGGAGACAGTTATTGTGTTTTCAGTCTGCATCTGTGAGACGTTAAATATCGCAAGTCTACAGAATGCGGTAATTTGCTATCGGGTGCGTGTTTAATATTCGGTACCTGTTCGTTACTCGAGAAATAATACTAAAATAAATCATTTAGTGTGTGGCTCTATGTATTATCTTGCCAATGCCAAGAAAAGGGAAATTCAGTTGAAATTTGTATGTATGTATCATAGGTGTATACAAAACTCTCAAGCCTAAATTATGATTGCAAAATTTAACCCAGAGGTGGTGTATTGGCACTCAAAAGCTACATACATGTAAATTTAACCACCTTCAAGTTTACGACGCTCAAATTATATGAAAACGAGCATCAGTTGATACGTGAGGCGTAAAAAAAATGAGGCTATTCTTAGATGGATATGAGTACTTGGGCTGTATGAGCATGAAAAGATACCCCTTCTGCATTTGTGCAAGCGCGTCATAAAAATATATAAATCCCATAAAAAAGGCTTTTCGCGTCGGTTAAACAGACAATGTCTTTGCGAGAATAATGCAAGAATACAAATTGCAATCCTTCCATACCTCCCCTTCTCTACATTTGTTCGCCAGTAAGAAGGAATGGGAGTAACATAGAAGGATCGAACGGGATAGGAAACGCAAATAGATTTGCAATTGCTCCTCTGGTTCTGTATAGGACTGAGAACGGAGAAAGGGGAGCTTAAGGGCTGAATTCAGGTAAAGAGCATTGAAATTTTATTTTATATTCATACAAGTAGAAGCTAGAAGCTAACCGTTTTTAGGATAAATTTTGTTAATATTATACTGCACCAAGGAAAAGGAACGTCAAAACTGAAATACCAATTTGCACAATAGACTAAGAAAACGTAGATTAAATTGTATATCCTGCAATAAAGCTCATCTTCTTATTTAACAAATAACAATTGCATTGTATTTGCAAGAAGTCCTTCAAATTAGAATCTAGGTTGCATTAAACTTTCCTAAGGATCAGTGCACCTAGTTTTAAGGACGGAGTCAACAAAATGTTTTTTTTACAATGATCAATGTTTTAGTATGAATAATCCTATTAAACTTTATTGTACAGGTATTATAAAGCTGTTTTAAAATATGCTTATGATTTTTGAAATACAAACATAAAAAAATGTTTTGTATCACATGCGATTGAAATAAAAATATACCAAGCGACACTTTTCTATTTTTCGATTTATGGGATGTCAAGAGCTGACCCTGATATTATATCCCAGGAATAGGAGGGTATCCTCAAGTGGCTAGAATTAATTATTCCGCGGGATTAATACCTATTGTAAAGTCGTTATTTTCATAGTCAAACACTCCTTGCACTAAGTGAATAGGGAGAGGTCTACCTATATTGTGAAGAAAGGGAGGAGTACCT
Source organism: Molanna angustata (assembly GCA_963576475.1). Classification (NCBI taxonomy): domain Eukaryota; kingdom Metazoa; phylum Arthropoda; class Insecta; order Trichoptera; family Molannidae; genus Molanna; species Molanna angustata. The sequence continues at coordinate 10,300,358 of OY754981.1, forward strand.
CAGGGATCTTGTCATTACCCACCAATGCAATTTGATAAGAGATTTAATAATTATTTCAACATGAAGAAAATTAGGATTTAATTAAAGAACTTAATCCCATAGGACTTACAGACTCCATCTTTCTTATACACCAACTTGCATAGTTGATAGGTTCTATAATTATTTAAGTTAATAATAATAATAATAATCAAATTTATATAGCGCCGTTTTATGATATCAAGACCATTCCAAGGGCGCTCTCACTTAGTTGTTGGCTCTGCGAAACAAAGAAGTCTTAAGTAATTTACTGAAGGTCCCAAGACTCTACGCTCCACGTACGTCAGATGGCAATTTATTCCACTTAATGGGTCCGTTTACACTAAAACCACGATCATAGTAGGCCGCTTTATTGGCTCTATCCAATTCCCTTAAATAATTTATACTTTGTGATTCTGATGATCTGAATGTTAAACGTCTTTGTGGTGGTGTATTCCTTTGACATAGTTCTTGAATGTAGTGCGGAGCCAAGTCATGCAGAGCTTTGAAGACCATCAAGCACACTTTATAGTCTATTCGCTCTGGGCATCTCAACCAGTGCAGCTCGTTAAGGAGAGGCGTTATGTGGCATCTTTTGTCAGCCCCATAGATAAACCTCGCAGCTGCGTTAAACACCAGTTGTAATCTGTTAAGTTGACACTTGGGCAGACCAGCATATATAGCGTTACTGTAATCCAACCTAGACACAACAAATGCGTTAATTAGTGTCTTTGCCTCATTTTTGGGCAAGCTTCGGCGGATACCTTTAAGCTGCCTCAGATGGAAGAAACATGAGCTAACAGTTTTAGAAATATGCAGGTCGAGTGATAGTTTATTGTCAAAGTGAACGCCAAGGAATTTAACATTTTTTGATGGTGCAAGTGCTTCTCCGTTGATGTTGATAGGAGCATTTTCAATTAGGTGTTGTCGCCGTGATGAAGCTAATATAAAATTGGATTCAGTTTAAGTTTATAGATCGACATCCATGCGGCAACTTTTTCAATGCATCTAACAGTATCTTCCTTAAGACTATCCCTGCTTTCAGCAGTGCAAAATTTAAGAATAAGGCGATCGTCAGCATATGCGTATGAATCAAACCCTTCCTTGTCAATTATATCGCCAAGCATTTTGATGTACAAGATGAAAAGAATGGGACCCAGCACTGATCCTTGTGGCACCCCAAATTTAATATTATCTGATAAAGATGATTTAGTTTCTACCCAGACTGATTGGCGCCTTTCTGATAGGTATGATTTCATCCAATTCAAAAAGTTCCCACAGATCCCATATTCGTATTCCAGGATAAGAAGTAAAGTTTCATGATCAACGGTGTCAAAAGCAGCACTCATGTCTAAAACAGATATTAATGCAATTTTACCAGATTCGATTTCTGTATTTAGATTGGAAAGAATTCGCATAAGTACAGTTTCAGTCGAATGATGTTGTCTGTACGCTGATTGCTTTTTAGGAAACAAATCGTGTTCTTTTAGGTATTGCGTCATCTGATTCACAACTACTCGTTCAAGTAATTTTGAAAGTACTGGTAAGTTCGAGATTGGCCTGTAATTTCCAGCGTCTTCCGGATTTAGGTTTTCCTTCTTAATGATGGGTGTTATGATAGAAGACTTTAAGTATTCCGGGACATTATCAACTGTCGAGAGATTGATTATTCTAGTTATTACAGGGGTCAACTGATTTACACAGACTATATAAGTTATATATAATGAGATTATTAAAAATGACATAATTTGGTTTACAAACGAAATCACCGTCTAAGTCGTTCAAATCTAAATTACTATTATAGAATTCTTGTAAGCTGTCCAGAAAATTTAGTCTCTAAAGTATGTTGAAGGTTTTAAGGACTCTGGATACATGATGTGTTTAAAAAAATGTAATTTGGAGGAAATTAAAAATCGTTTGATAGTAAATCGTAAAATATAGACAAAGATCACAAATAATTGTTAGCGAAAAACAACCTCTGTATATACAACGTAGCTTTGTGTATGAAAATCTGTAGGATTTATGAATTAGAATTGATTGAACTGAACTTTAAGAAAAGTATTGATATATGAAGTAGGTACCAAACATAAATTTTATATTTACGATAGTCTTATATAAAATTTTGATAATACCTAAATGATAACTACGATTTTAAATAATAACCTACATTCCATCACGTCGTTTCCCAATTGGTGTAGGAAGAGAGAACAGAACACCAGACTATTCTATCTTAACATAATACATATTTTGCCTCATCCATCATACATGCTCTCCTATTATTCTGACTTAATTACCATCTTTCAAAATCTCATTTATATGATCATGCCAATTCTTTCTCGGCCGGCCCCTACTTCTCATTCCACTCTTTTCAGAATGTGTACTTTCTTTGTCAAGCGTTCATAGTTCATTCTCTGTGCATTTATCTTCATTTTTATCACAATAATCTTGCATTCTCGTATAATATCCAAATTTCTTATCCTATCATAGATAAAATAATTAATTTGTATAATATCAACATTTTAAGGGAATATTTCACTAGTATCATTTGTCCCGTATTTTAGCTATCAAATAACACAATACACGAACGAAATAATACAAGAAATATTTCTACAGACGACATTAAATTATTTTGCGCAGTAAATTTGGGGGACAAGACAAATTAGTTTCCATTTTATCGCAGACAAATTCAGAAACAATGTTCCGATATTCCATCCACAGCAGGTAGAGAGGATTATTTTTCTCTTTTGGGTTTAATCAAATATTTGTACGTGAGAATCGATCAGGAGAAAGTGGTTTCTCTGATATTTCTTTGTTTAATACCTTAAGTGAAAACGTACACATACAAAATACACCGCAGACGAGAAGATGTATTTGTCTGTTATATTATTATAGATTGTCTGGAACAAACAATGTAAATATCGCTTTGCTAGCTTTCATGACTGTCGATAATTGAATGTGACTGGCAGATACAAGGGCGGATGTAATTGACTGGTTGTTTTTGCGATACATTTGATTGATTTTTTTGATGTGAGGTTTTTCGTTAATGGAATAGATCGTTTACTTTTGCTTATCAGAAAAATAAAGAAAGTTTTTTTAGTTAAATTTGTATATTTGGTGGAGGAAAAGTATACGTGGCTGCGGGACACTTAATAACAATAATATAAAATAATTATAACTATAATTCTAGTAATATTATAAAATCATTTCATGAAAAAAATAGAAAATAAATCGCATTAGGTAACGAAATTAAAAGACTTTGTCACTCTCGTAAAATAACGTCAACTCTTCGTTTATCCTCTCTCTGTACTCCAACTAACGGAGTAAGCATATTTTGATAAATCTTGTGACTTTTAGAAGTGCTTTTCCTATGTACCAAACTTTATTGGGGTTTCATTTTGCTTGCAATTGATTGTATTATAAATAAAATATTAATAAACCCGCCTTCGTGCATTTTCATTGTTCAAAATTTAATTGAGATATAAATATTAAAAAACAGAATTTTCTAGCCATGATTTAGATTTGCTCCTTCCTTTCTCGGTGTGGGATTCCAGATTGGAAAATGCTGTTGTAATTCAGAAGCCTTTGGAATACACACTGTTTAATTTGACCGTTAAATAAACTATATTTGGTTACGAAGGGGTTTAAGTGCGGCTCAAAGGAGTTCACATTTATCCATTTGCCGTAGTCACTTTTTGACTCGATTCGGTGACTTAAACTGATAGATTAAGGTTAATGCTCCAGTGAAAGAGAAGTCACTTATATTGTTGATAGTAATGGACAATTTCAATGGGGCAGAATACAATCCGAAAGGTAAAATGCTCCTGGGGTTGGTCTGCGAGTGTTTTTCTGCCGTCTGGGCGATAAACACAACCCACATTCTATTTTTATCTTTTCCCCGAGTCGTGTCAACTGCAAGGGGTAAAACTTTTGTATAAAACGTATCTACGTTATTTATTGTTAATCTACAATCTTTATTGTTTCAATTACACGGTCTCCATCATGATGTTTCTAAGAAGATGTGCAATTACAAAATAAGGGGGGCCGTTTAGACAAAAAACCTTAAAATAGAAGCAATTTTCGCTGTTTCACAAATGCGAGACATTAACGTTAATGTGGCAGCTGGTATTTTGTAAAAAATTGAATGGGTGTGTTTTAAGTTGGTTTTTGAATTCAGTTATTTTTTTCAATCGGTGTGATAGTTTAAGAATTCCATGATCAGCCACCACGATTGCAATCATGATTATTAAAATTTGTTTTGTGTTGGAACTCCTGATACCTGAGTTTTGAGCTAAACAGAGAGTTTTGGGTTTATTATTAACAATAGAGTAAATAGTCCAAACAAACTAAGCTGAAAGTATAGTTTTAGGTTAAATAAAACTTAAATTGACTAAGTGAGCAACTATTTAATTTGACAAATAAAACTTCCTAAAAAAAAGACAAGTTGATTATATAAAATTTCATTTTTTTTAAAGAATTAATATGTCCTTGTTTGTAAAAAATACATATACATCCTCATACATTCCCTAAACTAAGCATAAATGCTTGTGATATAGGTGAACGAAATCTGTCGTGGCAGGATTCGAACTCGCGACCACTGGATTACTAACCCAGCGCGCTAACCGCTCTGCCACCACCCATCTAAATCATGAATACATACAGTTTGTGAAATTGGAAACTCAGTATCAATGCATGGGAGTCTTTTTGTGAGAATATTTTCACTCAAATCTTTTATTTAAAAGCTCATTTTTTTATTTTTTAATAAAATGATTACAAAAACAAAAGCATTGTTGATGTTTAACTTGGCATAAAAGATGTTTGAGAGAAAAATCCAACATTACATTCTAAAACATCAAAGGGTATCACGAGCTTAACTGATGAATTCAAACCGATATCGATTTAATATTATCGATTGATCAGCAAGGGGAAAAGTTGATAATGTATGTCTACAGCCTACACATGTTCATCCCTCCGTGCGTGATTACCTGTAGGTAGATACTCTAAAATACAAACACTGATTTGAGTTTAATGTAACTTAATCTTCAATCACTAATCCTCTTACAGAATATTATTATATCTGTATCAGGCGACATTCAAGATATCGACGATATCGAATTACCATATAATATACTATCTTTAACTGTTTGAACATGCCAAGACACACTAAGTACAGGTTTTGGAAAATATATAGATAATTTCTTTTGGATAATTATTGTCAGGAGATGAACCAATTCAAATAACCTACAACTAGCTGCTGCAGTAGCAGGAAAATCATTTAAAGATTATTTTTTTACATAAAATATAGAATTTTATATTTTAAGTCTATTGATCAATTCAACTTATTCGTTGATGCAAGATTGAATTTTAATGAATATATTATACAGTTGAACAAACGTGTTTACTATTTTAGAAAGAAGAAAAAACATTTTGTTTACTTCTGTATCTTTTTTTCCTTTATGTAGCTCTTGAGATCTGTCACCTGTGATGTGGATTCCCAACTATCACGCTATCGTTTCGGAGTTCTTCCTTCTGGGTTCCCGTGAAGAGCAATACGTGGAAGTTGGTGGAAGTCTACCTTTTTGCATTATATTTACGTGACACTTTATGTACGTTTCTATAATTAATTATATAATTAATTTGATAGCTTTTTCGTCCTACGAGTACATTATCAGGACTAGATTTTTTATAAATCACGGCGAAGGGTGGAAGCTAAAGGAATACAGAAAATTATATTGATTTATTATATTTAATTGATTTTGTTTATATTATTGTAATATATGTAAGTGTTCTTATAGTTTTCACCTATCTCATTTGTTTGAGGGTAAGCAGGTCTCTGGCTCCATCTCATATGTAGAGTTGCTGCAGAAGGCACCTTTCCTGTTCAACCGACGAAGGCTGTTCAGAATTTATCCACTTAAAAGCAGTTTCATCAATAATCCTATCTTGTTTCACAGTCTCTCCAACCCTACTTAGTACCTCGTCGTTGCTGATGTGTTCTGACCAGTGAACTTTAGCCATGCGTCTGTAGCACCACATTTCAAACGCAGACAGACGTCCCGTTTCACATTGGCTGATGGTTCATGTTTCACAGCCATATAGCAGTACACTCCAGACAAGAGTCTTGATCAAATTTTTCATAATTTTGATGGAAATTTTAGGGGATTCAAAAATTGTTGATCTTTTGTTGAAGGCGACTCTTGCTTGGTGGATTCTGCTTTTGATGTCTGCTGTTGAACGTCCGTCTTGAGATATTCTGCTTCCCAGATATACAAACTCTTTCACCTGCTTAATTTGTTCCATCATTGTTCCAGCGACCATCACATCAAACTCATTACGATCTTGCGTCACCTCATGGGTGAAATCCGGAATCCAGAACCACTTTATACCATACATATTTTTTATCTGTAATATCATAGTTTTAATAATGTTCTCAATAGGTGTACCAAAATACGTAAAATCATAATCCAATTTATCTTCTTTCCAAAATATTATGCGATTCTAACAAACAAATGAAACCTCTGTAATTAAGTGTGCTTTACACTTACTTCGTATAATCCAGAGTAACTTACTCCGTGTCGAATTGACTATAGCAATAGTCTCACAGTATTAATGTGCAGCCCGAAAAGTACTAGATGTGGAGAGCGAAGGAGATAAGAAGGAAGTCGAAAATCTATATAGTTGAGAGACAAGACCAGACTGCACTGGGGTCGATCGTTTCCAAGAGATAAAGACGCGCCCCGCACTTGGGGATAGTAATAATAATAATTGTCGTCAGGCGGGTTGGGGTTGGAGATAAAGGCAAAGATAAAGAGAGTAGACAAAATATTGCTTTGAGTCGTGCGCCGTTGAGAAGAGGTAGATCTTAGGGTCTTGCATTGGAAAGTCACTGAAAAATCACTTTATTTAAAATTAAATCTCACGGTGAAATGTAAGCATCTACATGCATTTCAAAAAACACAAATAACTGTTATAAACACTAGTTTTTATATCCGACCGGTTCCGAAACGTGCCGCTTCCTCATCTGGCTGGATAACAACTCTGTCTCTGCCTTTGTGTGGTAACGTCGCCGTAGGTGGAGCTGATGATGCGTGGTGGAAGGTAGGTAGTGACAGGGTTAATTTTTCTAGAGGGAACATATTGATGAGCGATATATTTGTTTTTTTTTTTTTTTTTAACGGCGCTGGCCGATTTACTAATGATATTAATGACAATTAAGCACTACAAATAATAACACTCAATTATTATTATTACCATTATACACTTCCTCAAAAGAATTAGCAGATCAATGCGTAAATTGTAAATTATTTAAAAGAGCAAAATAAAATGCAACAAACGCATCATCAAGCTTTCAATTGGGAATAGTTCACCCATCCAGATACTTAACATATCAAAGGATTAGGCTCTGAGGAGGTCTCTATACTACCTAACAACCCTACTGAATCCCGAATATTAACGTTTAAAAAATCTTTAACGATTCTACATGTATTCATAATTACCGTTTTTTGCATTTTTATTATTAAATTTTTCGATAAATCTATAATTTCTAAATTACGGATTAACGATTTAGAAATTGTATTTTTGTATTTGTATATACTGAAATTGTTATAAATGTATTTTTTATATACTGAAATTGTTATAAATTTGGGCTCGCGTAAATATGTTTCGTAGGTTGTGTACATAGTGTTCATTTTTTATTTCACATCCGTTTACTTTAAAATACATTTCATGTATTCGGGCATTATTCTTCCATCGTTCTGACATCTCTCACCCTGCAATTTTTTCCCGTCACTATTTATGAATCTTCCTGAAAACACATTACAAGGGGTGGTAATACTTTTTCGGAGGATATAATGGGGAGGAAACAAGAATAAAATATATGACCACGGCAGAATTTATGTCAATTTAATGCAATAAACTTCACTTTTAAAATTTCTTTGAAATAAATATTTCCGTGTTTTTTTTTCGAAATTTATTTTTCTATTCGTTCTCGATTTGCATATTCTTAGATGGTGGACTTCCTGCCAAACGGCAATTTCTTTGAACCAACTAGACTTGAATTATGTCCTTGAAACTAGGTACATATACATCTTCCTAGCCCAGCGCGCTATCCGCTCTGCCACCGATCCATCTAAATGTTAAATATTCAATACAGTTAAGTCCTATTCTGATTCGTCTAAATTTATCCGTCTGAATCTTAGTATATTATGAGAAATGTCAAAAAGTTGACTGCATTTATATGGGACTCATTAGGGGAGACCGGGGCCGGTAGGCGAACTTTTAGTGTTTTTGTGGATAATACCTACAAAAAACACCAAAAATGTAGCGGAATGCGTTATTTTAGTTGGCCAGACATTAAGAAGGTATTTTAGAAATTAATAAATAACTAAGGTCTTCTAACTTTAATTTTGGATCACTTTTTGCAAATCAATCCGCCTTCGCCTATTTACCCCGCAATCGGGGTTGGTTGGCGAAGTGAGTGGGGTAGGTAGGCGAGAACATTTATTGTTCAAATAATCACACAATAGGTATGTAGTATTATAAATGAACACACTTATTAACAATACGAGTATTTTCAATTAAAATTACACTTTATATTATTTAGAAATTAAAATAAGTAGGTACGAAATAAACATATTGTTATAAAATCTTCGCGAAAATTCTAAATACTGCCATAATCACTGTCAGAGTAACAATTATGGTAGGTAAAAAATAATCGTTTGCTGCTTACGATACATTCTCTATGAGCCCACATTTTGTAGCTCGTGCATTGAATCCAGCTTTCGCCTGATCGGCTATTTCCGAAAGAGTCTGCACAAACTAAACAAAAAGTCTCTTCTTCGTTTTCCGAATCAGACACACTTGGTTTAGAACATGGCTTTTACATACACTTTCCTTTTTTTAAGCTTAGACACGTCTGGAATTACTCGTTTACCGGAGTGTCCGTCAAAATTTCAGAAGACCGTTTCGTCTTACAAGCAGAAGTTGATGATTTTCTCGGTCCAGCCTTTGGCAGCGGTCAATTTTTTTTTCCTTTACTACTCTGATCATATATTCTTTACTGGATTTACCCTTCTCTGTCTTTCTTACGAAATCCCTCATGATGTATCTAAAATAAAGATAATATGCAAATGCTTAAAATATATAATCATATTAATTTATGTACCTACATGTTCACGCGGTAGGTAGGAGAATTCGCCAACCAGCCCCAAGGTCGATTCGCCTACTAGCCCCAACCTTGATTTACAGTTTCATGTATAAATTTCATCAAAATAATGTAAATACTAAATAATAACAACACAATAGAATTATAGCTGATATTTTAGTGAATCTAATACAGTTATCACATTGTAGATAAGTTTAATTTGAACTGAGCTATAGTATATAGAGTAGAACACATAAAAAATACTTACATATGCAAAAAACACAAATTCACGTATAACTCTACACAGACGCATCCGACACAATAGCTATTAGGAAGGCAACTGCGGTAGCGTGTTACCGACAGGAATGCATCTATTGTTTCGCGGAGAAATTGATACCTAAATTTTAAAAGGCCGTTCGTCAACCTGCCCCTTCGCCTACCGGCCCCGGTCTCCCCTACGTCACACCGCGTAAAAAATTCTTTTATCCACGGTCGCCCGTTTGTTATAGACGTTTTCTTACTCTGAAACGAATCAGAATAGGACATAGTGGGTACTATGACTATATGTGGTCATATGACAAGAAATAAGAAAATAAAGAATTCAGAAGAGAATTTAAAGAAAAGATTGAATATGAAAATAGTTATCAAGGTCTAAATGAAACCAAACTAATTTATCTTTTACTATCTACAGTTTTGTAAGCAGAAATACTTTTGTATCATAGGTATATTATTGAAAAATTAACTAAATTTTTAACTTTGTTTACACCACGTGAGAATTGAATTAGCGACCGGTTTCGGAACTAACCGTTCCCTCCTCAGGCAGAATTTCAACTAAACGGTCGCTAATTCAATTCTCACGTGGTGTAAACAAAGTTAAAAATTTTGTTAATTTTTGTTAAAATGTACCACAAAGTTAAAAATACGATATTTGATAAGGTATATTATTGTTTTATTTTTGTTAAGGTTTAGGCTGCCTGTCCATAGATGCGGAGCGAGGCAGCGGAGCGGAGAAACGGAGAAATATCAACAAATAGGATTGCATAAAATCTCGGAGCGGAGATTTTATGCAATCCTATTGGTTAAATTATTATCAATGGACAGGCAGCCTTACTCGGGTTTTGAATCTCGTGTATGCAGATTGATTTAGATCGGAACCTAATTGAATGTTCATAAATTAAAATATCGATGATCGCTTATTGGAGGCTGGGAGGCGTATGCATCAATTTGTCAGAACGGTCGCTAGGCGCTGTGCCGTTACACTTTCACTCAATATGCTACATAACCCCTTTTCCTGTTCCTCGGTCAATTTTGTATAAAAAAACGTCATATTATCTGTTGCTGTTGTCACATATTTCATTGGTCTGGTCCTTCCTCTTATCCTATTTTATGTATCGTATCATCGTATTGTTACGATACGACATAAATAATTCTCTTTGACCGCAAAAGAAGGGTTGGTAGGCACCATAATATGTTTCATTTATTCCGTATGTCATAATGATTTTGACATAAATGTTTACATATAAAGCAACTAAATTTATTAGAGGGACTAACAAACAAATACTGTATTTTTGTAAAACATTTCATGTGGCCGAATGTAGGTGCATAAGAAATATTTATTTATTTATTTTATTTAAGTACATATACGGACTGTGGGCCATATTGAATGTGTGTTAGATAATATGTAGTACTCAATACATTATTTTCCCGTATTGAAAAATTAAAATTAAAATATCAATGATTTGTTTTAAAAGAACCTATAAAACAAGGTACATATTACATTTTTACTCCTCACTTACCATGATTACTCAAACTATGATTTCGCAATTTTTAAAGCTATTTTTTTTGCAGATTATCAACTAGTATCACGCTGAGATTGTATTCTGAAAGTTTCATCACAATGTACCTATCTGTGTGTGTGCTAATTTTTATGTGTAATTTTTTTAGTCATCAAATATTTTAAAGTGACCCCAAGATCAGGAAATTTAAAATTTGAAATTTTTATTTTCAAATTGGCAAAAGGACATATCACTTTCATAAAATAGCATTGTAGAAATATCAAGTTTTCATAATTAAATAAAAAAAAAATTGAACAAATCATTTCATATTTTTTTTTCATACAAAAGTTGAATACTTTGTGGAGTGACTTGGTAGTGAGGAGTATAGCGTTGGCTACAACCCACTCGTTTGAATATAAATTGTTAATGTATGTATTATCGTGTTGAAATACTACTGATTTATTTGTATATGTAAAAGGCTATTATGCCGCAATGTGTATTAAATAAATAAATATATAAATAAATAAAATTGGAAAAGATTAAGGGCATCGGAGAATATCGCCAAATGAAATTGAGCTAATATTTTTTTATCAAGCCGAAGCGCCTATTTTTGCTATGCGTCATTTATCTTGCTATATGATAAAATTTACGCATTCAATGGGTTCTCCATATTACTACACAAGCTGAAAATTCTATCACTCGTTATATATATAGTCGTTGCATAAGAAGTTCAGTGTGCACATTCATGCATAAAATAAGATGAAAGTTCGATTATAAGATGCCGGAGCAGACAGTCACTTAATAACGACTATAGTTACTGGGAAGTTTTCAGATAAGATGCCTTCAAGTATGTAGCAAGTTTAACACATCGGTGAAGATTCTCACGCCGAACAAGAGAAGGCTACTAGGTTTCAGCTTTAAACTCGGCGAACAACTTACACTTAAGTGTAGACAGCAAAAGCTTCAAGGTATTGTATAGTCCAAAGAACGTTCCGTAGGAAAATGCTTGCAAAGAAATTCAACAAACAAGAAATATTTAAATTATCTAATATGAGGATATCCTGTATAAACTAAGCGACCGTTGCATTATGAGGAATGAAATTCATAGATTATTGTATTATGTAGATATTAGGAACTTCTCGGCAAATTACAAGGCACTATTTATTTATTTATTTATTTATTTATGTAGCTTCTCGGGCAACTAACAGGTACTATGTCAAATAATTATTTAACATAGTACCTGTTAGTTAAATTATTTAACACGCACCCAATAACAAGTTGCCACATTCTGGAGACTTACGATATTTATCGTCTCACAGATCCAGACTGAAAACACAATTTTAAAAACTGTGTCTCCACCGGGAATCGAACCCGGGACCCTTGGATCAGCAGTCAGATATCCAACCAACTGAGCCACGAAATATTAATTCAAGAATTAATTCAAGATTAAATGTCAAATATTAATTCAAGACGCACCCAATAACAAGTTGCCACATTCCGGAGACTTGTAAAATTTATCGTCTCACGTATCTAGACATTAATTATGTTTTAACTGTTGTATCTTGTTACGAAATCTTACAAAATTGGCCTTTGTGGGTATTTGGTATCTGCAAAAAAAAATTGAAGTGGCATACATTCAGCAGCGGAGAGAACAGTAGAGTCCTGAGCTAAAGGTCCCCGGTCAAGATACAGTTTTTAACAGATTTTTAATTATCTCAATAGAGACGAAGTTGGAATATTTACTGTAGGAGAACCGGGAAATCAAGGCACCTACTGGGCTTACGACCTGTCATCGGCTGGTTAACGTGATCACTTTATGCGCTTGCGCAACGTTCACCAATTATGCCTTTTTAATGAGATCCCTATCAATTCAATTTTGAAAGTTCTATATATTGTAATACTGAAATTCTTTTCGCTTGAAAATAAGGAATTTTTACTACAGCCATCTATGTGTGAAATTATGAACAACATTCTTATTATTTTTTATTTATTTTTGTTGTAACGCCATCTATTGAGAGAATTGGTTTTTTGTAAATAATACATACATACATACATACCATCACGCCATGTCCCTTACGGGGTAAGCAGAGAGAATTGAGCGCCATACTTCTCTATTTTTGCACACATTTCTGGCTTCCTTTACATCCATGCATCGTCTCATACATGCTCGTTTTGTAAATAATGAGAGCAACAATTCTTATACCTGAGGTGACAAATGCATTTTTCGCATAGAAGTCACACCTGAATTGCGCCAGACTTTTAAGGTCATTTTTGTCTTATTTACCTACTTGTGCCAATGTGTAAGTAATCGAATATTTTTATTATTGCATATGCGCAAACATTGGATTTTTTTCCCTGTCGGGAGTCAAAGGTATTTTTTAACAGATTTTTAATTATCCAATGTTTGCGCATATGCAATAATAAAAATATTCGATTACTTACACATTGGTACAAGTAGGCAAATAAGACAAAAATGACCTCATAAGTCTGGCGCAATTCAGGGATGACTTCTATGCGAAAAATGCATTTGTCACCTCAGGTATAAGAATTGTTGCTCTCATTATTTACAAAAAACCAATTCTCTCAATAGATGGCGTTACAACAAAATAAATAAAAATAAGAATGTTTTTCATAATTTCACACATAGATGGCTGTAGTAAAAATTCCTTATTTTCAAGCGAAAAGAATTTCAGTATTACAATATATAAAACTTTCAAAATTGAATTGATAGGGATCTCATTAAAAAGGCATAATTGGTGAACGTTGCGCAAGCGCATAAAGTGATCACGTAAACCAGCCGATGACAGGTCGTAAGCCCTGTAGGTGTCTTGATTTCCCGGTTCTCCTACAGTAAATATTCCAACTTCGTCTCTATTGAGATAATTAAAAATCTGTTAAAAAATAAAAATATATTTTTTTTATAATTCTAGTTTTTAATTGTGTTTTTAGTCTAGATCTGTGTAATTGTAATGTATCACAAAATTAGGGCGTACAAAAATAGAAGTATTTATTTTACTTATTTACACCATTTCGATTTATTAAACTCCATACCGGTTACCTCCGAAAACAAGCACCTTGTGAATTTCGCAAAACCATATACTTCGTTACAAGGATTTAAAAAATAGTGCGCTATTTATATTTAGCATAAAAATCACTATTGTTTCAAATATGACTCTGAAAAAACGAAAATTGCTTGAGGGATTGATGTAAAGTACCTATACAGTAAACGATGTCCTTTAATATAGTTCGAAGGGACGAAAATAAAATGGATCGTATCTGCTAAATAGAAACCTCAACGTAAATATAGAGATGTGGTTCTGGACGGGGTCGAAGGTAGGAAAACTTGAAAGGAAAAAAAGAGTGGAGATAGCCCGAAGACATGGCGGTGGTCTAAAGAGGCAAAGAAGTGACAAAATAGATTAGACCGCCTGCCCTAGGGTAGGTTGGTACTGCGACTTGAAGACGGTCAAAAGAATACAGTTATATCATATCTGGATAGGCCATAAAAATGTTTTATCTCGTAGTATCTAGAAATTTCTTCATATACAACATTGATAAAAGAAAATACATTTACAGCTTTGCCGAATATTAAAGTTTTACTGAAGATAGTTAACAGATTCATACAATTATTATAAAGACTGAATAATTGGAGAGGGTGTATGACACGTTGCTTGGTTTGGTCGTTGCTCTGTGTCTACATCGAGTATGGTAATAGCGTGATGGTATTATGTAGATAAAAATTATATCCGATTTTCATAAAAGTAAAATCTTTATGGGTATTGAATTTAGCTGGCGTCATGTGGTGGCAAGTATCTACCATGTTACTCCATAACGGGGTTTAAAATAGAGCCTTGTTCTGGCTCTACGTTCTAAAGCAGGAGTGGGCAACCTTTTGACAGTCTGGGAATGGGTCGCCATACCGATAAGTGCCAATTGACAAGGAAACACAATGTTCGATGGCAATTATTCGTAGATCTAAAAAGTTATTTTAACTAAGAAAGGTGTTGACGCACTCTGAGTTGAAATTGTTTCAAGTGTAATTTTGGGGTACAAAACTGTATGTTACGTATAACTTAATATATATATTTTTTTAATAAATACGTAAAATATTTCTGAATCTAGAACATAAAAAATAAATTTAGAAAAACAGGTTGATAGAGCAATGAAAGCCTATTAATACAGATGGCTTATAGTCAATGGCTTAATACAAATTGTAGGAATGTTACAGAGTTAAACAAGTAAAAACCAATTGTTAAAATATTAATAGTGATGGCTTAGTACAAATATTAGTTATGTTACAAGATTAAACGAAAATAAACATTTTCATAAACAAATAATAACGATGGATAAATGCAAATATAAGGTATGTTACAGGATTAAACGAATATTAATAAAAAAAACTGTTAAAAAACTGTTAATAATATATTAATAGGGATTGATTAATGCAAATATTAGGTATGTTACGGGATTAAACGAATAGTAAGTAACCTATTAATAATATTAAAAGTGATGGATTAATGCAAATAATAAGTAGGTAGGTATGTTACAGGATTAAACGAATACCTATTATTAAATTTTAATATTGATGGCTTAATACAAATATATGGTATTTTACAGGATTAAACGAATGGTAACATATTAATAGTAATGGCTGAATGCAAATATTTGGTATGTTACAAGATTAAACGAGTAGGATTATATAAAAAATAACATAAATATAAATTTGTATTAGGACATAATCTATGAAACGATCGTCCGAAAAAATAAAAAATAGATTATTACTGTTATGTGTAGTATGATATAAACTCCAAACGTCCGCGGGCCAGAGGTTGACCGCACATGCTCTAAACCGTTATATTGTACGTGATTTTGCATAAGCAATGCCAACCAGAAATCACTTACATGCATATGGGACCCGTTCAATAACAATTTGATGGTGATTGAATTATACATAGGTGCATATTCTAAGCGCTATTTACTTACACACAATATACCTACCTACCTATATCGTTGATCTTTACAACAATTAACATATTTTGATACTCAACACACATTATAATGTTTACATTTATTACAGGAACACAATGTAAATAACCTTTATAATACCTTATAATTTATGTCTCATTATTCAATCTGAAAATGGGCTATATTACATACATAAATAAAATTAGTTAGTGACATGAAATAAAGTCATTATTATATAAACTTATCGTGTCTGACATAAACATATAAAATAAACTATAAATTGTATAGGTATTTTATTTTAAAAAAAATTGAACTTTTTTTTCATTTTAAATTCCCTTCTTCCTCAAAGGTGTCATCAATATGTATAGATATTAATTCCTTCATTCATACTATCACGGCTTATCCCTCAATGTGGGGTAACCAGCGACAAAATTATTTGTAATCTTTGAAATTTTCGTTTAAATAAATTTGACACCTGGTTGGTTGGAAGAAAATGCCTAATGGCAATAAACCCGCCAGTTTATAATATATATGTTTATATTATGTACAGAAAAATCTATAAAAAAATAAATAATAAATAATTATTTATTTATTTAATTAACTGATTAGTTGGAAGAAATTGCCATACGGCAATAAATTCGCCACTTGCGCAAGGTGCAAAGGAGTGTTCATTATTATTATCATTAATATATACTGACTGCCTTACACAAAAAAAAAGTTAGTAAATGTATAAATTTAATATTAAATAAATAAATATAAAAAAAAAATAATGGAAGAAATAAAAAAAATTACTTATCTATTTTTTATTTTATGTAGCTTCTTGGGCACTATGTCAAATAATTATTTAACACACACCCAATAAGAAGTTGCCACATTCTGGAGATTTACGATATAAATCATCTCACAGATCCAGACTGTAAACACAATTTAAAATTGTGTCTCCACCGGGAATCGAATCCGGGACCCTTGGATCAGCAGTCAGATACCTAACCAACTGAGTCACGAAGGCCGACAAATAAATAAATAATCAAATGAAAAAATAAATAAATAAAATTGTTAATGATCGACCCTCTGTATTGAAACTTTGGTTTAAATACATTTGAAAATAAAATAAAATAAAAACGGAATTAAATATGTAAGTAATTTTATTAAAGTAGGTCGTGGTTCATACGTGTAAGGTATGTAGTTTTTAAGACATTCTGTAGAATGAACATTTAATATTGATTGATTTGAATATTATTAAGTAGTTGTTAAAATTTTGATATTGTAATAATGTTTTGCTTTTGAACTATTCAAAGTGGTAGACAATAGAATCTGGTACATAATATATCATCAAAATATTAAACATCTGTCTAGTGCCAACCACGTTAATGTATCCCTTAGGAGTCTAAGTTTGGGAATAGACCATTGATGTTCTATATAGAACTACTGAACTGTTGTATAACTCGGTTACCACATTGTATAATAGAGTGCATTAGTGTCCAACCTTTTAACGTCCATGGACCGGTGAAAATGAGAAAAATCGCGGAACCAGATACAGACACATATTTTGTTGCCTTGCCGCTCTCCAGATCCTGAAGATAGCTAGCATAGGAATAAGGATCTGGGCGTCTACCAATTCCATTGTTCAAGAAGCTGGTATGTGGCTTTACTCTCCTATTGACAAAGGATGGGCATCAATTGAATAATTTTAATTAGAGACATTTACAGTTTTACTATTTTGGATTTTATTTTTTATTAATTAATTTTATAAATACATAATCTTACAAAAATATACTGGACTATGAGATCCAAACTCTTCACACAAATTAGTAGGTACATTAAATTCTTTAAGAATATTAATTAAAATTATAAACATTATAAAGCTTTCCTGGCTTTGAAACAACCGGGAATGGATCAGTATGAGAACTGTAGGGGAGCTGTTTCGCACTGACCAGGACAGGGAGGCATTTTTCTACAGTGGTCGTCAACGTCCTGGTACCTGACATGACACGAGAAGAAGAAGAAGAACATTATCAAGGCGTAAGAGAAGTTGGACTATGACAGAAATTAGAAACCAAACTTCCAAACTCTTCACAGAAATTAGTAGGTACAAATTTTACTGAAAAATCGAGGAATAGAACATTGAACATCAACAAAAAAGAACTGTTTTTGATTGTACAAGTGATTTTTTTAATCGTGTAGGTAGTGAAAGTATTGTAGTCGGGTTAGGTCAGATAGATTCTTGCAGAACAGTGCTAGCCCGCGGCCCACATTTTTAAGATCACTGGTATAAATCATTCTACATACAAAGCGCCATTAACACCAATATTGCTGGTTGTGACGCTTAAACATAGCAACATTAACTACACGTTGTTATAATTAAAACGGGTTTTAAATTTTGAGTTTCATCGGCCACAGTAACCTAACCAGGATAACTGAGTTTAGGAGAGAAATTGTTTTAACAAGGCAATTATATTATGATATTCACGAAGCATCAACATAATTCTGGACGAATTATCCACGAGGCGTTTTCAAAATTAAAAGCAAAAATTATCCACGAGACGTTTTCAGAATAATTATGCGGTGTTGTTTTGTTGAAGGTTTAAAAAAAATCATTGTAATTATATGTTACATAGATAAGTGGAAAAAAAGCAAATATTCGATTACATATACGCACCATCTGATCGTTAGGAAAATAAGCTTCATACTGATCTTTTGTAAAGTCACTGTTCGCCTTATTTACATTCATGCCTTTCCAAGATCAAAATATCATTATCGTTTTTTTTTTGTGGATGGCAGTTATTAAGGAGAACACACTTTGGCCGATTGACCCATTGAGATACCACAAATGGGACTGTTCTCTCCCTTATATATCCACCCTCAACCAGGCTGAGTGGCTAATGAATGTCATAACGTCTCCGATATCAGCAGACTCTATGTCCATCAGATCATCATAGAAGAAACTTCCCAATGAATTTCTCATATTTCTAGATAGAGCAGGACAGTGACAGAGGAAGTGGACCACAGTCTCTTCTTTCTCTTCGTTTTGGCATGCTCTGAAGTAATCGTACGCCTCCAACCCCAGCCTTCTGGCATGCATTACTATGAGCCAGTGTTCAGTTAATATCTATATGATTCTGGCGAGCGAGTCTCTTCTGAACGAGAGTATTTCTCTGGTTCTTCTGTGATCATATTTTGGCCATGTTTACTTGGAAATGGAGCATGTGCTTTCCTCAGACCACCTCTGGTTAGCACAAGCAGTTGATTTAATTTTAAGTTAAATAATATGTTCACTACCGATTTCGATCTCCTATAGCACAAGCATTTAGTCTTAATTTAGGGTATGTATATGACCTTGTTACAAGGAAATATTCATTCTTTTATGTAAAAAAAGAATATTTAGGTAAAACCACCTCGTAAGGCCTGTTCCAAGGTGGCTTCGTGTATTGTAATCGTCTTTATTTTATCACAATGAATATATTTGCCATTGTTTTTTGGCAACTAAAAGGTGTGTTAAATAAATATTCTACCTATTATATCTTTAGCCAAATGGGCAAACTTCATTTTGGTCCATATTATAAGTAATAAACAAAAGTTAACGTATTTTTTGGTGTAATTTAAGTTTCATACAAATGTATTGACTCGAGGATATCAATAGGAAATTGGTATTACGATAATGTTTATATTGAAGGTGACAGAAACTCGCTTCTATTTCCGTAATAAATAAATAACTTTATTTCCAAAAACCAATAACTAATGAAATATGATGATTAAAACAGAATATTTACGAGTTTTGCCTTCATTACAAAACATTAACTTCAACATTTAAAATACTAGAGAAATTTGTTATCTTATGAATGTATTTTGGAAATTGCTAACACGAAAATATAAGTTATTTTAATAGTTATGAAAAAAATTGAAAGCACTATTCTTCGGTGTACAATTGCTCGAACGTACAATTATTTTCGTATCCCCATGTATTAAAAATTGCCTATTTTGAGTCTGTTAATCTAAAAAATATTAAAAAAAAAGTTGTATACTATTTTTGGCCCTTTACCAGAGGTCAAAATTTTCAAAAAAGTATTTTTTTTATTTTCCTACCATCAGTTGAATAAAATAGTAACAGTTATTTATGGTCAGTATATTGAGGTAAGTAATAATAAATATGTAAATTTAAGTGCATCAGCACGTGCTGTTCAAGTGTGTCACGCGCCAATCGTTGATTTGAAAAGTTGTTTGAAAGACGGATGTATGTTGTTAATAATATAATTCCTTATCCGCAATAATACTTTTTTTTAGTTTGGAAAAATCGAGAAATTTTAATCATCCAAAATAATTCATCTTTTCCAAAACAAATATCCTACAAGTCACAGCTTCAAGTATCAGTAAAGGGCTAAAAGTAATATTGAATTTGAAAATTAAAAATGCATTTACAATCTATATATTTATGCGCAACTTTTGAGATTCATTTCGCTAAGATATGTATGTTAAAACATTAAATTAATTCTCCATACACGAAAGGCTCGTGCAGTCTAGTGCGTACAATATGAAATACACATGCAATATTTACTATACACATGTGACTTGTGATATACGGTTTGGTGTCATCAAAATAGAATGAAAATAAATATTGCACGTATTTTTATTATTTGTACATAATTGCATCATTGTGACATGTAGTCTAGCGATTGTATCAAACAAATAGGGGTGTATAGTGTTTTATGTATGTAAGGGATGACAGTGCAATAACCAAATTCCACCGTAATTTAATTACAAACTCTATCGGCTGTGTTGAATAATGAAGCATCCCTATATGATACCTATGTACCTGGGAGATATTGAACGATAGGTAGGATAGAATAATACGATAGAAGGTGGGTGTAGAGAATTTAATTAGGTATATCGTCAATATATACATTAAACATATACCAACTGCATCATATTTTTAATTGAACGGTGCCTACAAGGAATTAGCAAAGGCGAAATTGCATATTATTTAATATATTTTGTACATATAATAAATAAAAAAATGATAAAAACTAAATACCAAATTCCATTTCATCTTTTTTGTAGTTTAATTTATTTTATTTTATATTACTTCTCGGGCAACTTACCGGTAGGCACTATGTCAAATATTAATTTAACACGCACCCAATAACAAGTTGCCACTTTCTGGAGACTTACGATATTAATCGTCTCACAGATTCAGACTAAAAACACAATTAAAAACTGTGTATCCACCGGGAAGCGAACTTGGAACCTTTGGATCAGTAATCAGATATCCAACCAACTGAGCTACGAAGGTCGACATTCTGATATTATAAAGTGAGTTGTGGCAACATTCTAGTTTCCACGAAATGATAAGATGTTTTTTTTTTCTTGAAACAATTTCTGAATGCGTTTAAATAGAGGAGGTACCTACCTACATTGTTTAAACAAATGAAAAAAAAACATATTCTCTTCCGACTTTTTTCATGTCTATGTTGATATTCGATAAAAGCGTTGCTGATTCAAGTTATAATTGAACCTGATCTTATAGTAAAATGTGATAACCCATGTATGTTAATTAACTCTGATGTTGGGTTTAAACTATAGTGGACTTCGGCCACTCCACTTGCTAATGATACAATTTGAACTTGGTTAACTTTGTTCTGAAGGAAATATGAATCTAATGTTACGACAGAATCGAGAGGATCTTGACTGGTTAATTATACACGGACAGAACAAAGAACATTCATAATAAGTTAGGGAAGGAAACGAATTCTTATTAGATGTATTATTTTATCAATTATGTATACATAATTGACAGGATGACACTGTTCGAACCAAAGCACTTTTTAGAACATCAGAAATGAAGGTCTTGAGATCTATCGCTGATAAAACTCTTCGACTCAGTAACGTAGATAGATATACGAAAAATGTGTAGCATAGAAGACATTGTTTAGTGGAGTATCTAGAAGAAGGGTCAGGAGAGATCATGTACCTTGGATGAACGGTGGCAGACTTGAATACATTGCAGCTAATGATGTGAAGATTGTTTTCGGCGTATGGTCATCTTCCATACGATGCACGTTTCCTAACCATTGGAGCCATCCTATTTATTTTGCTTGCAAAGTATTCGGTGCCTTAAATAGGGTCTCTAATTCATGGATATATCTGATTCTCCACGTGCCATGATCGCAGAATGGACAGATTTATTTTCTCTCGAAAACCAGTATTATAAGTACAGTTACCGAAAATTGTGAAAGATTTAATATAATGATTTTTAAGGTATTATTTGTTAGGAGTGGGACCCTATGTAAGCCCCCGCACTGCGACCATGTTTGATCTATTGTGCACAATAAGGTAAATCATTTTTGTAATATAAACAGATACATTTTGTTGGTAAACGATTAAAACTACATGTTATAGGCAATAATGTGTATAAGCCATAAAAACATAACTATTAAGCTAATAAAGTGGCTAAAAATATACACTAAACGTCAAGATATGGCATCAGAACATCATGTTATTTTAAGAAAATAATGTGCGAAATGATGCACTGTACAACTTTTAAATAATATGTTACGAATTCAATAGGGTATTTAATAAGACTAGGGGCTCCGCCCCTGGCCGCTTCGCGGCCCAACCCCGGTTTGGCGCTACGCTCCATTTTTTTAGGCGCTTCGCGCCTTTATTTATGCGCTACGCGCATTCATTGGGCGCTGCGCGCCATTCGTTTTATGCCAAGCATCGTTTTTTTAACGCTTCTCACCAACCTATGACCGCTGCACATCGAAGCAATTCAGGTATTCATCGAACTTACAAAGTATTGAATGTTATCAATAGTGATTTGTAATTAAGATATTCATTAATTTATTATATTATTAGTTCAATGTTTAATAATGTTACCATAATAGAAATTAAACAATAAGTTATTAGTATGAGTATATTTATCAATATAAATGAATCATATTTCTAAAAAAACATTTAAATTGTACTTAAGCACATAATATTATTATGTATAATATTTCAATGTATATAGGCATGCTATAAGCATTCAACTCTCAAATGTTGTTGATGTTCCGTTATTTTTTTTTTTAAATGGGCAACTACAATAATATTGTTTTAAACAAATATAATTAAGAATAACAACATAAGTTATTATAACTTAATTGGCCCACCTTTTATTTCATGTTGCATTGCACTCACTGCTGGTAATAAAACAATTAATTATTCCCGTCTTACATGGCTCCTGAAAAGAGTCCTGGACATACAGAATATGTCCACGGAACTGAGTTTTTCCAAATTATTATATGTGGTAAGGGATTGGTACAATGGGGAATTCTGAGCGGCATTAGTGTTTTTTTTAGTCCAAAAAGAACGTTAAGGTGTGTCTTGTTTGTCTATTTGGTATGTTGAAGTTAATCATTTTCATAAGGTCTGTACAGTCAATTTTGAAGTTTTTTATGTCATAAAGGTACATTAAGTCTGAGGTCCTTCGTCTTGTCTGTAAAGTCTGCAATTCATGTTTGTAGTTATTACCAAATTTGTACTTCATGTTTTTCAAAAATATTTATTGTATTCATTCTATACTGTTAATATAAGTATTATATTGTGGATTCCAAATGACTGACGCTTGTTCCAATTGATTTCTAACAATTGTGTTATACAGTAAGCTAAATGTTTTCATTTGTGTGAATGGTTTACATACTCTCATCAGGAATCCCAACATTTTATAAGCTTTCAGTATAATGGTGGTTGTCAAATAAAAGTTTACTGTCCAGTTGTATGCCTAAGTCTCTACAGTCTGATTTCTTATTAATCATCTCCCTATTGATTTTGTATGTGTATTGTATTGTACTCTTTTTCCTAGAGAATGTAATGGAGTGACATTTTTCTACATTTAGTGACAGCTTATTAGAGTCAAAATAAGAAGTTAGTCTATCCAGGTAAAGTTGTAAGTCCTTAGTCAGTAATGTCTAACAGTTTTACAGATTTTCATATCATTCAGTTTTATAGATTACTAGCTTTTATGTCCCGCCGTTGGCCAAGAATGTAAAATTGTGAAGGAAAAAGCAATCGTTTTTATAATATTGTCACCCAATTATTTTGCAAAATCGGACTATGAAAAGTGGTTTGAAATATGATTGAATTTGATTATAAAATGTTCAAGTGATGGCCACAACCCATTATTTTTTATATATTGCTATAAAGTGTGAATGAAGTATAATATACAATTTCTTCACTATTCAAAATGGTTTTAAATATGACTGTTTATCAACATTGTAAAGAGATTGGTTTGGCCACAACCCCCATTTTTAAATATTATCATCGAAAACAAATTGTAATATGTACTTACCTATTGAATATTTAGTAATTTTGGATGTTGGGATGTGGTTAAAATTTGATTAAACAAATGTACTGAAAAGATCCAGTGTTGGTCACATCCCATTCGTTTTATATTTTTTCATCAAGTGTGCATTATATTTTTGCACAATTAGACTGATGAACTTAAAATTGACACAAAAGTCTACATTAACGAAGAAGAAGAAGACTTAAACTATGGTAAATAATTTGAATATAAACGTTGTGAAGAATTCAGTAATGACCACAGCTCCCTTTCTTTAAATATTGTCAACGAAATCAAATATATTATGTAGGTGTTAAAAATTATTTAAAATAGGATGATATAAATGGTTTAAATTTGATTAAACAAAAGTATTGAAAAGATTCTAGTGCAGGTTATATCGTCACATCCCATTCGTTTTTACATATGTATTTTCATCAAGTGTGCATATCGTTAATAATATTTCTGCACAATAGACTATTAGACTTAAAACGAACCCAAAAGTCTAAATAAAAAAGAGAAGAATAAGTATAAGACTATAAGAAATAGTTTGTTTAAAAAATCCCAATGGTCTACATAAAATAAGAAAAAATACATAAAATAGAAGAATTAGACTATTGGAAATAGATTGTATAAAAACTGAGCAAAAGGTCTTCATAAAAGAAGAAGAAGATTAATCTATAGGAAATAGTTTGTATTAAAACTGTCCTTAAAGGTCTACATAAAATTAAGAAGAAAAATAATTAGACTCCAGGAGCCGTCGCTTCAGACCCTTCAGTACCTCCCGTCCCATCAGGCCCTTCAGTATATCCCGTCCCTTCAATCCCTCATCACGTCCCTTCCAATCAGGCCCTTCAGTACCTCCCGTCCCTTCAGGCCCTTTAGTGCCTCCCTTCCCTTCAATTACATCCCGTCCCTTCATTCGGGTAAGAAAAGTTTAAATCCAGAAACCATCCTGGAAGAACCGCGAAGAGATGTAAGCACCGTCTTCTTTTCCCAGGATACTCCACCTTTATAGGTAAAATGACCAAATACACGATGAAGAAGAAGAAGAAAAAAGTTTAAATCCAGAAACCGTCCTGGAAGACCTGCGAAGAGATGGAGGGACAGTCGGACCTTCTTTTCCCAGGATATTCCGCTTTCATTGGTAAAATGACCAAATACACGAAGAAGAAGAAGAATAAGAAAAAAGTTTAAATCCAGAAACCACCTCGGGCACACGCTCGACAATTCGCCAAAGTTTCATTGTAATCGGACATACGGTTTAGGAGCACATCGCTTGCATACATTCATACATTCATAAATAAATAAATAAAATAATTTTCCGATAGGAAATCAGTATATTGTTGATTTGTAAGTAAATAATAATAGGTAGGTACCTACCTACAACAATGTTCTAAATAAATTCGATTCATAACAAATTTTATTTGAATATCAGAATCTTTCCGTTACCATAGTAACCATTCCAATACGTAAAAAATATCAAATGGTTTGAGACATTTTTTGAATATGTAGGTACCTACATACATTGGTTTGTTCGATGCCATAAAAATGAAAATTGTCAGAAAAATCAAATATTATTTACAAATTATGCAATTTTATTATGCCTATATCTTTACTAATAATAAACACATTTTTACAATATATGTCTTAAAACTTGCTGTAATGTCTTGTGTTTCATTTTATTATTTCATAATTACATTTAATTCAAAGGTTTATTATTTTCAAGAACATATTCATTCGGTAGGAAAATGAAATATTGTATGAAAAGATATTAAAATGGCGGCGTTCATGTACAAAACGCTTACATTAAAAATAAGTTAAACATTATAATTATACAAAATATTCACCATGTTTTTCACTCAAACGCTAAGTTATACTTGAAAATATATTTTTTTCGTGTAAATACGTACTTCTAACTTTTAAACTAACAGATATTTGCGTGCAAAATGTACACTTTTTTGACAGATACGACTTGGAAAATTTTGTATGAAAAAAATAATTATTGAAATATTTTTAAAATTCAGCATTTTTATCGCATTATTTTTAGCGTGACACTGCATCAGGTATACAGGTACACGTTCGCACATAAATTAGATTTTTAGATGCTCTTGGTTTTTCAGAAGGCGTGAGACAAACACACACACACACACATACACACACACACACACACACACACACAAACACTAACATTTTGATTGCTTTATTACTTTAGATTATCTTATGTACTTTAAACAAACTTGGATGGTTTTGAATATGTACTGGTTGTATTAATTTGAATAATGTCATAGGCAAAAATGTAAATACTTATTTGTCAAAATATTATAAAAACAATATTGAACACACATACATACCATCACGCCATGTCCCTCACGGGGTAGGCAGAGAGAAACGAACGCCACATTTTTCTATCTTGACACACATTCATCGCCTCATCAACATTCATACATCGTCTTATACATGTTCGTCTGTTGTTCAAGCTTCTTACATTTCCATATTTCAAAATAACGTTTACATGGTCTGCCATCCTTTTCTTGGGCGCCCGCGACCTCTTATTCCGTTCCTGTCAGCTTTGTATATTTTCTTCGTCAGGCGTTCTTCGTTCATTCTTCCCAAGTGGCAAAACCATCTCAATGTGTAAACTTTCATTCTGTTAATTACATCTTTCTCATCTTACATTCTTTCCTTGTATCTTCATTCCGAACTCTGTCATACATCGTTCTGTTACAAATTCTTCTAAGCGATCTCAATTCAACTGCATTTATTCTGCTTTCATGCGACTTCTGCCATGTCCAGGTCTTACTTGCATACGTCAAGGTTGGCACTACGATTGCGTTATGAATGGCAACTTTAGCGTCTCTTGATATGTTGCGATCATTCATAACTGGTCTAAGCGCTCCATTCACTCTGTTTTCTGCCATAACTCTTCTTTCAATATCCTTATCAGGCCGTCCATTCCGTTGGAACATACTACCCTGATAGATATACTCGTCGACTTGTTCAAGCCATTCATTCTCTACTTTTATTTGACACACTGTTCTGCTTTCACTATTTTCTCTATTGAACATATGAGTAAATATAAGTTAACCCTGGAACACCCAACATAATGTAGAACACTTGTATTACATACATAATATATACTACGAACTAATATCCATACAAACGTTCACCGTCATATAGACCTGCCCTATAATCTGCACCATATAAATCAACGCTTAAAGATGCCCTTATACTTGCTAGAATATTTTGTAAGTTTATTGAATTTATTATATAAAGGAAAAATTGTAAAAAAATCAAATTTTACTTAAGCACATAATGTGTAATTTTTCAATATAAATGTTTTCATAATGTCATTATCAGTCAATACAAAGCTATCATGATTTGATCTACATTGCTATTAGATGATTAATCCAATAGACGCCCTACGATTGATTTTAAATGTAATTTAGGGTATATAATATATGGAAAACAATGTTTAATGTGCACCATATAAATCAACTAAACAATAAGTTATTGGTGTATATTTATTGATATAAATTAATCATCTTGCTAAAAAAACATTTCAATATATATAGACATGCTTCTCAAGATTTTTTCACAATGAAATACATATTCGGTACATGTAAATAAATAAATTTGAAGTATTTCATAAGTGAACATGTACATACTTATTTGTCAAAATGTTATTCAAAGCATACATATGAGAGAGTACAAAATGTTTATAAATCAATTTAAAATCTCTTTAAATACAATATTTTCTGTATACTTACTCATATTTTTTACAACCATTCTTGTTCCATTACAAAGACCATCTCCTCGTAGAATTTTATTTAAAAAAAAATGGGCAACGTACAATACTATTTTTTAAAACAAATATGTATAATAAATAAGAATAGTAACATAAGTAATTGTTACTTAATCAGCCCACCTTTAATTTCATTGGTATGTTGAAGTTAATAATTTTCAGAAGGTCTGTAAGTCAAAATTGTGGATTCCAGATGACTGACTCATGCTCCAATTGACTTCTAATAATTGTGTAATATAGTAAGCTGAATGTCAGGATCAAGTTGTAAGTCCTTACAGTCAGTAATGTCTATAACAGTTTTATAGATTTTCATATCGTTCAGTTTTATAGATTATCTTATGTACTTTAAACAAAGTGATTCACAAACTATGTATGCATTTGTTGGAACAGCTCGCTAGCACAATGTATTATATTGTAGACCTCCCCAGATGCAGCTAGAACAAAATTGCATAGTTGTTACCGATTGACGATGGTTTGTTTAAAATATCTCTCATTGGACCGCCAAAAATTGCAACTCGAGCTTCTTCTATTTTGTTGACACCTTACATTTAAAGGGTGTCTCATACGTACCCCATACAACACACTAACTAACGTACCCTTACAACTTCATCTGCATCATAAACATACAGACTATAATTTTTCAAACAGTATGGTCCGGTACCAGGCACGTCTGCAAACTGAACACCGAAGGATGCAAAAGCATTAGCACTATTCTTCCGGATATGTTGACAGTACTAACAACTACTCTTCGCCTAGCATTTCGCAATGTTCGCCTACGATCTCGCTCTTCTGTCATATCTCACTCATCCATCTCTTGATTTGTCGTGTTTTGGTAGCAGGCATCCACTAAATACCTGCAACAAACAAAATAACACCAAATAATTAGATATGAAGATGCGTCACGTCAAACGTCAAATGTCAATCCGTGAATCCGTCCATTGTTCATATCCTGTTAGTACAGAATGCTGCCAGTATTCAATTACGTATTCCGCAGATTTATTAATAACGATAAATATTATTGGTGTTTAAAATTCTTTTTTGAACAATAATATTATCAATTGATGTTGCAAATACATTTTAAACGATATTTTTGTACTTTTTCGTTTCAAATATTTTTTTATGTTGAAGAAATATTTTGAATGCGTAAAATAAAATTGGGTAAAATTATTTTACTGGCAATACGCGCACATTCTAAACCGGAACAGACACGGCACGGCATACATGGGGAGTGGGAGACGTATTCAATATAATAGATACATACATACATACCATCACGCCATGTCCCTTACGGGGTAAGCAGAGAGAACCGTGCGCCATACATATATATTTTTGTATACATTTCTGGCTTCCTTTACATCCATGCATCGTCTCATACATGCTCGTCGATTGTTCAAACTTTTTATGTTTCCTTCTTTCAAAATATCATTCACATGGTCATGCCATCCCTTTCTGGGGCGACCTCTGCTATTCACTCCATCTCTTGTACCCATGTATATTTTTTTGGTCAGTCGTTCATCGTTCATTCTTTTAATATGTTCAAACCACCTCAAGGCATTAACTTTCGTTTTACATATAATATCCTTCTTTATCTTGCAGTTTCTCCTTATGTTCTCATTTTTTATTCCATCATATATCGTTCTATTACACACTCTTCTTAGTGATCTCATTTCTACAGCATTTATTCTACTTTCATGTGTCTTTTGCCAGGTCCATGTTTCACTAGCATACGTCAAAGTAGACACTACAATTAGATATAGTTTGTTAATATTGATTTATTCTAATGAATCTTAAAAAACACACACAAATAAGAAATATGACGTTGAAATGAGTGCAACTATAGTACATTGAAGTATGGTTAATTTAAAAATAGGTAATGAAAAAAAAGCAAATATGTATGACAAATATAATACATAATGATTTTTTGGCTACATTAGAAAGGCAGACAAATGAATGATGATACCTATACCAAAATACAAGGTTGAAAGAAATGGAATACAGAAACGTGCATAGTCATGTGAATGCATTATTGTAACAACGAAAAGCATGTAAAGGAGCTATTATTTCAAAAGGGACATAGCGTGATGGTATGTATGTACTTATGTATGTTTTATAAAGATTTTAATTAGTATGACTTATGACCGTAGAGGTAAGAAACCCGAGCATTGTGGGAGGGTAATTTTTATGGCTTAGTCATAAAGAATCGCATGATGAATTAAGTAGAGCAATATTATTTGTAAACCAAGGAACACGTTAATTACACTGGATGATGAATAATTAATTTAACGTCAAGGTTAAATGAGTTCTTTCAATATGAGATGAAAAAGAAAAATTAATTACTTACATCCTTTAATCTTAATAAATAATGATAATGTTAGTGTGTGTGTGTGTGTGTGTGTGTGTGTGTGTGTGTGTGTGTGTGTGTGTGTGTGTGTGTGTGTGTGTGTGTGTGTGTGTGTGTGTGTGTGTGTGTGTGTCTCACGCCTTCTACTACTAAATTACTACATACATACATACCATCACGCCATGTCCCTTGCGGGGTAGGCAGAGAGAACCGAACGCCACATTTTTCTATACTCGCCTCGACCACATTCATGGATCGTCTCATACATGTTCGTCTATTGCTCACACTTCTAACATTTCCGTCTTTCAAAATTTCGTTCACATGGTCGTGCCATCTCTTTCTTGGGCGTCCCCGACCTCTCATTCCATTCCTTTCCGCTCTGTATATTTTCTTCGTCAGGCGCTCTTCATTCATTCTCCCCATGTGACCAAACCATCTCAATGTGTTCACTTTCATTCTAGTAATGACATCTTTCTTCATCTTACATTCTTTCATCTTTCTTCATCTTACATTCATTCTGTCCTCATTTCTTACTCGGTCATACATCGTTCTATTACAAATCCTTCTTAACGATCTCATTTCAACTGCATTTATTCTACTTTCATGCGTCTTCTGCCATGTCCAGGTTGGCACTACGACGGCGTTATGAATGGCAACTTTGGCATCCTTTGATATGTTGCGATCATTCATAATTGGTCTTAGTGCTCCATTCACTCTGTTTCCTGCCATAATTCTTCTTTCGATCTCTTTATCGAGTCGTCCGTTCCGTTGACGTTCCGTTGTTCGTTTCAACGTCGATTTAAAAATGATTTATAATAGATTCGATATTGGAGTCACAGCCAAATGGTTAAAATCAATCTGCTTATATAAAATCAAAAATTTAATATAGGTATGTTGCTATAAATATAGATAATATTATAATGTATGAAAAATATGAAATAATCATATTCCTATCCCTATTTATTTATTTATGTCACCAACAGAACATTGAAATATATACACACAAGTCAACACATGATACAAACACATACATAAGGTATTCAACGCTCCAATGACAGGCGTCTGTCACATAGTTAGTTGCTTGGAAAATAATATTATAGAAATAAAAAAAATACGACACTAAAAATATTTTTCTATTTATGATTTACACGTTAGACAAAGAAAATAGCTAAGAATATCGAAAATAATGAAATCGTTGTGTTATATACCGTTGAAAAGGGAAGAAAGTGAGTGATTAAGGAGAAATAAATAATTCAACAATGGATGCACGTTATGTGTGTGGGTTTCTGCTATTAAATACGGATTAATCATATAAGGTGTATATATTCAAACTCTATTTAGGAAAGAAAAAATCCCAAGTAGATTTCTGTTGAATTATACTAACATAATATATAATTTATGTAATAGATTTTCACGCAAGAATTTTTTGGTATAATTCATCAATTTATGACAAGAGTTAACCTACGTAGAATACACAAAGGATTTGATCAAAGAAACGGATATTTTTATAGAAATATGAAAAAAATATATACATAATTTTACATTCTATTCAATTTAGTTCGCAAGCGCGACTCCTAAATCTGACGATGCTCGGCATTGAGAGAGACCGGAGAATGGGAGTCGCGCTTGCGAACTAAGTCAAATAGAACGTGAAATAATATATTATTTTTTCATAATTCTATGTGATTATGGAGTTATATCATGAAGTTACAGTTTCAAACATTGATAAAATATATATTTCTTTAAAATTAAAAAATAGATTAGATCATAGGATTTTTCTCAGATTCGATTTATTATGACCGAACGTTTTAGCTATGTTCTATTTTATTTTTAATTACGTAAAATGAATTTTACAAAAAATTAGGTGAACTCAACGATGGTTATTCATAAATATAAATAAAATTTATGCATAAAAATTAAATAAAACAGATTTAATCTACAACGAATTTTCAAACTGAGCCGATCGCCGTCGCACAGTTCGTAAGCCTTTTGGCTTTTGTGCGGGCGTCCTGGGTTCCATCCCCACAGAGGAGAAATTTATATAAATTAATTTTTAGGTAAGCATTTCTTCTCTGGACTGAAAGCACACGTTAGTCGAAAGAAATTGTTACATGGCAATGATCTTGCCACATGCGCAGGGTGCAAGAATGTGCTTTATTAAAATGAGCCTTAGAGTTTCACCAAACACAACTAACTTCTTATGTAAGCTTAGAATAAAAGGATTTAAAAATACATCAGTGGTAAGTTCAAAACATATTGTAAGGGAACTCATTAAAAATACCAATAAATTTAAAATATGGTGTCTGTTTTCCACATTTTAATTTAGATTTATTTACCTACATGGTATAATAAGCAATTTTGTTACTAAGCATTACTGATGACTCCAAATATCGAAGTTCAAAATATTGATCTTAAAAATAGGTTGAATTACGTTTAGTGCAAACATAAATGCATTAAGATGCTTCGGACTAAAGCTTTTAAAGCTTTAAATCATTAAATCTCATAAAAAAATGTGTAGTCCGTCAGTTCAAAATGTAAAATATTAAATCAAGCATTTTTCTTGCAAGGGAAAGTGAACCGAGAAAGTTGAATAGAGATTATATCTTGTGTGAAATTTAAACAATTCTAGATATGAATTTAGACGACAATAACTTTAGGGTATATTTTATGACATAGTATAATAAGCGATAGCGCCAACTTGATAAATGAGGTCATTTTGGGCATAAAGTAGTCCAAATGGACGCCATTGCGATAAAAAATATGGCTATTTAACCGGTGAAAGATTAAACAAAATATAAAAAAAATGTCCTATAAATAAACAACCACAAAAAGCACTCTCGGAAACAGAAAAGGAGATCAAAATAAATTAAAAATATAATTGTAATGGATCTGTGCTATAAAACGCAGTTTCTTTAACAGAAAATGAGTTGTTGACAATTTGTGAGAAAGAATAACGATAAAGATGACACGATATAAAAATGCTATTAACTGTTGATTACTTCAATAAATGTGCAAAAAAATTACGTTACCTAAAATATTTCTAATTATCATAATTTCATAATACATTCATGTTATGAAAGCGATATTGACAAAAGAATAAGGTTAAAAAAATTGAATAACGAATTGAAAAAAGTTAAGAATATTTTTTTATTAACATTATAATACATAGGTACCTACGTAAATATTAAAATTATTTTTTTAACGAAAAAGTATAATTTTTTTTATATTATCTATTTTTTAAACATAAAAAATAGGTTTTATTAAAAAATAGTTTTTAACACTTTAATATTACGAAAAAAATATTCGGCTTCGTGTTTGGGTAAATAAAAAACACAATTTTTAATTTCGCCATAGGTACGCCATTAATGTTGACAATTCAAATAATACTAGACAAAGGATTGATCAAGAAATTAAAATACTTTTGATCACGAAATTGAAGTTAAAACATTTTTGATAACGATATCAAAACTCTTTTTACATCCTCTTAATTAAATTCACAAAGCTGTCCATACTGGATTTTTGACATAACTTCCCAACTAGTTCGAGATCTGAAAAATTTGTGTATTCCCGATGACAATTCATGTTAATGTTTTTTCATTTGACCCAGCCATATTTACAGATTGATTCATTAGATATTTTGATAAAAATTAACAATCTTTTAATTCATAGAAAGTAAACAAAGCTTTAGGCTTCCGGCTGAGTTTGAATTTAATTCAGTTACATCAAACAATAGTATTTTACTGTTTTATATGTTTTCAATGTAAAAATAATTAAAATCATAGTAGGTAATATCCATTTTAAGCATGATTTATTTGATATTTTGATAAAATTTAAGAATTTTGTATTTCGTACAAAGTAAACAATAATGCATAAACTCAAGTAGAAAAAACCTTCGACAGTTAAACTACCTAAGGGGGGGACTGCTATTTTTCAATTTGATATACCATCATTATTTCTTATCAAATCGTTTTGAAAAAAAAAATTTAGATAGTTTGGATATTAATAAACAAAAATATATCTTAACTTTTTGATAATGTTCTGTATAAATTCTTGTAGAAAAATAATGGCATACCCCGATTTTCAACGTTTATCATATATTTTTAATAAACTATAAGGCGTAGAGTAATATATATTTTTTTTTAATTAAAGAAAACAAAAATATCTAGAAAAATATGATGTGACGTTGCATTAATGCTTCAGGTTTAGTAAATAAACCTAAAAAACATTTATTTTCCATTCAGCGCCATTGCGTAATAAAAGTTTTTTTGGTTTATTTTCTTAACCTGATGCGTTAATGCAACGTCATATCATATTTTTCCAGGTGTTTTGTTCTTCTTTAATTTATAAAAAAAAATATTGTTCTAAACCTTATATTTTTTTAGAAATTTAATATAAATGTCTAAAATCGGGCTATTTTCCTACAAGAATATATACAGAACATAATCAAAAAGTAAAGGTAATTTCTCTTTATTAATATCCAAACTAACTAGGTTATTTTTTTCAAAATGATTCGTTTAGTAATAATGATGGTATATCAAATTGAAAAAAATAGGTACGTTGGCAGCAGTCACCCTCTTAAAGAAATATATTTTACCTGTGTACAATAATGCATATGGCATGAGAACACGGGAATATCTCCTGCCAAAAATACTCAATGATATAAATGATGAGCTCTTGCATATATGTTTGGAATCCAACTTCGTCTCTATTGAGATAATTAAAAATGTTGTATATGTATACACAACATGCTAAAAATATTTTATCCACTTAAAAAGGTATATGATGAGGTAGGATGACAACAGCTACATATTATGTGCTCTAAGAGCATGCTCTTTGAGTTGCTAGGCTGACGTAGGTTGGAACCTGCATCGTATAATGTATATTAAAACTACCAAATAGGTACTGAACTCGCCAACCTCAGATAAACCCTGAGAGTTGTCGATAGTTGACTATGTGTTATATTAAAAATGTTATTATATATAAAAAAATTGCATAAAACCAGATGTAATTATTATTAACTCCTTTTGACAGTAACATTTCAAATAAAGCTTTGGATAACTTGAAGGTTTTTTCGATGACACAGTGGAAGTTCATATTTATGTATAAATTGTAAAAAAAACTTATAAAAAGAAAACACAGTTTGATTCCACATTGAGTATGTTTAATTTGCTTAAGCGCTTGTGTTTTATTTTTATTTTTCTGTATGTCCAGGACTCTTTTCAGGAGCCACGTTAGACAGGAATGATAATATTTTTTTTTTGTTACCAGTAGTTAGTACAATGCACCATGAAATCAAAAGTGGGCTGATTAAGTTACAATTACTTATGTTGCTATTCTTATTTATTATATTTGTTTAAAAAAATATTATTGTACGTTGCCCATTTTTTCAAATAAATAAAAAAAAAAAAAAAAAATTTTTACAATTTATATAAAGCTTTGCAGAGGATATCCTCATTTTTATTTATTTTAACTTTATTTATTTTACTTTTTTACTTTACAGAATTGTACGGCAGCGCATGTCAGCGTGCTTTGTTTACGAAACAATGGAAAAGTCGATAATTGATTTGTTATTTACACAACTGATTTATATTCAAAAGAGAGAGGCCAACGAACTTGATCGAATCAAATCACAAATGAACCCCTAAAAAACCGTGAATAACTTATATATTATTCAAGGTATCCGATATCTGGTAGCGGCTGGTTGAAGTACTTCAATCACTCGCCAGGTACCTACATTGATATCTCTACATTCGGAAAACTCGGGTAAAGTACTTTCAATCCAGACTGAAGCGTTTATCTTTCGTTCCCAAAATTCACCCAAACACGAAAACTTTCCATTTTCAAACGTAAATGATTCGGTGGAAATAAAAAGAAATCCGTTAACGTAACGGAATGCGGTTGAAAAGTTGCACGTAACGGCTGCACTTGTACTTTGACTTGTATGAAATCGTGTCAAAGTACCATGTACAATATCACTGGTTGTTTGACGTGTACGTTTTCAAATAGTTATCTACATAGTATGAATTTTAGGCGGAGTCAAAACTGCCATAAAATTCAATTAAATATTATAAACTTAATACGTAATAACATCGCATTTGCAACACCCTAAGAATGATTTTGAATAAAAAAAATATTATTAATAAAATCACTTTAAGGACTACTAAATTTATTTTTAATCATCTAGTACTTTTACAACAAAATTTTACAATCAAATTATTAATAAAAAGGTTTTTGGTATTAAAAATTCACAAAAACATTAAAAATCCAATCTAAAAAAACTCAAATGGAATAAGTTTATATCAAAACAAGTAATGGAGCTTTTCTACCATATAAAAGCTTTGAATCGATTTCCTATTCGCCAAAACGATCTGATGACTGCTTAAAATCTAGGTTCTTCAAGAAAAGGACGTTTGATTACAACCTGTCCGAAAAGTACGACGAAACATTTAATGAGGTCCTCCGACATAGGTCTTTGACAGATTGGATTCAAACGATATTATCGAAATTGGATTGAAAGGTGGCCGGAGAAAACCCATCAACTAATTGAATTTGATAGTATAAGCAGCCACCGTGAAAGTGAATTTCTATGGAAGGAAAAAGGAGGTATAAAATATCTCATAGAACGTGGCTCGATACAAATGGAAAAAGTTTTATACCCTCGTAGGATCAACACTGATGTAAACACTATGAAAAATGATAAACCTCGCCTTTGGGCCTACATAATATAAAGAACTTGCCGCCCAGACCTCAATAGAGCGTAAAAACATGGCCTTTATAATGCGGCGTCTTATAGTCAAGAAAAATTCTAAAGAATTGTGTTTTTTTGTAAACAATATTTTGATATACACACTTATAAGATGTACACTATTTTATTTTTCGATTTATATGAAGCAATAAGAATCTGAAAATAACTATAGAAGCTAAAAATAAATTTTGTATCTTTTGAGATGTAATTTATTCGACTAAATTTTGTGTACCCAAACAAGGATATTTTCAAGTAATTACATACACAAAAGACAAAAAAATATTTTTTAACAGATTTTTAATTATCTCAATAGAGACGAAGTTGGAATATTTATTGTTGGAGAACCGGGAAAATCAAGGCACCTACAGGGCTTACGACCTGTCATCGGCTGGTTTACGTGATCACTTTATGCGCTTGCGCAACGTTCACCAATTATGCCTTTTAATGAGATCCCTATCAATTCAATTTTGAAAGTTCTATATATTGTAATACTGAAATTCTTTTTGCTTGAAAATAAGGAATTTTTACTACAGCCATCTATGGGTGAAATTATGAACAACAATCTTATTATTTTTATTTATTTTGTTGGAACGCCATCTATTGAGAGAATTGGTTTTTTGTAAATAATGAAAGCTACAATTCTTATATCTGAGGTGACAATGCATTTTTCGCATAGAAGTCACCCCTGAATTGCGCCAGACTTATAAGGTCATTTTTGTCTTATTTACCTACTTGTACCAATGTGTAAGTAATCGAATATTTTTATTATTGCATATGCGCAAACATTGGATTTTTTTCCCTGTCGGGAGTCAAAGATATTTTTTAACAGATTTTTAATTATCTCAATAGAGACGAAGTTGGAATATTTATTGTAGGAGAACCGGGAAAATCAAGGCACCTACAGGGCTTACGACCTGTCATCGGCTGATGACAGGTCGTAAGCCCTGTAGGTGCCTTGATTTTCCCGGTTCTCCTACAATAAATATTCCAACTTCGTCTCTATTGAGATAATTAAAAATCTGTTAAAAAATATCTTTGACTCCCGACAGGGAAAAAAATCCAATGTTTGCGCATATGCAATAATAAAAATATTCGACAAAAAAATACTAATTCCGCATGTATATATATAAACACTTACAATTTTTTTACAGTAAACATATTTATTATTTTATTAAACTAAGGATTCTTCTTCTTCCTCTTCATGTATACTCCAGAGAAAATCTCTCTGTTTGAAGCGTTACTGAACGGCTCTTAAACATGCTTGATCCTGGTCCACTCTCGAATGTACCAGAGCAAGGATACCTGCTTGCTGCTGACCCTTGCCTTTATTATGATCAATCGAAGGACGAA
Source organism: Molanna angustata (assembly GCA_963576475.1). Lineage (NCBI taxonomy): Eukaryota > Metazoa > Arthropoda > Insecta > Trichoptera > Molannidae > Molanna > Molanna angustata. Next base: position 10,338,804 of record OY754981.1, read on the forward strand.
GGAAGGTCAAAATCTTTTTTTTAAAGATTGAATATGTCCTTGTAACAAGTACATATATATCTCATACATTCCCTAAACTACGCATAAACGTTTGTGCTATAGGTGAACGAAATCGATATTGGCAGGATTCGAACTCGCGACTACTGGATTACTAACCTAGTGCACTAACCGTTTTGGCACCACCCATCTGAATTTTTTTTAATAATTTGTGTAATCTAGAGGACTCCGTGAGCTACTTTTCGTGATATGCATTTTTTTCTTGAGTTGTGTGAAGGGACGGTTTTCAGTTCCCATATGTAGAGCGGGTGGTGGTGGGAGTAGCAAAATTGTACAACAAATTTAGGTAGTTACTTCAACTGTACTTTTGACGCAATCTTTATGAATAGTTCTTTAACAAACCGATCGTTATTTTTGTATACAAACATGGTTCACATAAATAATAATTATATGAACGAATGAATAATATATTTCCAATAGTATAAATAAATATTATAAAGGAACAAAATACAATTCAATTTATACCTAATTACAATTTTATAGATATTTTTTTCGCATATTTGGAAATTTTACTGCCTCGCTAGACATAGGTCCGAATGCAGAGTCCTACCTAAACACTAAATTCTAAATACTAACCATGTTTTCATTGCACAGTCGCTCACTTAAGTTAGGAGATCACGTGGCTTCCTAACTGGAGGATGCTACGAAGTTTTTGTATGATAATTGCATTGCAGATACATATCAAAATACTTGGCGTAAACTAACATTTGCAAACTGTCAAAAAGTAAGGTTGATCGCGAAGAAACTTAAGAGTGGTTTAATAATAAAATATAAGATGTTTTCGATGGATGATGATTTTTGCAACTTTGTCAAATATGTATTTGGTAATTTTGTTAAATCAAATACCAGAGTATTCAGCGATCCACACGAGATGCCGAAAATCCGCTGGAATTTCAGAAAAATCGTGACATCGCGCTGTCAGTGTGAAGTTGGTTACATTATGTTTGTGTTGTTATAGCAAAAAAACATTTTAAACGTCAGTCTAAGCCCATAGAAAGATATCTATCTCTTTTCTTCATACACAATAATGTGAAATTCTACGCCATCGACCTTGTGTAAGTTTGGCGTAGTATTTAGTTAGTGATGTCTCTGCAACGCAATTGCTAACTTAAGAATACTAAATACTTCAGTGAGGTTAGGAGTTAGTATTTAGGTACCTAGGACTGTGCATTCGGGTCATAGTCGATTCTGAGGCAGTACTAATTTGAATTTGCTATGGCTACTCTGCGATTTGTTTCCTTTTGTTCTTAACATATTCCATTCACTCAGGACATCGACAACCAGGATGAAAAACTCTTAAACATCTATCTCAAAAAACCATACACAACTACAATATTATAGTATTACAATACACAACACACAAGTACACAGTACTGTGTGTATTTGTGTACATATGTATGTTCCGAATAATGAAATATGTCCGCCTAATGTTATGTGGTATGGAAACAGTTAACGGGCGTTCGTGCAAAAAGCGGCAAGAGCTACATGGCTACAGCACATATTAATCTTCTTGACAACCCTTCATAACTTATGTCCTTGTTGGTCCTGTCTAAAATACAACGGGACTTCTCCTGTTGGCCTCTCGTTGGCCATCCCCTGGAGTACTGGAAACACACAATGTTTACATGCGTTCTTCAAACGTTCATCAATCACAAATAAACGTAAGCTTTTTTACGTTCATGGTGCTCATGAAATGGACAAAAAACATCTTCAAAGCCGAGTAATAACATGAACGATTGACTGACCCTTTCGACACATGGAAAGGTTTTGACTTAGGCATGTGAAACGAATGAATTAAAATTCTATTTTTTTTAATTCTATCGAAAATACAACATAGTATTATGTTATATTTTTTTCTGTTTGTCAATATTATAAAAAAAAATTACAAGATATAATATGATATTTACTAAAGCAACATGTTTGCATTATCTCAGATGGGGACAAGTCTGGTTCAATAAGCGAAATCAAAACCCTCACGATTACGCATATCATGGATATAATTATTATATGGAGTTCTATAATATCTTTAGATGTCATATAACTCCATACGATAATTATATCCATGATATGGGTAATCACTTGGGTTTTGATTTCGCCGGTCGGACTAGACTTGCCCCCCTGGGTTATTTATATTTGCGATAAAGAAGCAGACATTTCAGCTGCTGAAATATATAGAGATTTTTTAAGTTTCATCGTAAACTTCATTAAAAACCCATCTGAAAATAAAAAAAAGTGTTGTAAAATATGACTATCTGAATTTAAAACTGAATTAACACAAAACATATTGTATTTGTAGTTTTTTTTTGATATGTAGATATTTTTTTACTGTATGTTCATTCATTCATTAATTCATTTAAACCATCATGGCATATCCCACAATGTTGGTAACCAGCGAAAGGTGTGCGGCAGAGCATTTCCTTATAAAAGAGATCACAAAGCATGCGCGCATAACCACACACCAGTCTCGTTCACCTAAAAAGCTTCTACATTCAGAATGGGTGGTGAGCCCCATTGTTGTGTGTAATAAATTAATTTATTTTAATGTTTAAATCACTCTATAATGACAACATATAATTAAAATTATTGTAAAAAATATTAAATATAGGTACCGTAAAGTTAATAATTTGATATTTGAGAGTAACTTAATATTTTTTGGTATGTATAACCCTTCAGAAAGAGTGCAGTCTTATTCGATGGACATACAAAAGTGTAGGTACGTATATTCACTAATGTCTTTCACTGGAATAAGGTTGTTTCGTGTATAAATATGTGTCAAAATATAGTCTTATAATATGTACACTGAAAACATACATTAATGTACATCGTTATTATGATGTTATTAATATTGGAAAGTGTCGACAAGGCATAATTCATAAATAATATGGGATGTGCGTGACGTCGCTTTCATACAACACAAGAGAACAAATTTGCTTTCTTTATATAATATGGTTTTCAAATTTTCTTAAGTAGCAGACAAAATTATTATCATATATGAATATAAAAATTTCGTTTTAACGATATTGAAAACAATATAATAGGAAAATAACATAGTATATTAAATAACCAAGTACCATACGTAGTCATATTTATTGCAAAAAATATCAAGAAATTAATATTGCTTTAGATTCTACGTGATGTATTTAAATAGGAACGTCATACATTAAATTATTTGAAAATAACTTAATCGAAATAAATCATTTAGTGGAATTTTGGTCTCAAGTTGAATGTTTCTAAAACACCTGTGTTTAGACAAAGAATAGTGATGATCCAACATAGTCTTTTGAACAAAAGATTGATATAAAATGATCATATGATAATTAATAGTTCTATTATTAGAGATGCATTTCTTGTAAAGCACTTCGTCGGAATAATACTCTACAAGACTAAAAATAGTGATTTACTAATCTGATAATTGAAAAATTGTATTGATCATGTATGTAGGTATATATTATTATAGGTATCCTTTCTCAATCTTATTTGCAATATGGTTAAAAAAATCTAATTTTTTTATGGATAAACACAGAACACTAACTAAATTGCCTTTTTTTGTTTATTCATTCTTGTTTTTACATAACTTTCCATTTCTCTTGATTATTATTTTTCATAATCGATATACGTTTATTTATTTATTATTTATTTATTTATTTTAAATCCACAGAAACAATACAGAATAAAAATAATACAAGTTATACAACATAGACAATCAAGAATATGTCGGCGCTGACAAAATGCTCCGAGAGGATACTTATGTAATTATAACATAAACAGATTCAGGTCTTACGTCATGAATACAATTTACCAGTACCAACATCCAGTGCATAAGAATTATTCCACTAAGCAGTGCTTGTGTCGGAATAGCTTTACATTCATTTTAAATGACATAGTCCGTACTTAAGCTAATATTGGCTTACCCTGACAATTTGTATTATTTAATTTTTGGTTACCCTGACAAACAAAAGAAAACAAAACATTTTTGGAAAAAAATACGGAAATATAACGATTTATGAAAATGTCTATCACAAAATTATAATATATCACAATTATACATAATATACAAATTACAAATTATTAAAAGAGGTGTATTTTATAAAAATTGACAACTATAATACATTACAATTTTATGAATTACAATTCTACCTAAACGGAAAATACAATAATTTTAGTGTTTAGTCAAGTAGCAGGAAACAAGTTAAATGACAGTTGGACAGTGACCGTTTACACAACAGACAGTCAAGTGATTTTGTTTCGTGGCAATATACGGACAACGCCGCATGTATATCTATCTAAACGGAAAATACAATCATTTTAGTGTTTAGTCAAGTAGCAGGAAACAAGTTAAATAACAGTAATTTTGATTCGTGGCAATAAACGGACAACGCCGCATATATTATAATAGTTTGATGATAAATACGCGCCGCGCGCGCTATCGTCTACTTTTACTAATGTATCGACTTTTTACACGCGGCAAGTAGCGGATCAAAGAAAACGATTATATTTCGTTTAACTTGCAAGCCAAGTTGACTCGCTACTATCCGGAATGTTTACACTACTTTACTTACCTACTTGACTCAAAACTGAAATTATGTAAATCAGACATAAGTTTTGTATTTGGCCATCACTAGCGGAGACAATAAGGGCTTTCTTGACACCTAGATGCCATGCTGAGGAAAAGCAGAACAGAGGGTGAAAGTTGAACGAACTTGTCCAAGTAGTTGAGACACTAGTCAATTACCGTAAAACAAGAAAGACATTCAGAAAGGAAACTTCGAGGTCCTTGTTTTCAACATAATGTGAGACGGGAGGTAATTTGGGATACGGTAGGCGCTGACGGTTTCAACAGTAATGACTTACTGGGTAAACTTTTGTAGAAACAGCACGGCAATCGTCATTTTGTTAATAAAATGTAACCGTGTAAGCTTGTATTTATTTACATACATATGTACATATATACAAATGACATTTTACTAGTTTAAAATACTGGGCCGGACCTAAGTATTTTGAAATAATGATACTGCAAATAGTGAATGAAAAATATCAATCACATATAAAAATACAGATCAAACTATGAATATAAAAAATAACGAAGAAAGAATACAAAAGAAATATATAAAATCATACACAAAATGTATGATGTAGGGGAGAAATTTATTTAAATTCATTTCACACTGAGTCATTGGTTTTCTGGACTCGAAACACTGGTTAGTTGGAAGAAATTGCCAAATGTCAACAAACTCGCAACTTGTGCAGGGTACAAGGGAATGTTTATTATTATTATTTATTTATTAAAATGGAAATAAAGTTGAAATTATAATTTCTTACTTTAAAATAACTAACATTAAAAAAATCTATTTTGAAAAAATACGTAATTTACACTCTAATATAATACGGCCACTGGATGGACCAAATACTGTCATTAAATTGCAGTATTTGCAATATTTTTCTTTTATATTATTTCTTTTATTTTTCTTTTACATATGTACATCCTAGAATATTCCCTTAATTATACATAAATGTTTAGATGATTTATTTTTATTTATTTGTATTTTATTTTATTTATTTAAGGTTACAGACAGTTTTTTTAAATATACATATAAATTCAAATTTAATTACTAAACATAAAAACCAAAATAGTAACACCAATTACTAAATTACGATCTTACGAAAGAAAAACAAAAACAAAGACAAAGAAAGATAAAAAAAAAACAATTAAAATAAGATCAGTCAAAATTAATTAAACAATGGACAAGCTAGGAAATAAGGACAGGACTATGAATAGGAATGGGAAAAATTTGGAAAGGAAAATCACCGTTACGAATGCCTCAACATCTTCCTAAAAATGGCCGGTGGGCCAAACATGTCAAAATCCGCGAACTTTGAATCAAACTGATTACATGATCTATAAATAAATGCATTCCCTGCGTAGTTTGTTCGTACAACAGGCATACTGAATAAACGGTCACTCCTTGTCAAACGTGCAGGAACTCTGAGATTAATTTTTTCTAATAATTTAAGAGTATCGACGCGATTATTCAATATATTGTATAAAAACATCATGTCTCTTATTGTGCGTCTCTTCTGTAAGGTGGGTAGAGAATACTTAACGCAGCGAGATGAGTAGTCCGGGGAGTAAGTGTGTGATCTGTAGTCGAGGTGTTTCACAAACTTCTTTTGAACACGCTCTATTTGATCGACATATACATTATATTGAGGATTCCACACCACACTGTGCTCGCGTACTCAACTCGACTTCTAATATAAGATAAATAAACTGTTCTAAGCGTTTCAATCGAGTGAAATGGCTTACATATCCTAATCAAGAAACCCAAGAGTTTAAGTGCCTTACTAACAATATATTCAACATGATCTTGGAAAATCAGTTTGGAGTCCCAGATCCTTCAAAATTCCCAGATCCTTCACTAAACTCGTTCCACGAATATCAATACCTTGGGTTTTATAATTAAATATAATAGGCTTCGTTTTCCTAGTATAAGTTATTACTGAACATTTGCTAGCGTTAAGATGTAATTATTTAAACAAAATATTTTAATTTTCTATATTGTTATATAAAAATTTGTCATAAAATGTCATTGACTCCCAACAGGAAAAAAATCAAATGTTTGCGTATATATAATATTATGCGAGCATACAAAAATATTTGAAATAAGTCAGTCAAGATAACCACAAATATCTATCAAAAATCATCCCTTCGCCTCAGAGGAATCGAAAAAATATCATCAAAGATGCAGTTATAGGGGTTCCAGGTATATTATTAATACCTACAACAGAGATTCATCCGTAGACATGAAATATTGGACGATCCGGAAATGATTTGTTCAAAGGTGGAAGAGACAATTTGTACTAAAAGAAATGTATTACGCCAGACTTGATTCAAATATTAAAACAGTTGGGTTTCATCCAGGACACAGAGTCCCCTTTTCTCGTGAAATATTATTTGAAATAAGCCATATATTTCGACAATAACCATTATCACGTATGAAATATATCTGTTCGAGTGCAGTGTGCAGTAGGTACAGCATCCCCTTTTGTATTATATCCGCGATGGGAAAAGTTTTGAAATGTTTCTTCTCAAGAAGAAACTGAATACTAAACAGAATGAATTCAGCGCCATTTTTGAGCAAAAGACAAGTTTTTTTTATCAACCCAATATATTATGCTAGTTGTTCCTATATATAAATAAACCAGTCTGTCAAACAGCTAGAATTTTTTTTTTTAAATTTATTTATTAAAAATCCTTTTTTTACAAGTATAATAGTATCTGATGTTGGTATAATATAAGTTGATACAGTAGTAAATAAAATTTATAGCACTTTGATTAGGTTAAACTTAAACGGTCTTACTTACTAATTGCAATTTGTGTTTAAGCCGATACTTACCCAGTTTTTTGTATGGCCAAAACTGACTTAGCATTGGATTAAACTCGCATTTTAAATAGTAAGTAAGGCCCTAAAAGTATTAGTCATCAGTGTATATAGGTACCTATATTTATTTTAATTTGTGGATTAAGCTACTCTACTAGGCTATGCCAGTCCCAGAGTAGCGTTATACAAATCAGTTCTATTACTTTTTTAATTCGTCATAGTGTAAGTTAATTTAAGAAGGATTTGTAATAGAACGATGTATGACCGGGTAAGAAATGAGGACATGAGGAAAGAATGTAAGATGAAGAAAGATGTCATTACTAGAATGAAAGTGAACACATTGAGATGGTTTGGTCACATGGGGAGAATGAATGAGGAGCGCCTGACGAAGAAAATATACAGAGCGGAAAGGAATGGAATGAGAGGTCGGGGACGCCCAAGAAAGGGGTGGCACGACCATGTGAACGAAATTTTGAAAGACGGAAATGTTAGAAGTGTGAGCAATAGACGAACATGTATGAGACGATGCATGAATGTGGACGAGGCGAGAGATGCTTGCCAGGATAGAAAGATGTGGCGTTCGGTTCTCTCTGCCTACCCCGCAAGGGACATGGCGTGATGGTATGTATGTAAGTTAATTTAGATAAGGTTTAGTGGTAGTTAAAAGTGAGACAGAAGTGCAAGTGTACGTATTAGTGTAGTGTAACATATGCTTCATGTAAAAATGTTTAATGCTTATATAGTTTTGTTTTATTGTAAATCAATTATGTAGTAATATTAAATAAATTTTCAGATTCTTTACGTCTTTTAGTAATTAACGGTTTTTTGCTACATCTTTTAATTTGATATGTGAATAAGTTTTTGTGAATGGAAAGTCAGTTTTAAAGAGGTTAAATATTTTACTTTTAGTGCAGGTTTTAGAGTTCTCCGTACTCTTCGTATATTCTTTATGTGTTCTTTCAGAGTTTTGCAAGGGGCCGTTATTAATCCCCATAAGCATAACGGGTGGTGGTGGAGGAAGAACAGGTTAAATATTATAGGCCCTATGTACTCGAAATTTTTCTGACGTGTTTCTTTTTCTGATGTGTTGTCTTAGTTTTTGGTATTTCGTCGAGGTTTAAATATTTTAAGATGATTAAATATTTTGGTCACACAGTGAGAAGGATGCCTGAAAATTTCAAACAATAGTGGATGTTAATAAGGACCCAGAAGTGATGCTCTTCTCGGTGAAGTAATGAGATAAAAATAACTCCTCTCTCAGTTCGGTCTGAAAAAGGCAGAGGTTGAAAGCGTCTTGGAGGCAACAATGGCTTTCCAAAATGGACAAGACCTTTAGGAATAAAGAGCACGAAGAAGAAAGATATAGAGTTTATGTAGGTACTATGGAAAATTATAAGTAAACTATGATAAACTATAATAAACATTGCCGTGGTATATTGGTTAGATGTTTGATGCGTGTAGAGAGTCAATAAACATTTTGATATTTCGATTTATTCTTTATGAATTTTTAGAAATACATATTATATCTATTGTATGAACTTCAATATTAAATGATTGAAAAAATAATAATTAAAAGAAGAAAACTCCACCTATCGAGAGATAGCTTAAACATGATGTATCGTGATAAAGTAAGAAGAAATAAATATTCAAAACGTGCCACAGGAGAAGTCACGTGAAAATGTTGGTCTCCAAGAAAATTAGATTTGTCTTTTCTGTAACGGAATCAATTGTTTTTTTTTTTAATTAAAATCGTATGTATTAACTGTGATTTTGTTACAAATTCCATCTACCGAGAAAGAACGTTTACAATTTATTAGGTAAAACATTTATAAGATAAAATGAAAAAAAATAAAAATGGCGCTTTTTTGTTTCAAATATGTTTCGATTTATCTCTCTCGGAACGAAATCAAATAATATTTTTCAAATTTAAATCGTATTAACTCTGATTATGTGTAACAATCATTAAGAGAATGTAATTAAAGCGCTGAAAGATAAAACTGAGTATTTTTTTAATTAAATCTTTTCTCTCTTTTCCCTCTGACTCGCCCTTCCCGCCAAATTAACAATAAGCCACGTCACCACATTCCAAAAAAGATTAATTACACATAACGCCATCTAGCGACAGAACGGTGAAATGGCCGAGCAGAACTGATGCTGTGTATGATGGAATTTGTTCGAGAAAAATCTAGTGAAAATAATTCGGGTAAAATTTATTCACTCGCGATGTTATTAGTTTTGTGTGTGATAATATTACGATTTAAGTGTTTGGGGTTAAGGGGGTAGGTAGAGAGAACCAAACACTACATTCTTCTCTCTTGACATAGATCCATCATCTCATCAACATATATGCATTGTCTATTGTTAAAGCAAAGTTTTTTACATCAATTTATCAACAGGTATCATGTAGAGAGTGCGCACTATGAGTTTTTGTGTGCATGGTGTATTATGAAAACTTTTTTCTCAGGGAAACTAATATTTGTTTAGGAATCTAAAAGAAATGTACGTCTTGAAAAAAATGGAATTGTCAACGTTTCAAGAAGAAAAAAATGAAAACTTACATACTATGTAGTGCAGAGTATAGTGTTGGCCACAACTAACTTGTTTGTACATTATATCGTGTCAGTGTTTTGGGTTCGATTCTCGATAGAGAAAAAATTGATTTAAAACGATTTTTCCGCAATTTTCGCTTTTCTAGTCTGGAATCACTGCCTAGTTGAAATAAATTGATATTTGGACTGATTCCATAAAAGTTTTTACAAAAATAAAGAGCATTTTTTAGCTAGCTACGAATACAAAAAAATATAGGAACGTATTTTCTATCTTCGGCTTCGTATTTTTGAGTTAAGCTGCACCGCAAAATTGATGGACAAACTTTTTGACTTTCAGTCGAGACTTTTCAGGGAAACTCTGTCAGAAATTATGTATTTGGAAATTCTTCGTCAACTTTTGTGTAGACACAGTATTTATTTCTTGACGGAAGTTGTTAGAATGTCGTTACCGAGTTTCCGACATCCGGTATATAATGTTTTTTTCTGTATTAGGTATGTACAATGAAACATAAATTTACTTGTTTTGTAACAAGACGGGTAAAAAGAAATAAAAAAATACCAACACTAACCCTAATTTTCTTATTTTTTTATAAAAAAAGAATGAAAATTATGTCCTTACTACAATAATTATATGGAATACATCTTCATAAATTCTCTGCGTGTGCTGGATTCGAACCTATATCCACTGGAGTAGGTACAATTTAAAGCTGTTAGATGTTCGATGTAATTTTTCCAACGTGTTTTTTTAAAAAATACCTTTGAATCCCGACAGGGAAAAAAATCCAATGTTTGCGCATATGCAATAAAAAAAATATTCGATTACTTACACATTGGTACCTACAAGAAGTTAATAAGACAAAAATGACCTTAAAAGTCTGGCGCAATTCAGGGGTGACTTCTATGCGAAAAATGCATTTGTCACCTCAGGTATAAGAATTGTTGCTCTCATTATTTACAAAAAACCAATTCTCTCAATAGATGGCGTAACAAAAAAAAAAAAAAATAAGAATGTTGTTCATAATTTCACACATAGATAGCTGTAGTAAAAATTCCTTACTTTCAAGCGAAAAGAATTTCAGTATTACAATATATAGAACTTTCAAAATTGAATTGATAGGGATCTCATTAAAAAGGCATAATTGGTGAACGTTGCGCAAGCGCATAAAGTGATCACGTATACCAGCCGATGACAGGTCGTAAGCCCTGTAGGTGCCTTGATTTCCCGGTTCTCCTACAGTAAATATTCCAACTTCGTCTCTATTGAGATAATTAAAAATCTGTTAAAAAATACCTTTGACTCCCGACAGGGAAAAAAATCCAATGTTTGCGCATATGCAATAATAAAAAAATATTCGATGACGTATTATAATAATTAAACCATTATTTGGTAATTTAGCGTCAAACGAAGTCTAGATTTTTTTGCAAAAAAGCAGAGAATATAAATTGAAGCTGAAACATGCAATAGTAATACATATATACGGCAAAGAAAAATGTATTAACATGAGTAAATTCAAAATATAAATTCTAATTTAAAAGTCTAGTTTTTCCCTTGCATATCAGCGGAGGAAAGCGGTCAGATTTCGGCGTACAGGAATCTATGTATGTAGATAAATATGTTTTGGGGGAAGTTAAGGAAAACCCCAGAGGGCTATACTATGTGAGGGATGAATGGAGGAAAGGGGAGGGGGGTTTAACGGGGATGCAGGGGGCAGCACGTGACTCACTGTCTGGTCTGCCAGTCTGGAACGGTAAACGTCCGATTTTTTTCTCTCTCCAGACTCTTCGGGTAATATTTTCTCAGGAAGGGGAGTTTCGAGGGAATATAATATATATCTTTCTTTCCATTCTGTATCATACTCAAACACCATCGTCGAGGTTAAGTTTGAGCGGAGGATTAAGGAGATTAACACGGGAATATATCAATCTTGATCCGAGCTTTAATATATTATATGAGACTTTAGAAAAGTTTTTATTTGGAAATGTCACAGGTCCATTTATTACGTTGAAAGTCAGAAATAAAAGAAAAAAATAAATTTCATATAACGCTGTAAGAAGTTTCATACAGAAATGTAAGTTGTCATAAGGAGAGTCTCGGTTCACGTATATTTTGTATATATGTACATAGAAACTTATTGTAGTAGTAAGCAAATAAAATCAATTACCCAAAGAAAACCTTTCAAATAATTCATTTGTGGTTGGAACAAAGTGAATTGTTATATACTTATAAAATAATTTTAAAATTAAAATTTTGCTATAATATTTACAGCATTATTATTGTTAATTTTATTTTGTACTGTTTGTAAGTAAATGGCTTATTGCCGTATTTTGTATGAATAAATAAATAAATTTTTTTATATACGCACTTTTCAATCTTTCGATTGTGACGGCTTCTAATTTGTAGAATTCCATTATGACAATGATTAATATGAACACATATATAATTCCACAATTGATTTTATTTTTCTCCCGACGACCGTTTCGGCTTATAAGGCCATAATCAACCAGTTTATTATGGCCTTATAAGCCGAAACGGTCGTTGGGAGAAAAATAAAATAAATTGTGGAATTATATATGTGTTCATATTAATAATTGTCAAAATATTTTTTTGAAAATATTATAACTTGCTATTATACATTTATATTCTTTAATCAATACGTCATTATATTTTAATATACTTTCCTTTCTCATACCCTCACTCACAAATAAATATTTTAAATTAAATAGTACATTATTACTCAATCTTCCACATTTTATTTTATCCTACATTTTATCCTACATCCATTGTCTTACAAAATTGTAGATGTACATAATTCATGTAATAAACGGATAAAGAAAATCGAGAAATAATAACATCCATTATACAATAAATTGAACATAATATTAAAATAACACGTGTACGGCATAATGATAGTAAAGAATTCCTTTTTCTCATAATTGACAAATAATAACATCTCGACAGAAAAAAATGTAAAATTATAAATTACAAGAACAAATAATTACTTAAATTAATGAATAAACAAATGAAAGAATGATCGAATGAATGATTTATTTCCAACGGTAGAAAAATTATAAAGGTACTCAATTATAATAACAATTTATATATAATTTATACCTAATTACATATTTTTTACTATTCACACATTTGGAAATTTGACTTATGTTGGCACTTATTACATAGAAAATTATGTTATAAAAATCAAATATTTACTAAAACATAAGAATTTTTAGAAGTAATAGACGGCGTAAAAATATTTTATCAAATATACAATTCAGAAAAATGACAAATTATTTCTTTTAAGTTGCCAGATAAAAAAGACAATAAATTTATATCGGAATAGTGGAAGAGGGAAAACACGAATATCCTTTTTGTGTTATTGCCCAAACAGTGTTGCCCATTTATTACAATTTTCACGTGGTCAATCGTTTTTTTATGGTAATTTGACTGCCCTATATAAGAATTGCCATTTAAAATTATTTGTCAAATTCAACAAATGGTTTTTATTGAAATAAAAATATTACCTGAGAAAAAACCACATTAATTTAAGTGTGTAAGATTTTAAGTAAGATTTATATTTGATGGTTGTCATAAATTTTGTTGTAGAAGATGAATGAAAGAAGAATTAAACGCGGTTGAAAGATGTCTTTTATAATGTGTGGTTAAATAATTAATGCTAAATATATAATGATAGAAAAGTAAGAAAAAAAATGTTTAGCCCATCAATTTTCATATCTTTGCTTACACTATTGTCTATCATTTGATGCCGGCATTATGTCAGAAAACATAACCATACAAATTGATCAAAAATATATTTATCGGGAGTGGAATCGCCTTGTTTTTTGTAAACTTGATGGACAAGTATTGTATTGTCTACAATTTAAGATATATATTTTCTTGTCTTGGTAGTGTTATTATTTGATTTGTTACTTTACTTATTCATACCAAAAAATATGCTAAGAACTCTTACATGTATTATACAAAAAATGTAGTAACTACAAGGCGTTCGTTAATAAAATAGACCTAGTAAATAACTTCTGAAACGGATAAAATATGCTCAGAACTCCTACATATACAGAAAATGTAGTAACTACAAGGCGTTCTTTGATGAAATAGACCTATTCAATAACTTCTTAACGGATAAAATATGCTTAGAACTCCTACATATACAGAAAATGTAGCAACTACAAGGCGTTCTTTAATGAAATAGACCTAGTAAATAACTTATTAAAATGATAAAATATGATTAGAACTCTTACATATACAGAAAATGTAGTAAGTACAAGGCGTTCTTTAGTGAAATAGACCTATTCAATAATTTCTTAAACTGATAAAATATGCTCAGAACTCCTACATATACAGAAAATGTATTAAGTACAAGGCGTTCTTTGATGAAATAGACCTATTCAATAACTTCTTAAACAGATTTAGATGCTCAATTTCTAGGTGGTGTACATGTGTTCCCCCTTTTCCTACTTTTCTATCCTACTCCCTTCCTCGAAAACACATTTTTGTTAGTATAATAATGATAATAATATTTGTAAACTGAATTGGTTCACATGTTATATTAATGTTTATTAGTAAAATAAGTGAATTTTAACTGTCTGTTTACACAATATATTAAAAAAAGTATCATTTCGGCATATCCAACAATGTGTTAATCAGCGACAGGTGTGAAGGTGTGCAATACCTTTCAAAAGCACGACCCACGCGTTTTTCACCGCACACAAGTGTCATCTCATCTAAAAAGACACTTCATTCTTGAATGGTGGTGAACCAGATTGCTGTACTTACCATGCAGGTATACAACAAAAAAATTTCTCTAAACCATGGTTTATAATAGAAACATATCTAAACGATTAATATCATGTATTTCTAGAATGAGAATTGGCCATTGTTCAATTGCCTCCCATTTGTATAAAATTAGAGTTCTAAATAGCCCACTTTGCCAGTGTGGTGATGAGGTTGAGACAATTGATCATGTATTTTTCAACTGTAAAAATAATTCCGCCTTCAAAAATATATACAAACAATTAATTAAAATCACTCACCAATCTCCACTTAATATCCAACATCTTTTGTATCTTAATAATTCACGTGTACTGTCCGTTATTTCAAAATTCCTTTCATTGAATGACATAAATTTATAATAAAATTAACTTTTCTCCTCTGACATGAAATAATTGGAACATAGCACTCTTTACAGGGTGAATTGCCTTAAACTAAAAAAAAAAAAAACAGATTGCTGAACCAAGTAAATATTAAGTGAGAAGTAATTACCAGGCCCTTACGTAATTACATACATACATTGTTTGATGAAAAAAGAAAACTTTTTAGTAAAACAAACATGTTTTTAATGTTATTAAACAAATAAGGAACGTAAATGTCAAAGAGATTGTCTTTTCCATTATGACAATCTCGGTATAAACACAGCATCAACACTTAATTAATTTAAAAATTTTATAATAATATTATGAGTAAAACCCTCCGCTTGAAATAAAAAGAATAAACTAAACGGCAAGGATATAATGTTGTTTGTTGATATTATTTTTATCTCAAAGAAAACTTCTGCATTTATTTACTTAATACGATATAAAAAATAGTACATTTCGCATTTCAAGTAAATAAGAACAACTTTATATTTTTAAATTAAACAAAATGTTATTGTTCTTCTTCAGGGTGGCAATCCTTAGATTGGTTTGCACAAAGCCCACCATTTTTCCGCCAGTAGCGGAATTCCTTATAGAAGCCGAAAATCTTGGCTTGCCTAAATTCAATACTAAATATTTGTTTGATTGTTTTATTGCAACCATATTAAAATATTGGATATTGAAACGTTTGTGGATACGATGCTTAACAGGGTCACAAATGAAGATATTATTTAGGCATGTGATTATACAGATATTTTTCGTAGCTACTAACTATGAACGACGATGCTAAAAAACGTAAAATTTTCGACATTTCCCAATTTTTCTTCGGGGTTTGCGGTGTACGAAAGTTCTAGGCACGCCCCAGTTCTACACATAATATCTCTGTTGTCCGCCAGGCTCTTCGTCTCTTGGTAGCTGCTACGGTGCACATCACTGATCATCCAGTCCATATAACTGTTGCTAGGGCGACCTTTATAGTTTTTGCCTTCCGTCTTTCCATCGGCGATAGTAACAAGCAGACCCAGATGCTTTATGTTGTGACCTATAAGTACTTTTGGATGTGTAGCGCCGCTGCATTCGACTACAAACAACAAGATAATATTTATCAGCGAGTGTCAGATGACACTCGCCAGCCAATGAAGAGATAGATGATGTCATCTTTTGATCAAGCAGCCGGGATCATAGGACACGCGGATGAGCGAGCCAGCCAGTCATTCCCGCGCGGGCCCCGTGTCGCCATCTAGCATTATCTCCTCACGTCACTAATTTTACTTACATAGACATTTGTATTTCTTATCTATTGAATCTCATAAATACATTTATTATCAGTAGTTACGCGTATCACTCAATTCCCACAGATGTATAAAATATGTTGGAGTTGAATCATCCATTTATGGACATTCATATCTAATATAACAATGTATAGGTATTTGACATCAGCACTTTTGATAATTTCAATATTTTAATTTTTTTTAATCTTGGATAACCGATCGTACAAAGGTTTATTGGAAAGATGCAATTTTTCAAACCCTTTCCAGGGCTGTGTTCACATACAACGCTCGACGTCGGGCGTCGGATGTACCTGAAGTTGCAGATTGTGGCGTCTTTCACACCTATCTCACTGAACGCTTTCGAGCGGCGTTTCAATCTGAACGCATCATGGGGCGTTTTAACTGTCAAATGTTATTAATCATACATGTCTCTTTTTAGGTTATATTTTCATATAATTGGGCAGTGAAGTAAATAACGATTTCTTTCCTTTTATTGGAAGTTATTGAATGATATTTTTATAAATCAACATTTTTGTGAATGCATAATGTCAACTGAGATAATAGATACCACAGAAACAAATAGAAGTCATCATTCCACAGATAAAATAGAAGTCAACAGATACTATAACTGTCAGAGCGTTTTTCATCCGACAATTATACCGAACGTTTGGTGCGTACACTCGACGTTCAATCTAAACTTGACAGAGTGTCTTTCGAGCGTCTGTTTCCGATCATTCTGAACGGCTTAGAGCGTTACTAAGTGCACTCGGCGTTCATTGTGAACGCAACCCAGGTAATGTGAAATCAAGGATGTCAATTAGAAAAGAAAGGAGTGAATTGAAGGGACATTATTCAAAAAAATATTTGATTTACACAGATTCATTAGTTTGTTCTCAAACAATTTTGAATATAAAGACGATAAAATACATATCAACATAAGGGAACTGCAATTCTCGTATTATCAAAAGAATGTGCGACGGATATTTTTTCCAACTGTCGATTTGTTCAGGAGAACTTTGTTCTCTTAACATATCGACAATGTATCAAGCCAGAATACGCGAGAATTGTATGGAGAGGTCTACTTTTTTCACGGCTTTTCCAACTTTGAAGTCAAAAAACACCAACTTAGAGGCTTCGCAGCATATATGTTCCATACACGGATTTACTCAGAATTCGGAGTAGAACATTTCGTGTGTCTGTGTGTCTGTGTGTGTGTCTGTGTGTCTGTGTGTGTGTGTGTCTGTGTGTCCGTCCCCCCCTTATAACTTTTGATCCGCTCAACTTACAGAGCCTACAATTTCAGAATATATAAACAGTTACAGGCCTACAAAACTTTTATACTTGGAATTTTGAATTTTTGTTTCAGTCAGGGGTTATCAACTTTTGAATTTTTATTTTATTTTTCCATATATCTCAGAAACCATAAACGCTAGAACGCTGAAAATTGGTACAAACATAGAAAAATACAAAATCTCAAATTAGTTTTTTCAAAAAAATTCCAGGGTTTCTCAAACATTTTTTATTAAGAAAAATATTTTTTTTATGATAAATTTATGAGTTTAACTGCCTATATTTCCAAAACTTTTACAATTATCGAAAAAAGCCGAAACACCCCAACTAGATAATTTAATTTTCTATAAAAAATATTAACATTGTAGTAGAAGATCTCAATTTTTTTTTAACAATTTTTTTAAAAATTGAATTTAGTGACGACATCGCTTCATACATTTTGTATGGCAGTCGCCTATACACAATATGTAAGAAGACTTAATAGTTTGATACGTCATCTCCAAACATACATACATACCATCATGCTATTTGCATATTCTGGGTAGGAAAAAGGATCTTCCTCCATACTATCCTATCTTGACATACATACCTACATATGTTGTATAGAAAACAAAATATCTGAAAATATTCAATAATAATATGTATCTATGGGTTTATAGTTTGGTACATATTCTTCAACTATACATACTATCGCTATCGACAGTTGGATCTCATGTGTTACATGCAACTAGTTAATAATTAATAAGATTTTTTTTGTCCTGAATTTTGATAAAAGAGATCTTTCTTCTTCTAAACTAATAACGAAAGATATATTCTGATAAATATATAACAAAAAGCTTTATTATTTTAACTTTGTTCTAAAATATCTACACAACTTGAACACGACATCGTTTTTTATCAGAATATGTGGTAAGAAAAGGCTTTAGATAAAGCAACGGAACAGTTTGTCTTATTAGATCGTATGTTTTCGTTGAAAATAGGATTTGAGACAATAGAATAAACTTATCTTTGTTAGCCAGGAAACGGATTGGACCTTTTTGACAATAAATTCGATTTCGTCTAAACAAATCAACTAGATTGGAAAATATACTGGAATACTTCCGATAGGTCATTTGAATCCTTTGAGAGTTGGTGGACTTGGTGGTATTCTTATAAAACTGAAAAAAAAACAAAAAAATGGATAGGAGAACCAAATGACGTATTGGTATATGTGACAGTTTCGCTTGTCGAGGATCAGCCGTCGGAAAAAGTGGACTGGATAATTATTATAATATGGAGGAAGGAGGAAAGGATTCCCTGATGACTAAGTCACTTTTTTTCACGCAACTACGTAAATAATATATTGAGAAATGTGATCAAATATGAATAGAAAATAAACTTTTTTCTAATATCAAATGACAAAGGTGTTGATAACATTTTTCCTGCAAACAATTTCCATTGAAAAGCAACTCACTCACGCGAGTCGCTATTATTATTAAAGGATGGAGATTTACGTTGGCGTTGCGTTGTCGTATTTAATTGTATCCCATAATAATTTTCGGTTTAGTTTAGTAAGTAAGTCTTTAATGATTATAGCGAGTTGCTTTATAAATTGAAAAGGAATTGGTTACAGGAAAAATTTATACAACACCTCTGTCATTTGAGGTTAGGAATACAAGCATTTATGCTTATTTTAGGGAACGTAGGAAGATGTATATGTAAGATCAGCAAGGACTTATTCATTTTTTTATATTAAAAAAAAAGTTTTCTTATATATTCGCATTTAATCACATTTTTTCAAATAAAATACACTCTTCAAAACATTATTTATATTGATACGTGATTTTAAATACTAGGTACTTATTATTTTTGTGTTGAATATTTGCACGTGTAATAATATTAACTTTGACAGCTCATTCGACTATGGTCATTTGATCTGTGGTGTATATTCTAAGATCTATGAAGTTGGAAGACACAAAAAATTGAGGATATCACTAGACCTTAGCTTATATTTTTGTGATTAATTTATAATTTAAAACTGGGACGTTATAGTTAGGAATAGTCATTTAGAAATAAATTCGCCGTTTACAAGGAATGTATTACGAAATGTTGAATAAATAACTATTTGAATATAATTCTTAATAAATATGGCGAATGATGACGGATATTTATAAACATAATAGGCAGTATTATAAAACGAGTGGGTTGTGGCCAACGCTAAACTCTCCACTACACAATGAAGCTTTCCTGTTAATATTACACTCTAATATCAGTATGTAATCAAACAACTTAACATTGCCAAACATAAAAAAATTCTCTTGTTATATATACCTATTTTTCATACAAAAAACAATGTTTTTGTTTTACCGTTGACCAACTTTGAATGCAGTTTTTTGAAGATTATTGCTATTGTATAAATAGTTTAAACAAAATTAAAATATCTCAAATTTCCAGGTCGTGAGAGCATTTTTTCAGTTTCAACAGATGAAATCATAGAGAAACATTGAGAAAAAATGAACCGTTCTCTATGGAAAACTAATCACACATAAGTTAATGTACCTACCTACTTCAATATTAAGTTCATCGGCCTTTTTGTTTGATCTGTACAGAGAACACAGATTTTCATATTTGTGTACGGCATACAGGATACGGCATACACACAAAAGCATCACAACGAAACTCAAAGTATGCACTCTCTACGTGATACCCACTGAGGAATTGATCCAAAAAAAATACTCTTAAAAATTGTGAAATCATGACTCCACTATTCCATAGTTGTGGAGAGTAAAAAATGTTGCGAGTTGTTGTATTAGTAAATGTTTTTTTTATATTAGTTAATGAGTATGATATGCGAACCAATGAGTTTTTTATTTGCTGTAATACTTTTTACACTTATGTAACTATATTTTATCACAGAAAATTAATGTCACAGAGTCAGTACCCTCCCGTGATAAAATCGAATCTAAATAAAATCGTATTGGTGTCATAATTTAACCGTTCTCAATTAAAGATTATCACGCGATGACCCCAACCCTTAGTATGTGAACCAAATTATCCCTCATAATTTGCATACTTTACATGAAATAATGGTTAAAAATACGATAAGCTAATGAGACATTGTTTGGTAATAACTGAC
This sequence comes from Molanna angustata, assembly GCA_963576475.1. Taxonomy (NCBI): domain Eukaryota; kingdom Metazoa; phylum Arthropoda; class Insecta; order Trichoptera; family Molannidae; genus Molanna; species Molanna angustata. The sequence continues at coordinate 10,359,610 of OY754981.1, forward strand.
ACGGAGAATTTATGATACAAAACCATAGTATAAATTTGACGATTCATATGTATTATGGCGCCGATTTTGTGAATATATTTCTCAATAAGATCGCAGAGAAATTCCTGTACCTAGGAATTTATGCAAATAAATGTTTGTGCTCTTTTCAAACACAGTTATATTTTCTATTCATATTTTATATTGGAGCATTTATTTATCCTGTTAAATTTAATGAATAATCACATTAGAAAATATTTCACACAAAATACATTCTTTTGTTGCTTCGACTATATTGAGAGAATAAGTGACGAACGATAGACGAAAATAAAAATGACACAAAACCGTCCTCAAATCGCATTTTAATGAAATTTCTAACGATTTTTTATACGAAGGTAGATTATGACATCAGAAAAATCAATGAACTAAATCATTGGCAGAGACACGATATTTTTCGTGACATTATCTAAAATTTTAACAAGTCTTTTAAAATCTAGACTTAGAGCTTAACATTATGAAAACATACCTCCTTAATGTTATATATCGCGATCTTAAACTATAGTTATGAGGCGTGTATTTTATAAAGACTGTCATAAATATTAGGTATACAACCATTTTAATAAATGTCGAGAATTTCCCGTGTTGTTGCATAAAATTAGCAATAATTATCAGAATAACTAAAGAAAACTTGGACGGATCAGAATTTCAAACCGCCATTAACACGAAACATCAAATATAATATTTACTTAATATCATTTAACACAAAAACTTCAAAACAAACAGGCAACCTGGTGTTTAGTATGGAAGTAATTGTATATATTTATTTTCATTACCGTATCAAATATTTTGTTTACCGTTTAACACATTTCATAAAACATGGGTCCTTTTTTTTCATTTCATAATGTATTTAGATGTCAGCCATCGTCGGTTAGTTAACTGACTCTTGAGTCTCAAGTTCTGGGTTAATTTCCTATGAACCCAGAACATATGGTGAAGTAATCCATTATTAATCGATCATCGGCACGGTTTAATTAATGTCCTAAAATCTAAACAGAGTCGAAAATAAAACTTAATAAAATTAATATTGAAGCCATTTAGAAAAAGTAAGAAAAGAATAATCACGGGGGATGTAGGTACGGTCAATCGGTAAAATAAAAACCCTCATGATTATCCATATCTTGATAGATAAGATAGGTATTACAGAAATCAATAAGATAATTATATCCATGATATAATTATCCTAAGTTTGATTTCACCGTTTGACGGTACTTGCCTCCAGAGCTTCGGAAGAAAACCTATTTATTTATTTGGCACGATACATTATATATAATAAAATTATACATAATACAGCGTTAAGTACCTATAATTTCAAGATTACAGTGATAATAAAGATATCCTAAATTTAATGTTCGGTTACTATTAAAGGTTTAAAGTAAGCTGGTACAAGCAAAAATGCTCCAGGAGGATACATAATTAAAATAAGGAAATAAAATTTTGTAGTATTTTTATATTGTCTCATTGCATTGGACGTCCAACTACGTGAACCTGTTTTAGGACGTCCGATATGTAGATACGATTTGTAGGTATCAATAACTAAACCAATTTAAGATGCTTTAAAACTTAGTAAATAAAAAATATAAATGAATATCGAGCAAACTAGTATATGTTTGATTTGTTATTGGATTCATCTATGCCGATGGATATAAGCCAACTGTTTATTGTTTTTTTTCAGAGTGTCTATTTTCATATTTTTCCAAGCGTCAGGTACAAAAAAAGTATATTGTACATTTTGGGGCCAAGAAATTTAAAATTACTGAAATTATAATCGAAAAATAAAAGTCAGTCAAATCGGTAAAATAAAATTAAGTTCAAAATATTAAAAGATTGATATCTAAATATTAGTACTAATATATCAACCAACATTACATTTTTTTTTATTCCATTTGTTAAGTAGGTACCTACATCGTAATTTCGATCCTTAAAAAATACTAACGACAGCGTCTTTTTCGATATCTTTTGTGTCTGGTGAAATTGAATTACAAGTGTCTTCCAACAAATATATCTACTATGTTTTAACCCCCGCAAAACGGGAGATGCAAATAAAGAAGAAGAAGAAACATTAGCATTTTGGAATAATCGATTCAATTCCATTTTCGATGATACTCATCGTCGAGAATAGACGAATAATAAAAAATGAGAATGGCGAATAATACAAAATGAGAATGGCGAATAATTCAAAATGATAATGGCGAATGATTCAAAATGGGAATGGAGAGACACACGGAACGAACAAATTGATACTGGAAATAAAACAACGATAACCCGCACCGAGTTAATAACCCCTTTTTGTAACAAGGAGAACATTCTTGTTATTATGATATTTAATTAAATTATTTTCGTATAACTCACCTGAACAAACTTTGTAGAAAGGTGATGAAATTGTGAATATGAAATACAAAATAATTTGATAAATTCACAATTAATATGTTACATACAATAATTTTATAATGAACGAATTAAAATTGAAGATTTTGTAAAGGAAAATGTATTAATTAATAGACATAATAAACGTGTACTTAAGGAGGGGACTGCTGCCAACGTACCTACTATTCAATTTGACATACCATCATTATTTCTTATCAAATCGTTTTGAAAAAAATAATTTAGATAGTTTGGGTATTAATAAAGTAAAATATATCTTTACTTTTTGATAATGCTCTGTATAAATTCTTGTAGAAAAATAATGGCATACCCCGATTTTCAACGTTTATCTTATATTTTTAATAAAATGTAAGGCGTAGTTCAACATATCTTTTTAAATTAAAGAAGACAAAAATATCTAGAAAAATATGATGTGACGTTGCATTAATGCTTCAGGTTTAGTAAATAAACCCAAAAAATATTTATTTTTCATTCAGCGTCATTACGAAATAAAAGTTTTTTTGGTTTATTAACTTAACCCGATGCATTAATGCAACGTTACATCGTATTTTTCCAGATATTTTGATCTTCTTTAATTTATAAAAAAATATTATGCTATTATCTAAAAATAAAAATATTATCTAAAATATTATTTAAGATAAATGTCAAAAATCGGGGTATGCTTATTTTATTTTCCTACAACATAATTAAAAAGTCATGGTATTTATATATACAGAACATAATTAAAAAGTCATGGTATTTTTTTCTTTATAAACAAGGTAACTAACAAGGTTATTTTATTCAAAATGATTCGTTTTGATGCAAATTCAAATTGATAAAATTGGTACGTTGGCAGCAGTCACCCTCAAGAAAAAAAATATTTTGCCAAAAATGTATCATGTGTATACGTCATAAGAAAAATAATAAAAAAATGCATGGAAATGTTTAGGGAATTTATTACCAATATAACATAAGGAAAATTATGCATAGTCCTGTATTCAATTACAATTTATGGTTTTATATTATTTTTATATAAATTTAACACGTACCCAATAACAAGTTGCCACATTCTGGAGATTTACAATATTTACTGTCGGGCAGATCCAGATTGAAATCACAAACGTTTGTGGTTTGCAGTTTTCGCTCAATTGAAAATTGGATTTTGAATCAGTCGAATAATAAACGGCTGTCGAGGTGTACTTGCAAATACATAAAGAAATCAGCAACAGTGTACACACAGACACAAATATTAGTACTAGAAATAGCACCATAGGAAGTCTTACGACACCTTTATTTCGAACACTAAATATACAAAGGCATTAAATTATTTAACAACCTACCAATAAATATTAGAACAGAAACAAATTACAAATTATTTAAAGATAAACTCAAGACACTTTGAAACACTCTCCCTCATATTCCATTCCATTCTAAAATTGCTGATATTGTGGTTGATTTTTATTTTTCTATGTACCTATTGTAATTATAATGTTGGTGTTTTCTTGATTTTGGATGTATTTTTTTTGTTCTTTCTATATTTTGTTCTGAAATTGTTCCTTTTTTCATATATAATTGTAAATTGATTTGTTTTATATATTTTATAAGATTTATTTTATGTATTTCTTGTGAAGTATTCATATAATGTAAGCAAAGAGCTGCTGCTTTCCTAAACACAAGCTTCTAGCTTAAATTAGGAAAGGAAATATTGATATGTTGATAAATATAACTAAGTATTTGTAATCGTATATATTGTATAATGAATAAATAAAAAAAAATCTATACAGGTGCTTAAATAAATTGGAAGGTGGGACAAGAAGTGCAGGTTAAAAAGCTTCCAGACGTGTTTACGTCATCTTGTGCCAAGACTGCTTCATTATTCAAAGAGGCTTGTCGCTTTGTAACGTAGGTGGCTGACGCTTAACTTCTAAACCTAGACACTACTCGACATACTCAGCGAGAATTATGAACCTTGTCACAAAGCTTTGGGACATTTTCAAGAAAATAGACTTTTTTGAAACAGTCCGATGGAGCTTACTGAAATTATCAGTCGATTCTGATAGACTTTTTTATTTTGACTTTGGCAGTATACAGAAATACAGAAATAGCTTATACAGAAATGAGAAATTGATTTTAGATTTTTTTTATATTAGGTACTTAATCTTAGGTAATTAGATCTGTGACGGGATATTGTCAGATGGTGCAGGAGCCGAAGACGATTCTGGCGGGACCACGTGGCGAGAATTATCTCCCAACAAATAAACTTTGGCAATCGACCACGAGGTAGACCACCCAAGATCTGAAGTAGGTACAATATAACTTTTCTTTTCTGTTTTTTTCTGTAGCCGAATTAAATTTACCGCCACATAGGTAATGAAAATAAGTTCGTTTTCCATTTTTAAAATAGGGCACGTAGGTACTGAATTATTTGGGTTTCTCTCCTTGATGACACGATTTTATCGTTCCGTTTCAAATAAGTAAATGATCGATCGTAACGACTAATCGCTTCGTGTATGGGCAGTATTTTTGATGCGATCGATCGTCACGATTTCCTTCAGATCGATCGAAACGACGAATCGTATCGTGTATGGGCCCCTTAATACCAGCGCGAGAAGGAAGGAAGAACTATGCGCGAAAGAGAGAAGATGGCTGGCTCAGTAAGTCCATTCCTATCATTCTTTTCCATCTTTTCCAATCTGTTTTTTTTCTAATATCGCACCCCATCTATTGATAAATTTGTTGGTGAATAATGAAAGCCAGGATTCAATTTAAATTGTTTTTGAATATATCTATACCGTTGAGTACAAAAAGCATTACATATACATACATATATACATACATACATACCATCACGCCATGTCCCTCGCGGGGTAGGCAGAGAGAACAGAACGCCACACTATTCTATCTTGACATACATTCACCGCCTCGTCAACATTCATGCTACGTCTCATGCATGTTCTTCTAATGTTCAGACTTCTAACATTTCCTTCTTTCAGAATATCGTTCACATGGTCGTGCCATCCTTTTCTTGGGCGCCCCCGACCTCTTTTTCCATTCCTGTCAGCCTTATATATTTTTTTCGTCAAGCGTTCTTCATTCATTCTTTCCACGTGACCAAACCATCTAAGTGTGTTAACTTTCATTCTAGTTACTACATCTTTCTTCATCTTACATTCTTTCCTAGTGACCTCATTTCTAACTCTATCATACATCGTTCTATTACAAATTCTTCTTAACGATCTCATTTCCACTGCATTTATTCTACTTTCATGCGACTTCTGCCATGTCCAGGTTTCACTTGCATACATCAAGGTTGGCACTACAATTGCGTTATGAATGGCAACTTTAGCTTCCTTTGATACGTTACGATCATTCATAACTGGTTTAAGTGCTCCATTCACTCTGTTTCCTGCCATAACTCTTCTTTCAATATCCTCATCAGGCCGTCCATTCCGTTGGAACATGCTTCCCAGATAAACATATTCGTCGACTTGTTCAAGCCATTCATTCTCTACTTTTATTTGACACGATGTTCTGCTTTCACACTTTTCAAAGACCATTACCTTTGATTTGCTAGCATTCATCCTCAGTCCGTACTCTATGCATCCTTCATATACCATGCTTACTAGATACTGTAACTCTTCCACGCTTTCTGCTAACAGGACTTTATCGTCTGCATACATCAAATCACGCACTGTTACAGTACTCAGTTTCAGACCCTTATTTTCATCCCTAAGGGCTCTTATGCAGAAATCAATGTACAGATTAAAGAGCCATGGTGACAACACGCACCCCTGTCTTACGCCACTATTAATAGAGAACCACGACGTTACTGTGTCGTTGACACGAACACATGCCTCGCTATTCTCATACAATGACGCGATTGCGCGTATCAGCTTGCTCTTCACTCCGTACACTGACAATATATCCCATAGTTTTTCTCTGTTGACTTTATCATAGGCCTTTTCAAGGTCTATAAAAGCACAAAAAAGCTTCTGGTTTTTATCCAGGACCTTTTCTGTAACCATACGCAGAGAAAAAATTTGGTCTATACATCCTCTGCCGCCCACAAACGCTCCTTGGACATCCCATATCTTGCTTTCTGTAACCTTTCGTACTCTTTGATCCAAAATTCTTGCATACATCTTACCAACTGAGCTTAGCAAACTTATGGCTCTATAGTTTTGCATTACAATGCGAGCAAATTGGTTTGAAATTGGTTGTATTAATAATAGCAATCAACTTATACTTAGTTCAAATATTTGTAGCAGCACCTTGTCGGCTGCAACATGTATAGCCTGATATCATGATTCTCGAATACTTCCGAAGATTTACGAAGATCAACGAACCACAGCGCACCGCTGTTGATACGAGCCAATGTACCTGCAGATTATTCATGTGTTGGTCATTCAATTGATTAGACACGACATCACAAATTAATTAAGTTATTACTTATATTGTAATTTCATTTGTTTCGAATAAACCAGTGTTGATCATTTAAGTAGTTCTTCGATTGAAACCCTTCATCACTATAAATTATGTATAATCAATTATTTAATTAACTGACATCTGACATAAGCAATATCATACTAGGAGGTATATCTTTTAAATAAAATAGAATCCTTATGAACACGCACCTTTGCTACAGAATCCCTTCGGATATAAATTACCCCCAAATGTTTTTACATATATATTATTTTTATTTATTTATAAATATGAAATTATCGTAAAACTGTATGTTTAATAAAACAACACTCAAAGGTGACACTGTCTGAAAATTGACAATTCAGCAACGTTGAACAAATATTAAACATTGACTCTGTAACTAATAGACCGTCCTACCTGATGCAAATAAGGTGTTTATACAGCTACATATATGGAAATGGGGTTCATAATTTTGTTGGCTTATCCAAGTGGCTATTTAATGCGTTACGTAGAGTGCTTGCATCCCTTCACTACACACAGACCTCCACTCCACTCCCTTCCAAACACATGTGGTATACATCAAACGGGACTGGCACACATGGGTATCCTGAACAAAACACAAACGAGAGTAAAATCAGTTCAAAGCGCTGAAGATAAATTGATTTTGTTTTATATGGTTTTTATTGTAATACTTTATTTTCCTAACGACATAGTTTTACTTTTTGAAGTGCAAAGTAAGGTCCCCTCGGACTATCACTTGGGTAAATGCTTCTGTATTTCGGGCAGTATTGTTTATTGTATTTTATCCACCATAGGTTCTTTATAGAACTCTTGGATTAATCATTACAGAAAAGGTACATGGTACATATATTATAGAACTCTTGGATTAATCATTACAGAAAAGGTACATGGTACATAATATTATGGTCACAAATAATCCTTATAAAATAATATTTTTTAAAACTATTATATTTTATTTTATTGGGGGGTATACACAGATGACCAGGTTATATTAATACTGGTTTGGCCACATGGAGAGAATAAATGGGGGACGCCTGACGAAGAAAATATACATTGCGGACAGGAATGGAATGAGAGGTCGAGGCCGCCCATGTAAGGGATGGTCCGTCCATGTGAATGATATTTTGAAATGTTAGAAGTGTGAACAACAGACGAACATGTATAAGACGATGTATGAATGTCGACGAGGCGATGTATGTGTGTCAAGATAGAAATAAGTGTCGTTCGGTTCTCTCTGCCTACCCCGTAAAGAACATGGCGTGATGGTATGTATGTACATATATGTAATAAGTTGAACTATGTACAGTTAGGCCTGCCATCCAATTATGTATATCTACTGTTAGATATATTTAACAAGAGAAAAGAAAGAGAATAAAAAAAAATAATGCAACTAAATGCAAATAATGACGTTACGAGATATGGCAGAGGATAACTACTAAAGGAGAGAGAGAGAGTAAATTAAGTTGTACTTTACTCATATGAGAACAAAATCCACTGTTATAAATTAAAATTACAGGACAGCATGATACAACGGAGTACAGAGAGTCCAAACAAAAACATATTAGAGAATGATTAAAATTTAAAAAGAGAGAAAAAAAATACGAAGTAAGCAATTCAGAAAAAAATAAAAAAAGTGAAAAAATACAAGTCTGGGACGAAGAGAGTTTGAAGCAGCTGAAAAGTGTAATAAGAATAAGAGATATATTATAATATACATATCTAAGTCTTGTAAAGCAGATCAAAAAGCGATTTATTTTGGCTAAACAATTAAACGTGTTGAATCCGTCTGAACATTTAAATATAAATAAAATAGTACAACGAAATATTTTCATTTACAGTAAGATTGTTACCAACTAAAAAAACAAGCCGTTAAAACATTTTTTTTAAATAAATATTTATGCACAATAATCTCATTTATTTTGGCACCGCAAGGAACTGATAAGATGGTGAATCTTCAAAGCACACCGTTTTATGGTCCTTTTACGAGAACACAGGAAAAGGACTTTAATGGCAGGAGTGAATAAATTGGGAGCAATGAGAAAAATTTGGATACCATTTTTCCGAAAGAAACCGTAGGTTTTTCGAACTCCATTAATTCGCATTTAATGTAACCCTTTTCGAAAACTCATTTGTTAACCACAGCGATTAACATATGCCACAAAATGACAGTGACGATTAAAGTATTGGTGGGTATTTTATTAGAACCGAATCAAGAAGAAAAGTATGAAATTTAATTAAAAAATACATACATTATCAAAATAATGAATTAAAAATACTGCGATGGATCTCGAGAAAGCTTTAAATTATACCCAATAACTAGAAACATCGTTTTTATTTTTGCGCAGTCAAAAGAAGTTTCGTCATAATGCTAATTTAATTAAGTTATTCAAGAAAACGAATTCATAAATCAGTTTCATTAAATATTTCCTCCTAATTTAAAAATTTATAACATATGTAATTAACAGTATTTACTGTTTGAGACTTGAGTTGAACTTAATGATGATATTTGTGAATATTTAAACTTCAGTAAAGTGTTAAAAAATTCCAAGTTGTCTCTACTAATCACTTTTCATCTTGAAATATGAACACAAATTTTGTCTCGTACTGGTAAGATAAGTGAAATTTATTTCACTGAATTAAGTATACGGCTTGTAAGTTGACATTTAACCAAGTTAGGAATGTGAGTAAAGTCGAAATGTCAAAAATACTACGTTAAGTGTAAAAAGTAACATCGTGATATTTATAGGATTGTAAATAAAAATGATAAGTTCGTTTGGAAACTGGTGAAGTATCTTTTTATTGTAATTTGGTCGATGGAGAAGCGATAACCCACAATATAATACGAATAAAATCTGAAAGAGATAGTCAATTAAATCTTAATTTCATTTAATTGACTATCAATTAAATCTTAATTTCATTGAATCTCTATTTTACCACACTAATGATGATCTATTTAATTTAGATGCTTTTTCAATAATAATTTTACAAACCAAGCTAAAAACTTAGTCTATTTGAAGCTGTCACGCATGATGATATCGAAAAAATATTAAAACACTAAAAGGAGTCTGCCCCTGGCTTTGATGACATAACATCAGAAATTCTTAAACAAAACTGAACAATTTTATGTAAACTTATAACTCATTTAATAAATGTTCGTTTATTAAATGGCGAATATCCATCAAAATACAAATTAACAATTGTTACACCAATATTTAAATCAGGTGACTTCAAAGAATTATGCAACTATCGTCCAATTTCCTTGGTATCTATAGTATCGCAAAAGTGTTAAAAAAAACAATAAATTAACCATATCGAAAAACACAATATATTAAGTGCAGCACAAAATGATTTTCGGGGAAAATTTAAAACTAAAGATGCCATAGCTAAATTAACTACAACAATTTACGTCTACAAAAATGTATAGGAATATTTATCGATTTCAGAAAAGCGTTTGACAATTTTTGTCGAAACTAATGATGATGAAACAACGATTAAAAAACATGAAATTTTTCTTTTTTTTGTTTATTTATCAATGTCACTAACCGGTATCTATACTGATGATGGTCTTCAATAGACATATACCAGTCACAACCATATTTAATATAAATCTGGTAAATGTCCAAGTTGGAGAGATTTCCTGAGAGTTTGATTCTGATATACCTATAGCAGAAAACTGTGTTACTATAGAACGTTGCTAAATACAGATGTCTAGGTTCTATGCGATTTCATACAAACAATTTGTATCGAAACTCTATGACGACACATAGAAGAAAAAAAAGAGAATATTTCGTTTCAAATTTTGATTAACGCCACTAACCATTTTCGTAATCGATATCAGTATGTACTATTAATAATTTAAATCTGGTAAATGTCCTTGTTGGAGAGAATTTCCGAGAGTATGATGCTAATGTTGACTGTGTTGCTATAGAACGTTATAGCCGTCTAGGCCCAGTACATGAACCTAATATTATGAAGCTGGGTGGAGAGTAACAGACGCAAGCAGAAGCAGTGCCTTTAATTTTCTGAAAACTTTACAAACAAATAGAGCAACGATGCAACAGAGCAATCATGTTACAGATGCAGACTAGGAAGCAAGATAAATACTTTCTGAAGAAATTTCAGAGTTGTATAATCAACTATTTGTAAATAAAACATCGAGAGGAAACACGAACTTAATGTAAACAAAAATTGATGAATGTAATATCTTTTTTTTTTCAAGACATCAGAATTTGATATAAATGCAATCTAGCTCGTGTATTTAATTGATTTGTAAAAATAAGAAGAGAAATTCAAAACATCTTTTGAGGTGGGGTATTTATTAAAAAAATCAAACATAGATTCGTTTGTTCTTGCTATCGTTCATGTAGGCACTGAAAAAATATAGGAAAATATGAATTTATTTATGTATTTTATTATAACTTATTGAACATAATATAAACAAATATAATACACACTGGCGGGCTTATTGCCATTAGGCAATTTCATCCAACCAACCAGATTAGAGAGTGACAAAATGATATATGTATATCAACAAAAAATGAAAGCTAAAAAAGAACAAAGAAAATATACATAACACCAGAATAGATAAAAAAAAAAACAAAAAAAAAATCATATCAAAAAAAGGATTGGGAAAGAATAAGAAGAGGAAATCAAGATCAGGTGTTTAGGGATAAATATTCCTTACTTAGCAAAGGGAAGGAAAGAAAAGCAGAGGGATCAGGTATTTTTGGAGAGATATTTGTCGACTCTTGGCTCAGTTGGTTAGGTATCTGAATGCTGATCCAAAGGTCCCGGGTTCGATTCCCGGTGGAGACACAGTTTTTAATTGTGTTTTCAGTCTGGATCTGTGAGACGATTAATATCGTAAGTCTCCAGAATGTGGTAACTTGTTATTGGGTGCGTGTTAAATCAATATTTGACATAGTACCAGTTAGTTGCCCGAGAAGTAAAATAGAGAAAAATATCCCGGCTTTAGTCTTTTCTTGAAAATGGAAAGCGAGTTTGACAAAGTTATATCAGGACTCAAATTATTCCAGAGTCTTGCTGAACGTACTTCAAAGGAAGAGCTGAAAAATTCAGTGTTTACATCACAATTCCTTACAGGCCCAACTTAGTATAGACAAGCAAAGTAGTTGGTAGGTACAGAGTGATTGATGATAACGAACTAAGTCAAGATATCAAATACAAGTTAGCGGAGAGTCTAAGCTAATGACTTGATAAATTGTCGAAACTGTGAAGATATATTCTGTATCGGAATGTCAGGATGAGGTTGTAAACAAGACATTTATCGATTTAAACTTTGCAGTGTTAATTGAAAGTAAAACGACGATTACAAGATAATTAATCATCAGTTTGTGACTAAGTTTGGACAAATTCAAATAATTCAAGACTTTGGACAAAGTCAAATAACTCAAGACTTTGACAGTCGAACTGGTCTCCGTTGAAACGAGGAAATGATATTGTAATTCTTTAAAAAAAAATTCTGCTTAAGAGCCACGAAAGGAATAGGATATTGTGCGTGTAAAACTGAAACATAATATTTTAAAGGTCTAATTGAGATTAATCAGTTAACACTCGAACAGCTACAATTTGTAATGATAAGGAAAGGAATTTCGTAATATTATTTCCCTCCACAATTTTTTCTACTCTACACCGCTGCTAAGAATATTTAAGATAGAGTCATTAGTAAACTTTCAAAGAGGCATGCGATCTACATACCGACATAGATTTTCAATATTAAGGTTCACATCGATCCAGTAGCATATTAGCCCAGTGGTATAACTTCAAAGAAAATTGATATTTTTTCTTTTTATTTTAATAGAGGCGGAAAGGTCACAGTATAATTAGTAAGAAGTATTTTAAAACGCATTACCAATGTTCAGTTTTTGAATAATCATAAAACATTGGAAAGAATAATAAAGTCAAACCCTCACCTGATAAAAATTAAATGTTAATTTTGTATTAAAATAGCTTGTATGTTTTTTTGTATTAAAATGCTTATGTACATGTGAAAATTGAACTAAGAATTACACTAGAATCAGTAAATTATTTGATATATTAACACTAGATAAAATATCCCATAGTAAATTCGATAGTATGCTTCAAATACAAATTCCATCTAGAATAACGAGACAGCGCCAACTTTTTTCCACAAATTCTCCGAGAATTAATGCAGGATTCAGGATACCGCTTTATACAATATGTAAAAACTTTAATGACCAAGTCAATGACCATATTGACATTTTTATTACATCTGAATCTATATTAAAAAGGGAAATTTTAAAAAAGATCACTGATACAACCTCTTAGGACCTGGGTATGGCTGGAATGCACTGTTGAGGAAGTAATGTTATACGAGTGATGTCATTCTTGTGTATTTCAAACTATACTTCATAATAAGTATTGATTTTTTATATTTTATTAATTTTATCTCTATCTTAATCTCTATGCACGTCTATGTTTACATTGTAACTTCTCTATGGGAAATATTGTGAACGCACATATAAATCAACATACACAAAAATGTGATGTGTGATGTGTAATTGTTTTTTTCTCTTAATAAATAAATAAAATGATAAAATGAAATGAAAAAAAAAAAGAAAAAATAAATATAAATGTATAGCTTTGCCCATTCACTGCCTTCTGATAATGTTGCTTATATTGTGTTATGATTATGTCTTTGACAAGATGCCAATCGAAACTCTCTACATTCCGATTGTCGTCGATACATTTTTTATTCCATTTTAATTTTATGTCATGTTTTTTTTCCTTTTTTGCTGATGTATTTGTGATATTATTTCTTGTGATATAATGTATTTTGTTATATGCTGATAATATATATTTTTTGATAATGAAATCGACGAGAACAAGCGCTCATCTCAGGCCTATGTTCTATAATATAACAATAAAATAATCCTCTTATAAACAGGACCATAATTTATATCACTAGCTACATAGCAAATCACTAGATATAGCAACATTGTTGCTGGCTATAGGTCAGGTTTACTTATAGCTCGAAACATCTATACCTATAATGTAACTCAGGGTATGCAGCAAGCAGCACACAAGTCTACATTGCCACGGACAGTCTGAATAGCTAACAGACGTAGTATGTACATAGTGTAGCCACAGGAATTACCTGACCGCCAGTACATGGTGAACACGCAAACCACATTTATTCGAGGCATGTTTATGAACGTTCAAAATCTCCACTGAAAAAATATTGCAACAGGGTAGAGAATTTAATAAAACACACTATGAATACAATTAAACTTACTGATGATTCAGGAATGCAGTAATTTTTACATTGTATGTCATTACCCCATTTTATCAAACCCTGAATAAATCTGAATAGATCTCTCACAATTTGCCCTAAACTAAGAAAAATATTTTTATTCAAAAACCATAATATTATACGATATACTTGATTTTTTTTAAATCAAGATCCTACACATTAAAGAGAGTTATTTATTTGTAAGGTGACGTTTTGTGATATTGTTTTAAAGCATTGTAAATAAGCCTATTCTTGAAAAGAAGAAGATTCGTGTAGTATTGGATACAATATGTAAATAAACAAATATTTTATGGCATAATTAATGCTAATTTTATAAATTTAATGACAAATATATTGAATCCATTATTTCAATCAATAATTTTGTGCATAAACAAAAAAAACCTAAGCGCTTTTACTAGACTCAGCTAGCATTTTCAATTGCAATAATCATTGCATTTGTGGATGCTGGCTGTATCTAGCAAAAAATCATAGGTTTTGATATTATTAATACTCACCTTTGCGGTTTGAAAGTTATAAATATTATATTGAAAAGCCAATGATTAAAAAATAAGGTTAGCTGGTCGTGTTTCATAATTACAAAATCCGTACTAAAAATTAAGTTTTCAAAGTTTTTTTATATTTAATCCCAGAGGGAAAACACTCTAAAAATTTGTATACCGGAGCGACGCGTCGGCATATTTTACAATTAGTTTATGTAAATAAATTATGACTGTACATATATAATATTCTGTGCAAACTGCAGAGACACATTTTGCAATGCATTTACATAATTACCATAGACACTTGTGAATTCTGTACTAAGTTCACTTTCGACGCCTCTTTGAAATCAGTTGCATCAGTAACGGACTGAAGGTCTCCTGCTAGTAAATAGCTTTATTTTTTAATAAACTATCCTAGCTTATTTTCCGTGCGATAAGTATTACAGCTTTCATATACGTAATACATTACCTATTTATCTTTGATATTAAGTTGACGACTTTTTAAAACACCACCCCATATACTTCGGTAGGCATATGATAACCTCAGTAAAGATAGACAAGTTTCAAACAATAGTAACTTCAATATATACAAAATGTGAGTAACCTAAGGCTGGGTTGTTTCATCAAAAGTATCAGTAATAGAATAGTAAAATACTTTGATTTCTTAAAATTGTTCAAAATTACGTGGTTAAAGGGCATTAGATTTCTATGAAACAACCAAAAGTTTTGAAACAAAACTATACTTTTACATCTTTGTTCGAGAAACACAGCCTAAATAGATCAAACGAAAACATATATTGTGAATGCATATTAATTAGTCGTGCATGTATTAAGTAGGTACCAATACACAGATATTAATATATGTATAAAAATCTATATTATTTTATAATATTATAGGAATATAAACAGGGTCTTATTTGATTAATAAGGACGTATGATCATTATATCCATAATATATGCAGAAGCTCGTAAGCAGGGATGAAGGAATGATTGAGTTAAATATATTTTTATGTACTTACATTTCGAGGACTTGAAGCTTACAGCATAATCTGTAAAAAAGGAAAGAAATCCAGTTATTTATATGGAAATATTTTTCTAGAATAAATTTGTTGTTTTATTTACCAGGCACAAACTTTCATCATAAAAAAGAGGTCGTCGACCTCGGACGAAATTTTCTCTGCTAAAAATATAACTATATGAAAATGTAAATCGAATTCAGTTTTGTGTAAAATTATTCGAGTTTACGAAAGATGGAAATGTAATAATTGATGTACCCGATATGTCAAATCCAACACGGGCCAATTAAATAATTTATGTATTTATTATGTACGATTCAAATGAGTTGATATTTTATTATCCGTCCTCAGAAAGAGGCGGAAGATTCAAAATCGGCCGTGTAAAGATAAACATTCGAGGTACATAAATGTTTTGCAAATATATAATTTTAAAGTTATCATACCAAGTATTATGAAACCACAAAAAATGTACTGTAGTTTATTAAAACAAAACAAAATATAGTAAAGTTAACTATGTAGGTATATTTTAATAAGAAACACTTCCTAGCACCCTGCGCAAGTGACGAGTTTATCGCCATACGGCAATTTCGTCCGACAAACCAGTGTACCTATATGGTTTGACTTAGTATATAAGGTCTTTGGTTTTAACCAACTAGAATTTTGTCATTATTCCATATTTTTTTATTTTTTATAAAGTTCATAATACATATACAAAATATAAAACAAACAAACTATATAGAAAAGATGCACAGTAAGACAAAACAAATTTCCCTTTATTTTAGTTTTGAGACATCACTTTCACATCACGGGTTGGTTGGAAGAGGTAATTATCTTAGGACTATAAATCCGTAATTGTGCACTTGTACATAATATAATAAATAAATAAACATATTTATTACAAAATGATACAGTACAGTATTATATAAAAAAGTAGTATCATAAGGTTTTATAAAAACAATCGAGTATTTTATGGATTTCATTGGAGGAGGCCTACATCCAGCAGTGGGGAGATGGCTGACAAAAAAGAAGAAGAAGTACGCAAACATTGTTTATTTTTCCTAACCGGATGTGAATGATACATTTTGATTCGGTGCCTAATATTCCAGTTCTCCTATATGTTCCTGTTTCGTCTCTATTAAGATATAAAAATATCTCAAAAAATAAATATGTACAACCCTCTTGTTTTATTTTGCAACAAGGGATATCAGCGGTTTAACCAATTCGTAACACGGTAATATTAAAAGGTTTTGAGATAAGAGCATTTAGCCTAAGATTGTAAAATCAAAGCTTTGCCCCGAAATTATACCAAAAAAAAATCAGATGCGGAAGAGAATTTTTCGTCGGGATTTAATTAAAGGTCTGGCTGGGGCCGGCTGGAAAATTTGTATTGTATAAATATTTTAAAATGCAGACAGACAAAATGATGGAGGCGTTTCTGAGGATATAACGAGGGAGTTTTGCGACATGACTTTGGCATAGAACACTTAGATTGAGACAAAACAGCTGTTTGAGAGAATATATAGGTACTTGGAATAGACAATGGAAATGTAGGAAAGCCATATCTTATTCTGTTTATGGTACTTTCTCTACGTTTACACCCCCCTCTCTCTCTCTGTCTAACTGGATATCGTTGTCCATCAACTGTCGATTTGTTAAAGATAATTTAGTTCTCTTAACATATCGACAAAGTATTATTTTTTATTGTATATTGTCTTGGATTGTGCATACACATGAGACATTTAATTTTTTTATGTCAGCGATAATTCTTTACTATAATATTCGCCAAACATCTTGAACGAGCTTCCGAATGAGCAGAGCGCGAATTTGTGTGTTTTCGTTGGTCTATGTGCAAATTGCCCCCCTACTCGGCTAAACGTTCAAGATATTTGGCGACAACTATACGTCATTAGAAAAGAATTACTTCTGGAGTGGTGCTATCTGATCTAAGCCAAGAGATTTGATGATGGGAATCATGAAACTCATCAATTTGCGAAGGATTTTCGTATTATTGTATTGGCGAATTGTATGAAAGATAATATTTATACGATCATACATACCATTATGCCATGTCTCTCATGGGGTAGGCAGAGAGAACGTACATTCATTTTGAAGTGACATAGATTCATTTTGAAGTCGATTATTTTTCAAACGAAAGATTATTTTTGACACTCCTTCGAACGGAGTATTGAGGATATTTGTACAAGGGTGCCGTATTTCAGTTCTATTCATAGAATGTTCTATGTACGTATTAGTAGTATACTGGCGTCTTGTTCACCAAAAACGTGTGTAATTATTACAGTGTTGAAATAATAATTACAGAGTCAGGAAGCGCGATTTGTAATTAAAATCTAGACGTAACATGTCGACACGTCGGACGAACCTACGGGATGTTTACATAGAGAATAATTTACATATAACACGTATTTTGGGGCATTTTTTTCAGTTTCCGGAATCCATAAAACAAACAATAAATCTATAGACGAATCAGTTCTAACAAAGACGAAAAAATCTTATACAAAATTTAAATTTAGATGAATTTAAATCGCTGATTGCGCGGATAGAGCAACAGATCTGGTTTTGAATCCTGCCTTGACCGGATTCTATCAGGAAGTACATATTTCAAGACACTTGCATGCATCCCCACACACCTTGTTTTGATACCATATTATTATATTATTGTTTTTTTTTTCATGTTTTTTGATGTCTTCTCTTGTGGTAGTGGGTTTTCCTTCTGTTTTTATTTTGTGATTTATTGTTATTGTTAGGTACGTGTCTTTTTTGGGTGTTCATTTAGTCATCCGATGTTGATTTGTTTTTTTTTTATTATTTGTTTTTATTTTTGTTTATACTAGATGTAAGAAATTGTATTTTTTTACATCTAAATAAAATATATACAATATTATACAATACACCCGCTTCGTATCGCCTTAAAAAGCAACATTCTGAATCGGTAAGTGAACCTCATCGCTGAACTATGTAGGTATGTGAGATTATATTTTTTTTATTTATTAAATTTATAAAACATTTTATAAAAAAATGGAATGATGCAAAATAAATAAAACATATTTCCCTTTACCCGAGTGCAATCATTCGTGTGTAAATAAGACATTTAAAAACAAAAGTAACAAAATTTATGTATACATTATTATTGCTATACAAAAAGATGTTAATTTAATTTACAAATCAGTCAAAGTCCATTTTATTTTTCTTATGATTTCATTATATTCAGTTTTCAATCTCAAATTTGTTTCAAGTTGGTTGAACCACACCACCCCAATGTACGTGTAGTAGTGTTGTGAAAATCTTGTATGTGTTTACGGGGTACACAATTGACCCACTATATTTTGTCTAATACTCTCCACACGTATAAAGGCATGGTGCGACCTTCCTGTATTTTGTATGTTATATTTTCGATTACCCGTATATTTTACGGGACACCCAAAAATATAATAGAAAAGAGTGGAAGCACTGTTCGAAGCCGGTGCCACAAAGAAAAAAAAAAGCCATGAAAATTTCAAAATTGAATTTCTTACAATATTTCAAAAGTACTTACTGCGTATTTATTTCAGACTTCTTCATTGAACAACATTAAGAACAATGACATGCGAAATATTTGTTAAATTTATATAATGTTTTACAATGCAGAGTTAAACGTCAGTAGTACTTAATAAATGAATAAAAAATGTGCTCATTCAGATATTTCCATTGTGAGAAATTTCAAATACTTAGGGATTTCTCGAGCAATTTCACTGCTTATTTCAAACAAAAAACTCAACGGAGAGAGAAAAAACTCGAAGCTTATCTCAAGTACTTTGGCTCAGTGAACTATGCCTCCTTCACTCAAAGACAATAAAGTAGGTACTCTCTTACTTCAACACGACTATTTGTGTAGATAGTAGACATAATGGTGAACGTCATTGAGTACCTGAAATTTTATAAAGAAGAAAATATTGCATCACATTTTCTTCAAACGATGTAATGATGACCTTAAGAATATTCACATTATGCTTTTTCAACTAATTTCATATTTCTTCTAGGATAAAAATAAGAAATATTTGGGTATGTATATTAAACTTACAGGAACAACAGGTACACTTTATATAATAACTCAACACACGATTTGTAATGATACTCCATAGCAAAAATATGAAGCAAATGAATGAAATTCTTTTAAATTTTTATGTTTATTTTGTTTTTTTACACCTTTCATAGAAGAAACAATCCGTTGTTTGATGCTTTGGTTTGAGCGATCCGTGCTCATGGATCCAATTATCTGCAGTGCTCAAATCAAGAGCGCTTTCACTATCGGACACAAAACAGCTTTGTTAAAATGATCCTAAATCATGAAACGGTGCTATATAAAATCCTATATTATTATTATTCGTATTATCCTCATCAAGTTCTTATTCCCTTAGTTTTAAGGATCAGGGTTTGCCTCGCGACTGAGCTAAAGTACCTGCAAACGTTTATAAAATATTATACAAATGATATGAAGATTTTATTTATTCAATTTTGAGCATAAACACTATGTATTGTATACAAATCGTCTAATCTTTTGTATCATTTGATCGATTGTTGTATGAAATCGATCGTGTACCTACTAATATACAAATGATATATTAGTGACATTCAAAACAGCTTTAATGTCATTACGTATATCAGGACTTTTTATTCGAGTCATTACTGAGTCAGCAAATTTGTTATTTGAAACCCACCTACCTACATACGTATATACTTAATGGATTTTATTCTCATAGTCATCCTGTTTTTGGACACTGCCATTTCTTTGAATTATTTTACAATATATAGTATTTTTTACAAGTTCACTTAACGGGTGTGTAACGGTACTATTGAACAATAAAAAATCATTTTTTGGCAGAAGAAATCATAGAGAATAAATCGACTGTTGTCGATGGAAAATAACAAAATCACAGTCATCTCAAAGGTAAGAAAAGTATAGATTTTCTACACCATGTATGCATTTTCATACATGGTGTAGATACATTTTTTTTTCATACATTTTCATACACCATGTTACACCATGTATGATATGGTATGCATTTTCTACACCATGACAATTTTATGTAAAGTATAATAATATGTTTAAAAATAGTGAAATCATAAATCATTATGGAATATGATTCGGGAAAAAACACTTACGTGACACATGTTTAAAAAGAATGAAAAATCGGAGGAAAAAAATGTGTTAAGTTAGTATAATGATATAACCAAAACGATTTGCGTAATTTAAATTCCTATTCGATATTCAATAAAATATTTCTTGACAGCCTCATTAAAAAGTATTACGAGAGAGCTCCACTCAACAGCTGAGCCTGTTCGCTCCACTCAACTCCACTCAATTCCAACTCCACAATCTGTTCGGTTTAATTATTTTAGAGAATCCTCTTCAACAAATATGTTACGTGAGAGAGGACCGCTTGTGAAATGCCAACGTTTTAATAATAACAATTTGTATTTCTCATTCTCATATCCGGAAAAAAATGTATTCTGAGATATGAAATATGAAAAAAATAAGCACTCGCGTGAAAAATAAAGGCTGGTAATAATTTTTGAATATAGGTAGAGGCGAAAATATAAATTGAACAGATAACATAAAGAAAATAAAAATAAAAAAGGTTGATAAAACTATAATATGAACTCCTTCATAAACTCGAACGATTGCAAAATGTATGTATACCTACGCTGTATTTACAATCTTAGAAAATATGATCATTTCTCCACTTTCCACTTAGAAAATATGATCATTTCTCCACTTTCCACTTAGAAAATATGATAATTTCTCCACTTTCCACTTAGAAAATATGATCATTTCTCCACTTTCCACTTAGAAAATATGATCATTTCTCCACTTTCCACTTAGAAAATATGATCATTTCTACACTTTCCACTTAGAAAATACGACCATGTGATCACTGACCGAAATCTTCTTCGCTGGCCTAAGATACGTCAACATCGTCGTCACATTTATTTACATTCACTAATGTATGATATAATTAATAACACTATTTCACCAAAGTAAAATCTTCTTCGCTGGCCTAAGATACGTCAACATCGTCGTGACATTTATTTACATTCACTAATGTATGATATAATTAATAACACTATTTCACCAAAGTAAAATCTTCTTCGCTGGCCTAAGATACGTCAACATCGTCGTGACATTTACATATTTACATTCACTAATGTATGATATAATTAATAACACTATTTCACCAAAGTAAATTCTTCTTCGCTGGCCTAAGATACGTCAACATCGTCGTGACATTTATTTACATTCACTAATGTATGATATAATTAATAACACTATTTCACCAAAGTAAAATCTTCTTCGCTGGCCTAAGATACGTCAACATCGTCGTGACATTTACATATTTACATTCACTAATGTATGATATAATTAATAACACTATTTCACCAAAGTAAAATGGCAATTTCTTGTCAAATCACGGTCTGCCTCTTCGATCTGCTGATCGTACCACATTATCTATTCCCATTCATTCTACTGAACTTCACAGTTTTTCTTTTGAAGTACAATGACGAAGTTGGAATATTTACTGTAGGAGAACCGGGAAATCAAGGCACCTACAGGGCTTACGACCTGTCATCGGCTGGTTTACGTGATCACTTATGCGCTTGCGCAACGTTCACCAATTATGCCTTTTTAATGAGATCCTATCAATTAAATTTTTGAAAGTTCTTTATTTTGCAATACTGAAATTCTTGCGCATATGCAATAATAAAATATTCAAAGACCAGGTTGTTAGTCAAAATACATCACAACGATATCTTCTAATTCACCACAATATATAATCTTAAAAAATAAGTTATTTTCTTGTCAAATCACGGTCTGCTTCTTCGATTTGCTGATCGTACCACACTTGATCTTACCATTTATTATTAATTCTACTGAATTCCTCAGTTTCTCCTTTCAAGTACAATCAGTAAGACTATGGACCACCTTAAGTGACGATATTACGACCTCACAATCGATTCAACTTAAAAAAAACTGAAGCTGTTATACCTTTTTAATAACCCTTAATTGACTCTTCTTTCCAATCCACTCTCTCCTCCCACAACTTCCATCTCCTTTTTTTCTTTGTTGCTGTGATTTTCTTTAATTTCATTTAATCTAACTTAATTTAATGATGTTACGTGTTTTTGTAATACATTTGAATATAATATCTACCACTACACTATTTATGGCCTCACGTTGTTTTGGTTGGTTAGAAGTAATTACAGTTTGGAAACTAACTGTTATATACACCTGACCTGTAAAATTCGTACATAACCTCTATTCAACCTTATAGAGCAATATTCTAATGATGTATCTTGCATGAAATCTATCAAAACGTGAAAAAAAATTGTAAGTTCATTTCAAAGAAGCATACCCAATAATTTCAAACGATACAACTTTGAACACTTATGGAATCGAACAACGATTGTCTTTGAGATATTGACGAGAGGACATGTCCATATTTTTGTATATGTACCTAGTTACTGAAATATTTTTCTTACAATGATCTCTATTTATTCTCTTCACAGCATCTGGTGTGTCATGGTTGCCACTCTATTCATAATCTCACTGTCATCTCATTTTATTGAATGCTGACAACATTATTTTTCTGACTTCGTCTTTACTGTTATTTCACGTCACTCGTCTTATCAAGATTTCCGTATTCATACGATGTTTTTATTATTCAAATGTAGGTCTTTGTGAGATGTCTTTGGTCCTGGGAGTATCTTATGAATGCTGTTTGAGGTTAGAGTAGGTATATAAATTTGAACGACACGAATTGAGGATGTTTATATACGTCTCAACGTGAAAAACGTGAATGGAATTTCGCATTTTTCACAGGCCCAGTAAATACAAATCCAACCAACAATAACTATGATAAAATTAATCATGTTTTGTATTAAAATAATGTTTGTTGTATTTTAAAAACACTATTGTTCAAGAATCTGTGTAAATTAGATTGTTCTTACATTGATGTAAATAAATCCTTATTTTAGTGCTTGCTAGATCGAGGATGTTAATTTTTGCAAGCTCCGAAAACTCCATTCTTCTTTAACAGACGTAGAATTAGACAGTATTATGCTAGCTAGATGCATATACTCGATTATTATTTAACACAAGCAGAAAAGAAAGTTTTTATTCTAGTTAGATAGTTCTTAATTATTAGAAGCTACATTATGTTTACTCAATTGGTCTTATGTAGTCGCAGACATTATTAAAGTAACGTGTATATATGAAGAATGTTGTTATCAAATGTATTTGTTATATTCTTCTTCTTCTTCTTCGTCAGCCCTCTTTCGTTCAGTAATGGACATAGGCCTCCACCTGAGACCTCCACAACTCCCTATCCTGGGCAGACCGCATCCATCTGCCTCCAGCTACTCATCTGATATCGTCAGACCACCTGGTTAGAGGCCTTCCAATACTCTCTTGCCCGTTCTAGGTCGCACTTTCTAGCACTTTTTTAGTCCATCTGGAGTCCGTGGTTCGGGCGATATGTCCTGCCCAGATCCACTTCTCAGCAACCGACAACGTCGGTTACTTTAATTTGTTATATTAAAATACTATAATTATAAAATCTATTTCATATTCAGTTTATACATATATATTTTTCTCTTGCACTTACTATGAGATATATTATTTATTTATTTATTTGTTTCTCATACGGCATGTATTGCCTTTTACAAACATACATTAAAATATACATAGGTACTGAGAAAAAACATAGAGACTAAAAACAATAATACACTAAGTAAAAGGAAACAAAAAAAGAAAACATAATAAAAAAGTTAATAAAACAATATGTGAAGCAACTAAATATAAAAAAGATAGGTATATACAAATAAAATTTGAACACAAATCAGCAGAAGAAACAGTGCAACTTAAAAATACATTTGTTTACAGTAATATTTACAAAAAAAAAAAAAAAAGTAAAATAATATTACATAGATAGTCAAGATTCATTCATTACATAATATAATCATTTCATTATATGCAACAACAAACTCTTGTATGCACCATAACCCAATAAATTATGATTGTAATATCCCTCAAATTTCGTCACTGTGACATCTGACATGTACTTATTCTCATCTAACTTTTAGCATCGCCTCTTTCGAGTATGTCTGTTTTTCAAATCTATATAATATATTGTTCATGGATACATCCGAAAGAGTACTTTAATATTACCAAAAATATATATATCTATAAAAATTGGAAACGGCAAGTTTTTTTATTCTCTTTTCCATGGAAATACTTGAGGAGACTTCCCGACCTTCTCAAAACGAGAACACATTGTTAGTCATTCGGATCGTACAGTGGGGAATTCCTGATAAACTCTTTTTGTTCATTTGAGTTGATTTAGAATTCTTCGAGTGAAGAAAAATGTGTGGGTGTCTGATGCTCGCAAATATTGAATGGCTTCGATAAAATTATTTGAAGTATTCGTACAAACTGTATTATTTTTTGGTACCTATTCTTTTATTTACACAAAACAAGATATTTATATATATTATCCATACGATAAATAAATAAATATCTAGACTAATTGGGATCGATATACTTACATTACTTTTTGACATATTCTTTTTTACTCCTCCCTAACCAAAGGGTATATAGAGGGGAGTTATGATTTCGCAATTAAAAAGGTTATTTTTTTACTGTACATAAATTATCAAAAAGTATCATGCTGAGATTGTATTCTGAAAAATTCATCGTAATTATCTATGTGTGCGTGTTTATTTTACTTTATAGATTATAGACAAAAGTAAAGTACTCATTCGATTATTATCAAATGTCGTTAATTTGTATATCTAATGCTCATATTAGACCCCATTAGATTTTGAAGGATATCTAAATAGTGCTTCTCAATTGTTAACTGTCAAATATTTCAAAGTGACCCCAAGCTCAGGAAAATTATCTTTTTTATTTTAAAATTGGTAAAAAGGCACACCACTTTCATAAAATGTTATTGAAGAAATATCAAGTATTCATAATAAAATATTTAAATTAAAAATTATTGAATAAACTCATTTCATAAAAATGTTGAAAAATTTCCATATAAAATTTGAATAATTTGTGGAGTGACATGGTAGTGAAGAGTATAGAGTTGGCAACAACCCACCCGTTTTAATATTTATACGTATTTTTCTTTCGTACGAATTATTAGATCGCCGAATTGAATAATTATTTTTTTTATTTACTGGTTCGAATTTCTTACTTCATAGTCGGTTCAACGAATTTTATTTACATAAAACAATTATTATTTGAATATTTAATAATCAAATACGTTAGATATAATTTTGTGGGTGTAGAAATTGAGACCAGTTGGTTCATAGTAACAATTTTATAATATTTGAACATTATTAAGAATATGAGAGACAGAAATAACGGGAAAGAATAAAAAATGGTTGGGGAAACGGTCGTCATGCTGGTGTCAATTGGATGCGTAGAGCACAAGATAGAGTGATTCGGAAGGATATGGAAGAGACCTTCGTCCAGGAGTGGACGAGATTAGGCTGAGAGGAATATATAGAAACAACGTTATACAAGACTCAGATGAGTCCAAATTACAACTAATGCCTATTAATTTCCATTAAAAATATACGCAGTGAGACGTACGTATATAATAGTTATATTTCATATATTATGTAAATTGATATTTTGGAAAATCAACATTATATCTAGTCAAAACAAATAAGTACATAGGTACGTTAATTATGTTTTGCCTCAATTACGGGTAAACTTTGGTGGGAACCATTCAATCGTTCAAAAATTAGTTTCAGACGAAAAGTTACATTACAGGTAGAGAAATTAAATCTATTTGTTTAGTAACACGTTATAATTAGTAAGGTTAATGAGGTTTTGTCAGAAAATGATGGTGATTCGACGTCAAAGGAAGGATTCTGGGGCAGGAAGAGAAGGAGGGGCTGACGAAAGTGGAATAAATTCTCCACGTACCTTCTTTATTGGCTGAAGTTTTTCACACTTGTGCTTTTTCCTACAAATTAGGAGACTTAACGCCGGGAAGTTTCCGCGTGGATGCTTTGTAGGGTATTAGAAGGGGGAGAGAAGAGACTATGGACTAGATGAAAAGACACGATTTTTATAAAGCGTCGTTTTTCCGTTCAATTATTCTTCTTCAATGGAATGCCGAATGTTTATTAAGAAACAAAAGACTACACCGATCATGATGGTAATTTTATGCCATGAAATGGTTTTGAATTAATGCTAAGGTAGGTACAGGAAAATGTGTGTTTATTTATTACTAGTTGTATGTAACACATGAGATCCAACTGTAGATGGTGATAGTATGTATAGTTGAAGAATACATACCAAACTATGATCACTTAAGTCGGTTGCAGAGCAAAAGCTAAGCTAAGTTAGTTTAGCTAAGGTCGTTTTTCATACAAGTGTGCAGACCGCAAACTATGTGAGATAGTATGAAAAATGACTATGTTTGGATATTAAGTATCAAACTATTGATATTATGTAGTGTATACTGTCTCACAAATTATATAAAACGACGTCGTCACTAAATTCAATTTTTATAAAAATTGTTTAAAAAAAAGGAGATATACTACTACAATATACTTTTTTTATAGAAAAATAATTTATGTAGCTGCGTTATTAGATATTTTTAAAATCTTTATAAAAATAGGCAGTTAAACACATTAATATCATAAAAAAATATATGAGAAACTCTAGAACTTTAAAAAAAAAACAAATTTGAAATTTTGTACTGGTCTATATTCATAAAATTTTCCAAGTTGGTGTTTTTTGACTTCAAAGTTGAAAGAAATATGAAAAATATAGGCCTGGCATACAAATATCGCATATATTGGCATGATACTTTGTCGATGTTATGATAAATAAATTCTATTGAACAAATCGACAGTTGAAAAAATTTTTCGTTGAACAATGCTCATATTTTCGTATAATATATTCATAGAATAATATAGTAGGTAATTATTATTCAATACGTATATTATATATTTCCAGATAAACGGAATCTACTGAGACAGGATCAAAAACTAGAACTATTTATATGACCTCAAGTTCATGGTAGGTAAACAAAATGTTACGAATTAATAATTATTAATTTTAACGTTTTTACGTAATCTGTGAGAATTATCATCTACATGATGTAAAATTATTATCTAGCGATAAAATTGTTAACATGCATCGAAATATTTGCGTTCCCCACAAAAAAATTATTATTTCTCATTAATTTATAATAAATACCTACTCTCTAAAACTGTAAGTAGGTAAAAATTTTCTTATCAAAACTGTTTGTTTTTAATTCTATATAATATAAAAAAATGTGAAAAACTATTTTAAGGAAGCAATTTTTATTATAATATATATCACAAACGAGTACTGCAAGGACCATTAAAGGATATTGGAACGAAGCCAAGAACAGACAAAGGGTTGTACCCCAGACTGGTTTGGAAGAACAAAGAGGTTATTGACGTAGTCACCGAATGTTTTATACTGAAATGGAAATTAATCAGTTATAGGATCGATATCTTTTATGGAGTTTTTTTGAGTTGACAAAAAATATCTTGATTAATTACTATTAACTAAGTTTAAAAAAATATTTTTGTACGACCATTATGTAAAATAAATATTTAATTTGAATTTTGTCGTGTATTTACCGTCAATTTACGTCAATTTATGTGAGTACAATTTATGCACTTTTACCATTTGTGAGAAACATACATTATAATTTTTATATAACTTTTGAGAGTCACTCACGGTATCTCAATGTAATAGCAAGTTTCATTTCAATTTATGAGTAAATGTACTTGCTTTGATAAGACATCAATGGTACAAGTACTCGTTCTATTTATGTAAACATCTATAAATATTCAAGTCTATAAAGACATCCGTAAATGGAAATTTCCCGCCATTATTGAATGACCACCATTTTGTGTGTTATTGAAGGGGAGAAATGTTGGAAATCTCAAAGTACTTCAGTAATGGCTGACTGATTTTTTCGTTCACAGAAATTTATATTTATCGACAAACAGAAATACTCTGATTATCTAACGCCATTAATAATTAATATTCAATTAGGTGATTAGTTGAGGCATCAGAAAATCAATATTTGAAAGAAGAAACCGGTACATGGCATACGAACTGTCATCGGTCGGCATGCTTAATCACTTTATACACTTGCGCAACGTTTGATACGGAAGAAGTATTCTTGTGAAATAAGACATAGATATATTTTTGATGTTACTGACGTTGATAGGTACCTACTGAGAAAATTAATTTTAAAATAAATTCGAAATCTTATTTATTTATTTATTTACGGTTGCAAACAGTCACGACTTCAAAGTACATTAAATAATACAATAAATTAGCTACATCAAGACCATAACATGTATCAAAAATTATACAAAACTAATAAATATACATGAATGATGGTGTATCTGAATCAAAAGGATCTGCGAAAGGATTAAAATTGAATATTAATAATATTACTACATGCCACCACGATGAGAGCTCCATTAGGTACGCTAAAACGATTTACCATAATATTTACATATTCACATACACACATGCAAACACATATATACAATAGGAGGAAATAAGTTTATTACATTGTTAAATTGCTTTGTAGACATCGCTTAAATAACCCTGAAGATTCAGAAATTTTTTAAAATTTCCACAGTATATACTAAATTTGGAGCAAGCTCTTTTGATAATATTTATTTTTGTGTAGTTATGACGTATCTACTGCTGGTGAATAATTTTATAGTTGGATTTTGTTGGATTTGCAAAGGAAACACAGAATGGCGTGTCGGACACCTTTTTTATTAATTTTCATACAACCATTTTTTCAAAACAACTGAATAACAATATAAAATTACAGAGAGGCCGAAATGACAGTTCTAATTTTTAAAAACTGAATACAACAAAAAAGTATAGACAAAATCGAATGTTATAAAAACATAGATAATCATATGAAATTTAACAGCTGGAATACTGGAGAGATTATTATTTCTGGTAAATCGCGTAGGAACTCTCTTCAAGAGTTATTTTTCCTAATAAATATAGGGAATCAACGCGATTATTAAGAATATTGTTAAGATACATAAGGTCTCTTATTTTATATGACAAATATTTTGAAAATAAAATATATATTGAAATGGTCCTTTAAAGTCATTGATTTTGTTTTGCATATAATTGGGTATTAAAAGAATCCAAAACTACTATAAATATTTATTTTCAAAGCATGTTTCTCTGAATTTTTTTTAGAGTGAACGTTTACCGTATTTTATGTTAGAAAATATACATTTGTGTCAATTTTAAACAGTAATTTGTGATAAAAACATTTTTACTACTCCTTTGTGTTTCTTTTTTGTATTTGTTCATGTTATTTTATGTGTTTACGCTTTTTTTCTTCTTGTTGTGCCTACATTGTTAATATTTATACCAAACAATCTTAGTTTAGTGAAAATGTCCCATTAAGGGTGCATATGTGGGTATATAAAATACAATAAATAAATAAATAAAAATATCTGGAAAAGTGTGCACAAAAACATTTCGCTCCTCATTTAGCAAAATGAAATGATGATAAGT
The DNA here is from genome assembly GCA_963576475.1 of Molanna angustata. Taxonomy (NCBI): domain Eukaryota; kingdom Metazoa; phylum Arthropoda; class Insecta; order Trichoptera; family Molannidae; genus Molanna; species Molanna angustata. The sequence goes on from OY754981.1 coordinate 10,389,862, forward strand.
ATCCCTGGTATAAATTCCAATACCAAAAAAATACAACAGACATTTTTAAAACAATTATTTCATACGGAAAGATTCATTCATTATGATTATTATGAAGTATGAGTGAGGTCCCTATTTAAATTCGAGAGCATATCTGTTACAACGAAAATGATTTTGTGGAAACAAAATGATTTGGAAAAGGCAGACACAAAACACATTTACTTTTCCCATTTCAAAAGCGTGCATATTTATTTTTTCCTTGTTTCTTGTTCCGTAACTTTGATTACATTTGTGAATATACAAATAATAAAAATCTCGCACAATTCCAAAATAAATAAACTCACAATGAATTTTAAAAACTTTCTTAACGATGATATGAGATTTTAAAGGTATGTATATTTTATGCGAATTTTATTAACGATTGCTCGTCTCAAAAAAAAATTATATCATATCAATGTATCAATAAACTCAAAAGCTGATATGAATATAAACTTCACCGTAAATCAGATTTTTTTTTATATCGTTCATACATGGTGAAATCCCGTAGGTACGTTAGTTATGTGAAATGTGCATTTTGATTCTTCAATTTATTATAATTATTTAATTTATAACGTTTTTTTCTTTATAATAATAATTATTAATTTTTTATTTCACTTACTTTTATTGTTTGATTAATTTGCTGTTATTTCCTGTATCACTTTATTTTAGTTGTTTATTTTATTTGTTAATACTTTTTGTAACAAGCATAAAAAATGTAATATTTCACATGTATATATTTAAAGGATTACGTGGGCTATGTTATTTATTTATTTATTACTTCTCGGACAACTAACAGGTACAATGTCAAATATTAATTTAACATGCACCTAATAATAAATTGCTACATTCGGGAGACTTATGATATTGATAAATTGTTTCACAGATATTAATGGTATGAAATATTTCTTGCGAAATTACTAATTAATTAATAAATAATTGACATAATTAGGTATAGTTATTGCAATCTTTCAACAACCTTGACAGTTGTATTTTTTTAATGTATTATCCCGCCAAACTACAAAGCAGTTTTTTTATTTGAACAAATCAATGGAATTATGTTTCTTTGGCGTGTTATACCTAAATAAAGAAATCACTTTCATTCTAATGAGTCACTTGCTTAGAATAGTGCTTCCACTTTTATTTTATTATCATCGATTTCGAGTGTTCCGTATGAGCCAACATATATTATTCATTCTTAAAAAAAACTATTCCAAATGCGCTATTTGTTTATAATCGTTTAAAGGAAAGTATTTTTTTTTGGATTTTTTATTGACAAACTTTTTTATATCTCAATAGAGACGAAGTTGGGATATTATAGAAGAACCAGGAACTCAAGGCATCTACAGGGCTTACGAGCTGTCATCGGCTGGTTTACTTGATCACTTTATGCGCTTGCGCAACGTTCACCAATTATGCCTTTATTGAGTTCCCTATCAATTTTTTTTTTTTTAAGTTCTATATATTTGAATAATGTGTAACAATTCACCTGAATAATAAGAAATTATACCATTGTCATCTATGAAGTAACGAAGAAACCTTTTTTTGTAACGACATCTATTGAGAAATTAGTTTATTTGTAAACAATGAAAGCAACAGTCCTTATAAAAGAGGTGACGGTGTCTCGCACAGATGTCACCCCTGAGCTTCGCCTGTATTTTTATTTTTTTGTTAGTATTTTTATGGAGATACCAAAAATTTAATTCTACAAATAATATTGGATTATTATTTAAAATTTATATTCAAAAAATAGATATCATACAAAAGCATACTGAAATGTGTGTACCTATACTGTAAAAATGAGATATTCCCATCTCTGGAGAAAAACCCTATGACCCTTTGAGCTCCTTCAAGACTACAATAATTCTATCATATTAGCTCTCAGCGTATAAACCACGGATATAAAAATAGAGGGAAAATACATACATAATCGGATGTATTCACATTTGTGTGGACTCCATGAGTCAAAGAATAGTGATCTCCTATTGTAGGGAGTTATTTCTATATGAGACAAGAGAACATGGTCTGAAGGAAATCACAAAGTTCAGGATAATAAGCTTCAAAAATATTACTATGACCAGCTTTTTATATACAACGAAATATCAAGACGGTATTTTAATTAATTTTATTGATAGTTATGTTGTCTTTACATATATAGGTATATTTACTCTATACATGCAGCTTTTGGACCACTTTTACTGAGATAAAAATAAACATATTTTTAATTTGATCCGTATTTAATGGGGATAAAAATGGTATGTTCATTTACGTTTCATTTATAAATATAAATTTAAAAAACAATTTTTTCCGTTTAAAAATCCCTTTAAAGGGAATTTGATTTTAGAATAAATATTTGTTTCGAAAGTACAGTTCTCCCAAACAAGATTCAACAAGACTCAAATATTTTATTGTTTTATGGAAAAAATATGGAAAACACCGCTTTTTGCAAATAATAAAAATAAACAATTTTCTTTCATTAAAAAATAAAATGTCTGTTTTATAATCCTGTTCTTGATAAAATGAGAAAATATCTGTTTGGTTTATTTTGTTTTACTTCTATTGGAATAACAAAACCTGTTTTTTTTAAATAAAATATAAATAGTATGGAATATTTTTTTAATTGCAAGTACGCCAAATTTGGTATAAACAAGCCAAAAATGAAATAATATTTCTAGCGCAGTTCAGGGGTGCCTGTGCGAGAACACCGTCACCAGATTTACAAGGACTGTTGCTTTCGTTGTTTACAAATAAACCGATCTCTCAATAGATGGCGTTACAAAAAGGTTTCTTCGTTACTTCATATATGGCAATAGTAATAATGTCTTATTTTCATGTGATTAGTTACGCATTATTCAAATATATAGAAATTTCAAAAATTGCATTGATAAGGGAACTCAATAAGAAGGCATAATCGTTGAACATTACGCAAGTGCATAAAGTGATCACGTAAATTGGCCGATGACTATTCGTAGGCCCTGTAGGGCCTTGGATTCCTGGTTCCTCTATAATATTCCAACTTCGTCTCTATTGAGATGTTAAAAATATAAATATTATGTTTGTTTACTAAAAAACTCAAAATTATATAGACTTTTTTAAAGGCTTTTTTTACTTTATACAAGAAGTATCGTTTCAAATTCCAAGCAATTAAATTTAAAATAATAAGATTGATAGATTTGACGGTAACTTTGTGGTAGTCCATGATTACAAAAATAAAAATGAAGCAAATTCTTTGCTCTATACCACTTATTGAGTATAATTAAACACTACTAGTTTTATTTTTGTAATCATGGACTACCACAAAGTTACCGTCAAATCTATCGATCTTATTAAAAAAGCCAGCACGGCAAAACCTGTCAATGGGAGGAGTGCACTCCCGAAACTAGTAGTGTTTAATTATACTCAATAAGTGGTATATAGCAAAGTATTTGCTTCATTTTTATTTTTGTTAATTTAAAATTATTTATCCTGTTATGTTGTGTATAAATAAGCAAAGAACAAAGTTTTTCATTTGGTTCTATTATTTTTGCATTAAACTGTATAAAAAGTTTGTCAGTGCAAGTTCCTCTCGTAAACTACAATTAAATAGTTATTTAACCACTAATATATTTATTTATTTATTAATTAAAAGAACAAAATACAGCGTATAATTAATATATATAATAAATAATGATGATTTAAGTGAATATTAAAGCCAATTACAGGTTGTCGAGTTGTTGTATGTATATTGTTCTAGTTAGAAATAGTTCTACACTTATACAAAACATTAAAATTGAACCATTTTACAGTGAATATAAAGTCAATCATAAACAAAAAAATTAAAATTATGTAAGTCGAAAGAAAAAAAATATATGAATTTAATAAATTCAAATAATTCAAAATAAAGTGAATCATAAACACAGCAATGAAAAACAAGGTAAATCAGAACGGCAACAATGAAAACATAGAAATCAATGAAAATTAGGTATGGTAAGTGTAAAATTGTTTTAAAGAAATTTTAATCTTTTTCTTGTCTTTCGTCGCAGTACTTAGGTAGTTTATTGAATAGTAAAACACAATAGTAAATTATCCAACTGTCGATTTGTTCAGGAGAACTTTGTTCTCTTAACATATCGACAATGTATCAAGCCAGAATACGCGAGAATTGTATGGAGAGGTCTACTTTTTTCACGGCTTTTCCAACTTTGAAGTCAAAAAACACCAACTTAGAGGCTTCGCAGCATATATGTTCCATACACGGATTTACTCAGAATTCGGAGTAGAACATTTCGTGTGTCTGTGTGTGTGTGTGTCTGTGTGTGTGTCTGTGTGTCTGTGTGTGTGTGTGTCTGTGTGTCCGTCCCCCCCCTTATAACTTTTGATCCGCTCAATTTACAGAGCCTAAAATTTCAGAATATATAAACAGTTACAGGCCTACAAAACTTTTATACTCGAAATTTTGAATTTTTGTTTCAGTCAGGGGTTATCAACTTTTGAATTTTTATTTTATTTTTCCATATATCTCAGAAACCATAAACGCTAGAACGCTGAAAATTGGTACAAACATAGACAAATACAAAATCTCAAATTAGTTTTTTCAAAAAAATTCCAGGGTTTCTCAAACATTTTTTATTAAGAAAAATATTTTTTTTATGATAAATTTATGAGTTTAACTGCCTATATTTCCAAAACTTTTACAATTATCGAAAAAAGCCGAAACACCCCAACTAGATAATTTAATTTTCTATAAAAAATATCAGCAATGTAGTAGAAGATCTCAATTTTTTTTTAACATTTTTTTTAAAAATTGAATTTAGTGACGACATCGCTTCATACATTTTGTATGGCAGTCGCCTATACACAATATGTAAGAAGACTTAATAGTTTGATACTTCGACTCCAAACATACATACATACCATCATGCTATTTGCATATTCTGGGTAGGAAAAAGGATCTTCCTCCATACTATCCTATCTTGACATACATACCTACATATGTTGTATAGAAAACAAAATATCTGAAAATATTCAATAATTTGTATCTATAGGTTTATAGTTTGGTACATATTCTTCAACTATACATACTATCGCTATCGACAGTTGGATCTCATGTGTTACATGCAACTAGTTAAATTGAAAACACCACAGTCGATGCACTATAAAAAAATATAAAAATTGACTCAGCTTTATAAATTCATTAGTCAAGTTAGATTTTTATACATAAATCCAATTATTTATAAAAATCTAACATATATTTGAAGCGAAAATATCGTTTTTAGAAGAAACAAGGAAAGAAATGGCTGAGCATCATAATGTAATCTTATGTTTTGTTGCACATCTTTATAGTTGCACAAGGGACACATTTCTTGGGATAGCAAAAATACTCGAGCAAGTACATTCTGAATGGTCCTATTAAATATATTACAGGGCTGTTTCGCCTCCGGCAACAATCAATTCAAAATTGACACACTCCAAGAGGGGAGAATTAATAAGGTTGGTTGAAAATGAAAAAGCTTCGCGTATGGCGAAAACCCCCTTTTTTACGGATATGACTTTTTGCACTTTTTGGGAGACATAATAAGCTCAATATAATATGAGCAGTTGTCGTAAAAAGATGAGCATGCTACAACACCTTTTTTTGGAAATGCTCCAAATAATTAGGTAACTGTCGTGCAGAAGACTAAATTCGATCTTAATTCATAAGATTTTTATTTTGAAGTTATTTGATCTGATCTATCATAAAACAAGAGTTACTTCTATCACTACCAAGTCACTCAACAAAGTAATCAAATATTGTATGGAAAAAATCAGCATTTCCATTAGTTGAGTTTGTTAAATTATTTTTGATTTAAATATTTTATTATGAAAACATGATTTTCTCCAATGCCATTTTATGATGTGATGTGCCTTTTTAGCTATTTTAAAATAAATAAATCAAATTTTACGTTTCCTGAGCTTGGGGTCTAAATCTCCTATCTTTCAAACTCTAACGGGGTCCAAGCGAGTATTAGATACAAATTTTCAATATTTGAAAATAATCGAATGAGTACTTTAGTCAATAATCGATAAAGTAGAATAAACATGCCGTACATAGCATATAGTATACAGCACATACACACAGATACATTGTGATAATCTGTAATAATAAAATAACATTGAAAATTGCGAACTGCGATACAAAGTTTTCTCTTCGCGTATTGAAAATATATTTCATTGTATATGTACCATATCGTTTCACTGTTGATATGTATTCTTCTTAAGCATGTTTAGTATTTGAATTTTTTTGCTGTATAAAACAACTGGGTTTGACATGGGCAGTATGAACTTGCACAATAAATAGACTGACATGAATTTTGTTATAAATTCAATGCAGTCCTTCTCCATATGAACTTCAATTTTACCAAATCTCATATTCCGAAGTTTTCGCTTTATGTACTAATCGTAATTATATTAACACTGTTCACAATGGTCTATTTTAAAACTTATACATCAACAGTCAAATTTACGATCATATTTGGAAAACGTATCCATGACTACACACAGGGTTAGAGTCGGAAACAGTTGCGTCAACCTCGAAAGGGTAGGACCTTGTTGGAAACTAGGGGCTCTGGTATAATTATAATTACCAGTGCCGGATAAATCATAGAACAATCAGGAACAAGAAGTCAGGGCGGTGGTCTTAAAAAGGGCGCTTAAAATTCTAAAATGTTAATCATATAAATCAAAAATCCGCAGGTATGGCGCTCGGTTCTCTTTGCGTACCCGGATAGAGGCTCGGCATGATGGTGTGTATGTAAAAAATCCCGCTTATTATGATTCGTCATTTTAGACCGATGTAATTTTACATAATTTTAAATTGTTCTACATTTAAAATTCCAAAAAAAATGGGGGGGGGGGCGTATTCAAATATATTGCTACGGGCACAAAATTACGTTTATCCGGCCCTGATAATTACTAAAAAACATACACAGTTATATTAATACAAAACCGGGTTTGCTCTTCGGTAATTAACATTTGATTACGCCACGAAAAATCTCAAAACATGACAATGCAATAATCATTGGTTAAGGCGAATTTGCTGGGGCAGATATGATTTATGTTTCTTATTAAAAGCTTTATTAATTCCAAAAGACGAGGCGCAAAGTGGAAGAAGACGGAGAATCAACACGGGGTAAATGATCGTCTAGGAAGAATGAGGAAATTTTCTCAGCACTTCTATTATAAGGGTTGTCTTGAATTTTGAGGGGATGGAATCATTATTAGGTGTGGTAACATTGTTCTTTTGAATGTATGCTGGATTATTGCTGTGGTACATAATAAATGTTCAACGGTGGTGTTTAAGTACTTACTTTGGAAACAATTGTAGAGCAATATTGCCCGAATTGTAATTGGCAGTTAAAAAGGTTTTGTAAGCGTAACTACAGATTACCATCAATTGCTTAATACGTGAATCAAATGGGTGAATTTTATAGGTATACCTTTGGGGGTATATATTTATTGGCTATTTAAAAGGATTAAATATCAGAAGTTTAAGATTTTATTTTATGTGCATGTTCTAAAAAATAATATTTTACAATCTACCTCCAAATATGACATCGCAAAAGTCTGTCAATTCAAAATTAGATATTCAATTTACAGGGATGAAAGGTTTCATGAAGCTTACTTACATGATCTACATTTTTATATTATTGAGAACAGTAGTACAAAGAAAATATGATTTTTAGATCTCGCGATGTAAAGGGTCGTGTAATAAAGTCAATAAAAATAAAATTACGATTATTGTGACGTTGTCTTCGACTAAGACCCAAATGCAGTCCTAAGTACCTAAATACTATCTCCTAACCTCACTGAAGTATTTAATATTTTTAAGTTAGCAATTGCGTTGCAGAGACATCACTAAATACTACGCCAAAAGGTCGATGGCATAGAATTTCAAAAGAGATAGATAGCATTCTATGGGCTTAGGAAGCTATCTTTCTATTTTTTGACGTTTGACGTATAAAATGCTTTTTTGCTATAACAACACAAACATAATTTGTAACCAACTTCATATTGACAGCTCGATATCACGATTTTTCTGAAATTCCAGCGAATTTTCGGCATCTCGTATGGATCGTTGAACACTCTGTTTTGTATTTGATTTGACAAAATTACCAAATACATATTTGACGATGTTGCTAAAATCATCATCAATCGAAAACATTTTGTATTTTATTTTTAAACCACTCGTCCTTCCTCGCGATCAAACTTACTTTTTGACAGTTCGCAAATGTTAGTTTACGCCACCTCCATCCTACAGTTAGGAAGCCACGAGATCTCCTAACTTAAGTGAGCGACTGTGCAATGAAAACATGGTTAGTATTTAGAATTTAGTATTTAAGTAGGACTCTGCATTCGGACCTTAGCGGTTGACGCGTGAATAAAGTTGCTGCGGCCGCGTAAATTGTCGTGGATATGTACATTGCAGTTGATCTGGATCGCAGCTACATACATACTTATGTGTCTTTGAAATATCTAGGCATATATTTATTGATTACATGAAAATTCTTCGAAACACAATTGTCCGAATGGGCAATTGTACGAATAACAATTTTTCGAAAATCAGTTATCAGAATGACAATTGTCCGAAAGCAAATTATTCGAACTAACATTTGTTGGAAAACCAATTGACCGAATTTAATATATTTTTGTGTCATTATGTTGCCTCCTTTGACATATTTGTTGCCAGTAAAATATATTCGATGAAGACTATTTTTACTTGTTGTATTATTGTTGGGTACGTATGTTTGCACATGTTTGACAGCGCGGTGCATCGCCATGTTGTTTATTCCATAGATTTTTATTATATACTAGCTTTTATGTCCCGCCGTTGGCCAAGAATGTAAAATTGTGAAAGAAAAAGCAATCGTTTTTATAATATTGTCACCCAATTATTTTGCAATATCAGACTATGAAAAGTGGTTTGAAATTTGATTGAGTTTAAGTATTGTAAAATGTTCAAGTGATGGCCACAACCCATTCTTTTTTATATATTGCTATAAAGTGTGAATGAAGAATAATATTTATACAATTTCTGCTCGCATGGACTATGCGTAATGGTTTTAAATATGACTGTTTATCAACGTTGTAAAGAGATTGGTTTGGCCACAACCCCCATTTTTAAATATTATCATCGAAAACAAATTGTAATGTGTACCTATTGAAAATTTAGTAATTTTGGATGTTGGGATGTGGTTAAAATTTGATTAAACAAACGTAGGTACTGAAAAGATCTAGTATTGGTCACATCCCATTCGTTTTTATATTTTTTCATCAAGTGTGCATTATATTTTTGCTCAATTTGACTGAAAGTCTTCATTAACGAAGAAGAAGAAGACTTGAACTATAGTAAATAGTTTTTAATTTGAATATAAATGTTGTGAAGAGTTCAGTAATGGCCACAACCCCCATTCTTTAAATATTAGGTGTTGAAAATTATTCAAAATAGGATGATATAAATGGTTTAAATTTAATTAAACAAAAGTATTGAAAAGATTCTAGTGCAGGTTATATCGTCACATCCCATATCCCATTCATTTCATATGTATTTTCATCAAGTGTGCATATCGTTAATAATATTTCTGCACAATAGACTATTAGACTTAAAACTAACCCAAAAGACTAAATAAAAAAGAGAAAAATAAGTATAAGACTATAAGAAATAGTTTGTATAAAAAACTATTCCAATGGTCTACATAAAATAAGTAAAAATACATATACCTAATAGAAGAATTAGACTATTGGAAATAGATTGTATAAAAGCTCACCCAAAGGTCTACAAAAAAGAAGAAGAAGAATATTTAGACTATTGGAAATAGTTTGTATAAATACTGACCAAAAGGTCTACATAAAAGAAAATGAATAAGACTATTGGAAATAGTTTGTATTAAAACTCTCCCAAAAGTCTACGTACTTAAATGAAGAAGAATAATAATTAGACTAAAGGAAATAATTTTTATAAAAAAATGACCCAAATGTATACATAAAAGAAGAAGAAGATGAATTAGACAATAGGAAATAGTTTGTATAAAAACTGCCCTAAAGGTCTACATAAAATTAAGAAGAAAAAGAATTAGACTCCAGGACCCGCCGCTTCAGGCCCTTCAGTACCTCCCGTCCCTTTAATCCCTCATTACGTCCCTTCCCATCAGGCCCTTCAGTACCTTCCGTCCCTTCAGGCAGTTTTATACCTCCCGTCCCTTCAGGCCCTTTAGTGCCTCCCTTCCCTTCATTACATCCCGTCCCATCAGTCGGTTAAGAAAAGTTTAAATCCAGAAACCATCCTGGAAGAACCGCGAAGAGATGAAAGAACCTTCTTTTCCCAGGATGCTCTACTTAATAGGTAAAATGACTAAATACACGAAGAAGAAGAAAAAAGTTTAAACCCAGATACCTGCGAAGAGATGGAAGGACAGTTGGACCTTCTTCTCCCAGGATTCTCCAACTTCATAGGTAAAATGACCAAAAATACACGATGAAGAAGAAGAAGAAGAAATAAGTTTAAATCCAGATACCTGCGAAGAGATGGAAGGAAAATTGGACATTCTTCTCCCAGGTTAGTCCACCTTCAAAGGTAAAATGACCAAATAGACGATGAAGAAGAAGAAGAAAAAAGTTTAAATCCAGAAACCTGCGAAGAGATGGAAGGAAAATTGGACCTTCATCTCCCAGGATAGTTCATCTTCATAGGTAAGATGACCAAGTACACGTTGAAGAAAAAGAAGAAAAAAGTTTATATGCAGAACCCGTCCTGGAAGACCTGTGAAGAGATGGAGTGACAGCCGGACCTTCTTTTCCCAGGATACTCCCCCTTCATAGGTAAAACGACCAAATACACGAAGAAGAAGAAGAAAAAAGTTTAAATCCAAAAACCATCCTGGGCATACGCTCGACAATTCACCAAAGTTTCATTATAATCGGACAAACGGTTGATAAATAAATAAATAAAATAATTTTCCTATAGGAAATCAGTATAGGTATATTATTGTTGATTTGTAAGTAAATAGTATTAGGTAGGTACCTACCTACAACAACCTTCTAAATAAATTCGATTCCTAACAAATTTTATTTGAATATCACATTCTTTCTGTAGCCATGGAAACGATTCGAACACGTAAGTAATATCGAATGGTTCGGATACATTTTTTGAATATGTAGGTACCTACATTGGTTTGTTCGATGCCATAAAAATGAAAATTGTCAGAAAAATCAAATATTATTTACAAATTATGCAATTTTATTATGCCTATATCTTTACTAATAAATAACACATTTTTACAATATATGTCTTAAAACTTGCCGTAATGTCTTGTGTTTCATTTTATTATTTCATAATTACATTTATTTCAAAGGTTTATTATTTTCAAGAACATATTCATTCGGTGGGAAAATGAAATATTGTATGAAAAGATATTAAAATGGCGGCGTTTATGTACAAAAGGCTTACTTTAAAAATAAGTTAAACATTATAATTATACCAAATATTCACCATGTTTTTCACTTAAACGCTAAGTTATACTTCAAAATATTTTTTTTTTGTGTAAATACCTACTTCTAACTTTTAAACTAACAGATATTTGCGTGCAAAATGTACACTTTTTTGACAGATATGACTTGGAAAATTTTGTATGAAAAAAATAATTATTTAAATATTTTTAAAATTCAGCATTTTTATCGCATTCTTTTTAGCGTGACACTGCATCAGGTATACTGGTACATGTTCGCACTTAAATTAGATTTTTAGATGCTCTTGGTTTTTCAGAAGGCGTGAGACAAACACACACACACACACATACACACACACATACACTAACATTTTGATTGCTTTATTACTTTAGATAATATAATATGTAGATGTAGTACTCCGTGCAAAAAGTGAATCATGGAATATCGCGAGTTTGACGTTTTGGTTGGCAACATATTTCAGTTTTCCTTACATTTCAACACATCCTAAATAACTTTTCTCTAAATCTAAATAAACAATGTGTTTTTTACGACAAATAAATCTGAAAACAATTCACATTAGTCGTTATTTTCTATGGAAAAACGATGTACTAAAACGTCAAAAATCCCCCGGAAAAATGCCTCACTTCGATACAAAATTTGCTAACTACGACATCTAGTATATTATAACAAAAATCTATGTTTGATTCCTCTCACAATACTACCAACATGACGTCATAAAAATTCGAACAATTGTAATTTCTGATAATTGTGTGTTCGGAAAATTGTTTTTCGAAAAAATGTGATTCGAATAATTGCCATTCGTAAAATTGATTTTCGTAAAATTGAGCATTCGAATAATTGTTTTTCGAATAATTTTCCTGTCACCATATTGACTATGTATTTAAATTATAACTTGAATTATTAAAACTTTGATATTCAAATATGTATTTATTCGTTGTTTTTTTAATGCTGATAAGTATTTCAAAACCAATATTTTTGCTAAATGGTAAATAGTAGCTTAACTAGGCAAGCAAATGAATTGAACTTCTCTGTGCCTATAATGAAAACCTCGTTTGCACAGAGGTGTTTTGGAGTCATTGATCCTAGAACATTCAATAAGCTTGACAAAAAAATGAAGCAAATGGAAAATAATCAAGTTTTTGAAACTAAAATAAAGGAATGGCTATTAGTATCAGGCAGATACTACGCAAAGGAGATTTTTCACCCATATCTTTCGACCCAATACTTTATTTTGCTCTAAGTATATTAGTGCAATTTTTTATATTATGTTTTTTTGTAATTTTTTTTTTTTTATTTCCATTGTTGTTTGTGATATTATCACTTTTTTTATATTAAACGATTGATGTTGGCATCAAGTAATACAGAGTCTCTGTCTCGAGATGCATTGACCCTGGCACAGATTTTTTGCCTATTGGGGTATTGCTGATTCAATAACTATTGTAATGTCATCAATGTTAGTACGAATAAATGAATAAACTATCGACAAACAGTACGTATTATATTAAAATCTGCAAAAAAAGGTTTCCTTGTAAGATGTCTTTTGCTTCTTTTACATTCATATGTCGCCTCATATATGCTTTCCTGTTATTCAGACTTTTTACGTGGCCTTATTTCAAGATATTATTGGGTCAAGTCAATTTTGTTCCTTGGTTGACCTCTGCAGCTTTACTTATTCCAAATGAATGCGTTTTGTCTTTATTTCTTTATAGTTGAAACACCAGAAGACTTGTATATGTTATCTGTGATCGTTGAGAAAAAAAACATTAACGAGAAATATAATACGATACTGTGCTTATTGTTAGATACCTTCTTATCCTAAGTAACTTTGGGTTTACAATGACTGTTCTTTTCAACAGAGACGCTATACGTATTATTGTATGAAAACTTGATAATGCCTCAGTTGCAAGCGAACAACGGAGGGTAGAAAACAAAACAAAAATATTCTCAATGCGATCTAAGCCGTGTCGCATGATATGGAGTCGTTCCCCGAGGGGAACTGAGAGGGTGGAACAAAAACGACTATAACAACATAAGGGTTGTAACAGGTAAAATCAATCTGTTGCATAATATCTTGGAATATATGTAATATATCAATAGTGTTTGCAAAACAAAGCACTCCAATAAGAAAAATAAAAGACCCCAGTAAAAATACCAAAAATGTATGACATTAAAAAAACAAGGCATGAATTTAAATAGATATCTACTTTTTAACAACTTGATGTATCAACTTGATTTTATTGCAATTGTTCTTCATTTTTTGATTTTTTAATATAATTTTTTTTTGTACCTTGTTCAATCTTCTTTGATTGCTAGTTTTCTTTGTCAGTTCTTTCTAGTAATATTATTCGAACAGGCTAAAATACTATGTATTCATTAATTAATTTTTATATTTATATGAATGAATGAATGAATGAATGAATGAATGAATGAATGAATGAATGAATGAATGAATGAATGAATGAATGAATGAATGAATGAATGAATGAATGAATGAATGAATGAATGAATGAATGAATGAATGAATGAATGAATGAATGAATGAATGAATGAATGAATGAATGAATGAATGAATGAATGAATGAATGAATGAATGAATGAATGAATGAATGAATGAATGAATGAATGAATGAATGAATGAATGAATGAATGAATGAATGAATGAATGAATGAATGAATGAATAATATATTTCCAACAGTATAAATATTACAAAGGAACAAAATACAATTTAATTTATACCTAATTACAGTTTTACAATATTTTTTTTTTTCACACATTTGGAAATTTTACTGCCTCGCTAGACATAGTCTGTTCTGAGGCAGTACTAGTTTAAAATTGCTATGGCTACTCTGCGATCATATGATTTGTTTTCTTTTTTTTCTTCACATATTCCATTCACTTAGAACATCGAACAACCAGGATGAAAAACTCTAAAACCTCTATCTCAAAAAATCTAAGAGTACCGAGGCAGATCCTTCTCTTCCAATCTGCTTCAGCCAACGAGTAACGAGGTCTTTGAAATTTTTCCCATCATGCGATATGTTTTGTTCAATATCTATCATTATTTTATTATAGAGTCTTGGTGCCAAAAAACTATATTGACGCTGCTTATATGTTTGTTTGTTTATTTATTTAGTTGTTTATTTAGTTATTTCTTTATTTATTTATTTATTTATTTATTTATTTATTTATTTATTTATTTATTTATTTATTTATTTATTTATTTATTTATTTATTTATTTATTTATTTATTTATTTATTTATTTATTTATTTATTTATTTATTTATTTATTTATTTATTTATTTATTTATTTATTTATTTATTTATTTATTTATTTATTTATTTATTTATTTATTTATTTATTTATTTATTTATTTATTTATTTATTTATTTATTTATTTATTTATTTATTTATTTATTTATTTATTTATTTTTTTTTTTTTTTATTTTTTTTTTTTATTATTTTACTTTTTTTTATTTTACTTTTTTTTATTTATTTATGTATTTATTTACTTATTAATTAATTAATTAATTAATTTATTTATTTACTTATTTATTTATTTATTTATATGTTTATTTATTTATTTATTTTTTTATTTATTTAACTATTTATTTGTTTATTTATTTCCTTTTTGTACATAATGTAAACAAATATAATGCACATCAGCGGGCTTATTGCCAATAGACATTTTCTTCTAACCAACCAGAACTTTACCAACCAACCATATTATTTTATTAAACCAAGATAATTCGTTTTAATTTTTTTTAAGGAATGTGAATTATTTTTATTTTGTTTATTATTTTTAAGGAAACTGAGCTATTTTACTTAAATAATTACACAGTGGAATATCATAATTATAACTAGTTTGAGTTTGATTCTTGTCTCGGAGGATCCCGGCTGTGTTGGGCGAAAGCGCTTAGGCTTATTAAAGTCATTCTCATTTGTGGATTGAAGCCATGTTATTTTATAATTAATTTCCTTCTTATTTTTATAATTAATTTTATTTATATTTTCATTTTGTAAATAAATGTTCGTAAATAATCTCAGTCAAGATTTATTGAAAACATTTATCTCAATCGCCGTAGTATTAAGTTAAATCACTTGACTATACTGTCACCGTCCAAGATTTGATTCATAGGAGAAGAAAACTCATTAAATATATTATGGTAAATAAATATACTACTCAAGTTTGAAAAAAAAAACAAGGGAACGAACGATATAACAAAATATTACTTATGTTTATTAGCAAAGTTGTAAGAAAAGTCTTTGTGTAAGGTTCTTAAATGAACAAAGGGTGTGATGCATTTGAGGGTAATGTTAAAGACACCTTCTTGGTAGGATTCTATTTAGAAAAGGGTGTTGTTTAATGTTTGGAGATGTAATAAAACTAGAAAGCCTGTGTCGGGGGTGTGTACCAGATAATTATTACGCAGAGGGAAAACACAAATATTATTTTTGAAAAATGTCTTAATCATTATTTTAATTAAAATATTCTCTGTATCAAATGTAAAAGACATATATCTAAAAATTAAAATGTTTCAATTCAATAATCTTATGTGAAATATGTACTTAATGTTACAGAAATATGTAAATAAAAATTTAAAAAAAGTAGTAATTTTTTTTTCAGAAATTTTCCCGGGTATGAGTTACACAAATAACACCGTTTCATTGTAATCAAATGGATGGTAGGTTTAAGATTACAAAAAAGGACTTACAAAGATACAAATGATACTAAAATCTGCAATTTTCACCTATAGAAAGGGGGTATGCGCAATGGTAAACGCATGCAACCACTACCAGTGCCAGACTTATCTTTTTCATACCTACATACAAGGAAGGAGATATTAAAAAACAAGGCATTAAAATAATTGTTTTTTTGAAGTAGCTATCTCTTAGATTGTGTTGTTTCAACAAAAGTATCGGTAATACGATAGTGAAAATACTTTGACTTCATAAAATTGTTCAAAATTGAGTCGTTTGACGGCATTAGATTTCAACGAAACAACCTAAAGTAGAACAATTTTATGAAATCAGAGTATTTAAACTATACTTTTACTTTAATCTTTGTTCGAGAAACACACAGGCTTAGACTATAAAACATATTGTATTGTGCTAACCTTTCAAGAATTTATAGGTACATAGGTATAAAAGATCATCGTCGAGATATACCAATTGCAATCAAACAGGCGTAACGTTTGTTATTCACCCTCTGTAATAACAATTTGAAACGTACCAATTGTGTTTTTTTATATTCGATGTATCAACTTTTCCATGAAATTGAAACTACAGAGGATCAATTTCTGGATGGCGAATTATCGTTACCAAGCGAATTATAAGGCGAATTATAGTTTATTTTTAAGAACCATTAATATGTATATTATATATTATAATATTATACAACTTTGTGAGACATTACAAAGATGTTGTACTCACGAAATTTATTTAAGAATTAAAAAAATAAAATACTATGAAGCGTCATATAAAGTTAATGATGAGAAAAAATGGTACAGTATAAAATAGTATTAATTTGAGTCACAATGACAGCGTTGACTATGTAGAATTCGTAGAATTACATTATAAAAAAAAATCGCTGTTTTTTCACTCTAGAATTAATTATTCCTATCCAAGACGACCGTTTCGCCAGGTGAAAGTCCTTTCAACTGGTCTTTGAGTGTCTAATTTCTTTTAACTTTTTTTATACGTGAATAATTATTTCATTGTAGT
This sequence comes from Molanna angustata, assembly GCA_963576475.1. NCBI lineage: Eukaryota > Metazoa > Arthropoda > Insecta > Trichoptera > Molannidae > Molanna > Molanna angustata. Next base: position 10,407,082 of record OY754981.1, read on the forward strand.
TAAATTCCAATTTTGTAATAGCGCTTTGACTTTTCATACAACGCTATATAAATTTCAGTGATGCAGGCGTTAATAAAATTTATAATACTTTCAAAGATCATTATTTTCATACATTAGATACCTATATTTCATTGTTTAATAAATGTTTTGATAATTCGTAGTGTATTTAAAAGCTTCAAACATCAATTATGTTCGTGTTCCTGTAATTTGAGTCCTTGCTTTCTAAAGGATCATTCTTATTTATTTTAATTTTCTCAGTGACAAAGGAATTCATTTAGTTTAATGCGAAAAGCACACCGACCGAAGGAAGAAAAACCTTAAGAGAAACGTCCTTTCAATGGAGTTTTCTCCTTCGTGAAACAAAATAACACTTTAAAATTAAATATTCTTCTGGAATTAATAAACTGAACAATTTGTACTGCGCATCAAACACGATTTCTATTATTCCCCTCCCTCTTTTTCAAAAAATATACATTTCCTTGCACCCTGCGCAAGTGGCGAGTTTATTGCCATATGGCAATTTATTCCAACTAACCAGTCTAATTATTGATTACGCTCTATGGTCGTCGATGAATAAAGAAGTAATACCCCCATAATTTTTATAAAATAAGTTATAAATATTTCTTTTATACGTATATGAAATCATTTGATACAGGATTTGAACTAAGGTCTTCTGGATATCTAATCAATCGATCAATCTTATTGATCTTCAACCGAAGTTTTTTCTTTATTTTGAATTACCTACTTAATTATTAATATATTCAAAAAATCAAAAAGATAATTGTTAATAATAGTCAATAATAATAAATAATTGATAATTGTTATTCTCGTAAAATAATAATATAACCGTTCATTATTTCAGCCACTGGCATTATTCCAAAATCGTTAATTCGTAATTTAGAAATTATAGATTTATCGAAAAACTTAATAATAAAAATGCAAAAAACGGTAATAATGAATACATGTACACACGAGTACACACGAGTCTCCTTTACACACGAGTGCTTGCACTCTAGTAAAGGGTAAATATGTTTTGTCTTACTGTGAATCTTTTCTATATAGTTTGTTTGTTTTATATTTTGTATATGTTATTGTAAACTTAATAAAATAAAAAAAAAAAAAAAAAATGTAGAATCGTTTAAGATTTTTAAACGTTAATATTCGGGAATCAGTAGGGTTGTTATAGTATAGAGACCTCCTCAGAGCCTAATCCTTTGATATGTTAAGTATCTGGATGGGTGAAATATTCCCAATTGAAAGCTCGATGATGCGTTTGTTGCATTTTATTTTGCTCTTTTAAATAAATTACAATTTACGCATTGATCTGCTAATTCTTTTGAGGAAGTGTATAATGGTAATAATAATAATTGAGTGTTATTATTTGTAGTGCCTAATTGTTATTAATATCATTAGTAAATCGGCCAGCGCCGTAAAAAAAATATCCAACCAGTGAGGTATAATTTATTGTTTTTTATTTTATTGGTAATTTTTTTCTTATTAATTTTCCAAAACAAAACAGATGGTTGGTGCATAGAGCGGTTAGTGCGCTGGGTTAGTAATCCAGTAGTCGCGAGTTCGAATCCTACCACGACCGATTTCGTTCATCTAAAGCACAAGCATTTTCTTAATTAGAGAATTTATGAGGATGTACATATATGTACTTGTTGCAAGGACATTTTCTTTCTTAAAAAAAGCGAGTGTTTGATTATTTAATGTTTATAAGTATCGGCCATAAGAGAGGCATAGTTTGCGCAGATACCAATTAGCATAAAACCCAAATTTGCGCCCTTGCAGACCGCGTAATTTTTCAAGTTATTTATAAGAGTTAATTTTTCTACATCAACATTTAAATTAATTTTGCTATCTAAGTAAACGTAAATAATATTATACTAAATTTCTTTATCGTCCCTAATGGTTTTTCCATTCCACAGAATGGATACTTAATCATGTTCATGTGTCATATACGAGTTATATTATAAACCGTCATACATAAAGTACTTATCCAGCCAAGCTAACCGCCATTAAATCAGGATGGTGCCTTTAAGATTTAATATATTATTCACTAAACCGTTGAAATTGCAAACCATTAATAATAAATATACACTTATTTGGTATTATTGCTACAATTATGTATATGGGAACATATACTAGAGAAATAATACTCGAAATGTTATATATTGAAATATTTAATTAACAAAATAAATAAAAATGGAACAAAAAATAAATAAGTAAAATTAAAGTCGAAGAGTTTTATAGGTGCATACGTATACCCAAACAAAATGGCGCGGTTCAGGGGTGATATATGTGCTAAAGCATTGTCACCTCGTGTATAAGGACTGGTGCTTTCATTGATAACAATCCAATTTCTCAATAGATGGCGTTACAAAAAAAAGTTTCTTCGTCACTTCATAGACGGCGCTGTTGTTTTAGTTTATTTTCAAACGAACAGATTGAGAAACAATATGATAAAAATATATAATACTTATAAAACTTGGATTGAGAGGGAACTTTATAAAAAGGCACAATCGGTGAACGTTTCGCAAGCCCATAAAGTAATCACGTAAACGTACGTGCACGATGTACAATGCTTTCTTTAATACAATAGACATTACTGTGCGTTCTCTCAGTGCGTTTAGGACAGCTGTCTCCTCCTATCTTTCCTAGTACATTTATTTAAGCACCTATCTTATTTTAGTGTTTTGTAAATTAATATGTACTAGTAAATAAATTATGTATTTTTAATTTGTAATTGATATTGATAATCCTATTGTAAAATGCATGTAGTTTTCACTGGTCCACCAAGGAAACAATGCAACATTGTCTGTTTTATAAATTGTGTAGACTGTATAACTCGCTAGGTATCAACCAATAAATAAATATAAAACAGCTGGTGACAGGTCGAAAGCCCTTTAGGTGCCTTGAGTTCCTGGTTCTCCAATAATATTTCAACTTCGTCTCTATTGTCATAAAATAAAATGTGTTTTTTTAAAGCTACGCTACGTTACATATCGGCTAATATCGCAAAACAAAAATGGCCGTAAATCGAAATAAACGAAGGAAATTACGATCTACAAAATCCAATAACACGCGACAATTTCCTTGAAAGCTGACAATATTATATTGGTAAGGCCACGCAACATGTTCGATAGATGAAGCGGAAAATGTACAACGTAGCGTCGCGACGCCATAATGTACTATAGACATCATTTTTCATTTTAAACATCTAAGCGAGGTATTTAACCATCTAACTCAAAACCGCCCGTAAAGATATGACTCAAGTGATACTGAGAATCATAATTTTTAAACCAAGAAGGCTTTAAATACGATTTGTGCAGTTTCAATACTGTCAACGACGGAAAATTCTAAAACCTTAGTTATGAATTTTTAAGATTTTTTTTTCTTTTATCCATTGCATAAAAAAAAATCTATATAAAACATTAAAAAAATGTGAACAAATTGTTGTTCATTCAGAATTACTGACGAAATCTAAGTATGTAAGTAGGTACCTAACTTTATGGATCATTGAATCAAATCAATCACAATAACAATTGTTTTCTTGCGTATGGCTTGTTTTTGTGTGTAAATGTGTATTGTGTGTGTGAGGGTGTGTGTGTATGTGTGTGTATTATATGGAATAATTTATAACGCCTGTACTGCAGAGAATGCCTGTGTGTATGTAAGGATCTATTATGCTGAAATCAGTGAGCTTATTAAAAAATATTGTTTAAATTATAAAAATCAAAGGCTACTCCCAATAAAACACGATTTACTTTTATTAATTTTGTCAAACCTCTCTTTCAGTAAAAAAAAATCATGACTCTTACAATAAAAATAACAATAAAAACCTACATCCTAATACTCAATACTTACATAACCAACAAAAGATCTGCAAATTGTTCATGCGAATATTTGGTACCTTCTGAATTGGAGTAAACTTTTATTACAAAAAATATATGGTGTTGAAAAATTACATAACTGAAAACATTATTGTATACATAATTTACGTTTTTTTTACAAAAACTTTTTGGATATGGGTTAGGAAGTAGACAAATCATTTGAAATTTGCAGGATACTTATTTCAGCAAAATAATATAATGTGATATCTACTATTGAAACATATTTTTATACATAATGGTAGTCAATAAAATTGAAAAATTACGAATAAAATACTTTTGTTTCACTTCAACAGACTGGACAAGAAAAAGTCATTTATTTTTTTAAATGAGTGTAGGTGTTTTTATCAAAAGCCTCATAATGGAAAAAGTTTATAAATCATCCTCAATTTACGTAACATTTTCAAATATTTTGTGGAATTTTCTCTGAGAATTACATAACTTTCATACAAAGTTCATTCAGAAAATATACTTTCTTAACATATATTATATATGATACAAATGAAGCACATTATTTAAAATGTGACTTATAACCGGATACAAATATATATTTTTTTTTTTTTTTTATTTTATTAGGCAATTCACACAATATTGTATGATTTGTGCCATATTTGTATTCACAGAACACTCAAACTTAAATATAAACAAGACATACACTATGAACAGTATCAAATAAAAGAAAGTCACTTAACATGCGCTTCTACAGTTCCACTGTAAAATGTTTAAAGGATTATGGGTTTTGTGATTTTGAACCATTTTTTAAAAAAGAATTTAAAAGCGGGATAAGATTGGCAACGTTGGACGGTAAATTAAAATTTGAGTTGGAAATTAAACTAATAAGAATTTGCGTAATTAAATATACAACAGAATGGGCATCATCTTGGAAAATATTTTCTTGGACTTCATTAGATGCAGAAGTAGTTGACTGGCTTAAAACAGCGCATCCATTTGAAGGATGGCTAGCTTCACCATTTGAATACGACATGCACTTGTTTATTTCTTTAATATTAATATGAGGAATTGTCTGTTTTTGAGTTTCCGAAGACATTTTAGTGTATATTGTTTTTTTAAAACTTTGTTTATTGTTCAATTGGTTATTAGTCACTTCAGAATAGCTTTTCACAGAAGATGGGAAGAGTTGAGATGCTTGCAGATATGATATATTTTTTGTAGCCATTGAATGTTTAATATTTTTTTGCCGAGTGAATTCCGGGCACATTGGGCTTGTAGCTGAATGAGATCCTGAACAGTTTATACACTTTAAAAAGTCCACCACTTGGCAAACTTCACCAAGGTGACTATCTCCACATTTGAAGCAGCGAGTTATAGAATGACACTGAATCTTCATGTGACCAAAGCGACAACAGCGATAACATTGGATGGTTGGAAATACATAAGTTTCAACTTTCAAAGAGTTATAAAAAAGGTAAACATACTCTGGGAGATTTTGTCCTTCAAACGTTAAGACAACGGATTGAGATGGTTTCCACATTGTTTCTCCTGATGATTTATCTTTAAAATTGAGGCGTCTTGCTTTTAAAATCTTCCCAATATGGTTTGGTACTGCACAATTTTCTATAATATCGTCAATCGAAAAGTCTGTTGAAATACCACGAATCAAACCCATTTTTGTCACTTTAAATCTAGGTATATATGCCTTTAAATTATTTATTTTTAAAAAAATGGCTGTCGTGAATTGATTCGCACTCTTAGCATCTTTGAAAGTAATTGAGATTTTATTTCTCCCTTCTGATTTTACTCCACCCGGAGAAATATTTTTAATGTTATGTTTAATAAGGATATTACCAATTTTCATTGGGTGAATATTCTTGCTAGAGTCAATATCTTGAACGAAAACAATGTAAGGCCCAGGCGAATTTTCCAGGTATTGGATTTCAATTTCACTATGAGTATTGTACAATTTTTCCGGAGAACTATTTAAATTTGGAGCTTTAGACGGATGGATAATGTCAGAATTATTTGTGTTAGGTCTCTTGTTGTTTTGTTTAGGTGGCGTTGACATGTCAGATTTTTTAACACTTAGACTTGGTCCCGGATCAGGTGGAATATCCAAATCCATATTCATGGATAATGAACGGATACAAACTAAAACTCACAATAATGAAATTAGTGCACAATAAATATAAAATACACTTAATTTTAGTAAAAAAACAATATTTTTTTCAGAGCGAATATAAACACAAACTTGTTGACAACCCGGTTGCTAAGCGACCTCACAAATATATATTTGTCAAATAAAATAAGTGGTTATTTACACAAAAATAAAAATTTATTGAGACAGTAAAAATAAAAAGCTATAGGATATTATTGTAAAATGCCAAATTTACTTAATAAAATTATATAAAACTAATTATAACCTGGTGTCTTTTTACAATCAATGCTTCATAATGATTATATAGCGCTCAAATTTTATTCATACATAGTATGTATCAACCTTGACGTCTGTAAGTGAAACCTGGAAATGGCAGAAGTCGCATGAAATCAGAATAGGTAAATGAAGTTGAAATGAGATCGCTAAGAAGAATCTGTAATAGAACGATGTATGACAGGGTAATAAATGAGGACATAAGCAACGAATGGAAGATGAAGAAATATGACATTTATAGAATGAAAGTGAACACATTGAGATGGTTTGACCATTTGAAAACAATGAATGAGGATCGCCTGACGAAGGAAATATACATACAAGGCGCACATGAATGGAAATAGGTCGGGGTCGCCCGAGAAAATGATGGCACGATCATGTAAACGATATCCTGAAAGGTATGATCAAGTATAATACGATGTATGAATGTTGACCAGGCGATGAATGTGTGTCAAGATAGAAAAAAGTGGCGTTCGTTTCTCTCTGCCTACTTTCTTTTTTTAATAGATAACGTATTTTTTTGGGTTTGTTGATTATATGACCTTACTAATTCGGTTTTACAACTAAGAAAATTTATGTTAGACAAGCAAATATTTAATATTTTTCTACTTTATTAATATAAACATTTCAGAATATTTTCTTTTTATCAACAAACTAATACCCTAGTCATCAAAAGTCAAACCACTAAACCGCGGCAGTAGTATCGATTAATGAATGTATCCATTATTCCAGTACATTTTATACCCTTGTTTATTTTTTTCCATTCAAGACACTCGAAATGGCGCTGGTGATGGAAGTTAATTGAAAAAGGGCGGGAAATAATTTTCCGGTGCAGGGTTTGTTAAAAAAATATAAGCGTCGTTGCTTGGACACGGTGAGCTTACGTTGTTTTTCACGTAATTTACTGTTAAAAAAATATTATAAGAACAACATTAAGGATACAAAAAAAATGTAGGTGTATAATGTGATTTCAAAACGAAACACTTGTATGTTTCCTGACTCAAGAGTCGAGTTAAGGTCTCAGTGAGGTCTGAATTCGTGAGACAACGTCAAATATGATATACACTGTTTAAAATATTTGATTTATAGTTGAGGTGTTTAGGTTTATATGCCCCCTTAAAGTTATTTCATTAAAAAAAACAAACACAAGGATATCTGGTTATGTCCTAGGAGTATGAAATAGCTTTTAATTATTTGGATTAATTAAATTAAATAAACTGGAATACCTATAATAATTAATCTCCATTGCAAACAAAATATTGTTTAAATCATTTAAACTCTATTCAATTAATTGAAGTCCCAAAATTTCACATTAAAAATTAAAACATATCGGTGTCATTTATTTGAAATGACACCGACATTTTTCATTTCGTTTTGGTGTGAAATTGAAATCGTTGATTACATTTCAACGAAAATGTTATATTTCAGCATTTGCAAAATAACATTTTGTTGAAACATACAAGTATTTTTGTGTGTGGTTGTTGCTGTAACAAAATAAAAGCGGGAATGTCGATCATGTTGAATGAAAAACAAATAAAGATCAACTCGAATTTAACATTCGTGGGAAATTTTCGTGGAGTGGGCACCTGTTTCGCGCGCCATTTTGTCATTTTTTATTGTAATTTCAACATGCGGTAGGGAGGCTGTGAGTAAAAGGTAATGTTTTGAATTCACGAAATTAAAATATGCTATTTTGAAACGATAATAATATAATACGTTTTTAATGTTTTTAAATACAATACAACTAAAAACTATAAACATAACAAAATATATAAACCACCTAAAACTCATTTTTTCTCTTTTCTTTACTGTTTTTTTTATTCCATAATTAGTATTTTTTTTATTTTCTTAAAATTTATGAATAGGTATATTTCTTTAGTTTTACATGTTTCAAAGAATTTTTAAAAAGTTAACGACTTAATAACCATTATATTTTTTTATAAACTGTCTGTACATCAATTTAAAATAAAATAAACATATTTTTAAAGACATTTTAATTCTTGTATCAGAATCAATTCACTGTAACATATTAGCTTTAAGAAAAGTATTATACAAAACTACGTATTGTTTATTTGCACCCAATGTTAATTACTTTGTAATTATAACATAAAGAATCAATAAATATTATATTTATATTAAAACATATGTAAAAAGATTTATATTTTGTAAAATTATTTGTCATCGCTTTATTTTTTTTTTTTGTAAAATTGATTATGATTTGTGGTAGAGTTTGTGAGTTTTACTAGTATTTAAGTTAAGTCGGGTTTAAATCCTGAGTCGACTGATTTCACTAACAAACATCCCAAAAATGCATTTTTAAGGACTTTATTTTTTTGTACATCTACATTCTGTTATATATTGTTGAGAGGCATTGCCAATTTGAGAATATTGTCAGTATATATTTAAAATATGAAAAAACATTAGAAGACAGAAAGAAATATTACAATATCTTACATGACCTTATCTTTAAGTTCCCCCTTTTAAATCACAAAACCCATCTTCTTAAGTTCGTTGCCAATGGTGCTGGTACCTAGGGAATACGAAGGTATGTACTTTTAACGGCGAAAAAGAGAGTAAAAGATTTATAAAAAAAAGGATCTCGCAGTCGCCCCTTGGAAAAGAGGAGTTTAGCAGTCACCGCAATATAGGAACACATTCACCAGGAAGAATAAACAATGTCGAACCGTACAAAAGATGAATGGACGAACCAATGAACGAGTGAATGATAAAAAGAAGGAACTCGATTGAAATGCAATGGATTTAAAGCGAGGGAGAGAGAGAGAAACAGGGGATTTCATTTTTATATATTTTTTTTTATTAGTTATAAAACACGAATAAATACAAAAATTAAAATTGTATCAGCTTTTTCAGATAAGTAGGTACTGTCCCAATAAAGTTAAAAACTTGTGTTTGGGACAGGAGTAAATTACATAGATTTTACATATTTATATTCACATTATTATAGTTACATACAAATATATCATACGTACATACACGAGAATTATTTAATAAATTGTAAATTAAATTTAACTTACAGCTGATACAGATGTTTAAAGTTATTTATTATTGTTAGGGATATAGAGAATTAATTAAAATTTATCTGAAAAATAAATAATACTAAAATTTGATCTTCTTTTTGAAGTTATGATAATTTGGTGTTGTTTTAAAAATTACAGGTAGTTAATTAAAATATTGTATACCCAGGTATTTAAAGTGATGTTGGTCGTGCGTCTTGGGATATAAAGTTCGGATTAAATAATAGTAGATGTCAAAAGATGATTAACTGAATATATTGGCATTGAGGTAATGCTTTTTACATTGCCGCGACGATGCGTCCGGCCTGGGGTTGGAAGGCCAAACCTTCGATGGCGTGATGTGGTTGGACGAGATCCTGAATTATGCAAGATCCGGAAGTCCAGGACCGAGCAAAGTGGAGGAGTAGGACCCGGAAAGCAGATCCCGTTAACAACGGGGATTTATTGATTTTGGTCTGCTCAAGGTGCGTTTGTAGGGGGCAGAGGATGCATCGACCAAATTTTCTCTTTACGCATGGCTACAGAAAAAGTTCTGCATAAAAATCAGAAACTTTTCTGTGCTTTCATAGACCTAGATAGGCATATGATAAAGTAGATAGAGAAAAGTTGTGGGGTATCCTATCAAAGTATGGAGTGAAGAGCAAACTAATACGTGCTGTTGCGTCTCTGTATGAAAATAGTGGAGCTTGTGTCCGTGTCAACGATACGCTGACAACATGGTTCCCTATTCATAAGGGGGTGAAACAAGGCTGCGTTTTATCCCCATGGCTGTTCAATCTTTATATTGATCACTGCGTAAGAGCACTAAAGAATGAAAATATAGGCCTGACACTAAATACTGTAAATGTACGTGATTTGATGTAGGCAGATGATAAAGTGGTGATTGCTGAATGTGCGGATGAGTTACAGTATTTAGTGAATAAAGTGAAAGAAGGATGCTTGCAGAACGGACTGAGAATGAATGTGAGTGAATCTAAGATATTGGTTTTCGAAAAAACTGAAAGTATAACTCCGTGTAGAATAAAAGTAGAGAACGAATGGCTAGAACAAGTAGAGGAATATTTATACTTGGGGAGTATGTTTGAACGGAATGGAAGACCTGATAAAGACATTGAAAGAAGAGTTATGGCAGGTAACAGAATAAACGGAGCTCTCAGACCAGTAATATCCGATCCAAGCATCTCAAAGGAAGCCAAAATTGCCGTACATAATGCTATTATAGTGCCCACTTTGATGTATGCCAGTGAAACATGGACGTGGCAAAAGACGCATGAAAGTAGAATAAATGCTGTGGAAATGAGATCACTAAGAAGAGTATGTAATAGAACGATATATGATAGAATAAAAAATGAGGACATAAGGAGGGAAGGCAAGATAAAGAAGAGTATTATAAATAAAATGAAAGTGAATTCTTTGAGGTGGTTTGGACATATTGAAAGAATGAATGATGAACGACTGACCAAAAAAATATACATGGGTGTAAAAGATGGAGTGAACAGTAGGGGCCGCCCCAGAAAGGGATGGCATGACCATGTGAATGATATTTTGAAAGAAGGAAATATAAGAAGCTTGAATAATCGACGAGCATGTATGAGACGATGCATGGATGTAAAGGAAGCTAGCAATGTATGCAAAAATAGAGGAGTATGGCGCTCAGTTCTCTCTGCTTACCCCGTAAGGGATATGGCGTAATGGTATGTATGTATGTATGTATGAGTAGAAGCTATGCTTTGTCATGTCCCTGCGTCTCTTTGGTATATGTAGGTTTCGTCCAAAGAGCACTTCATTGGCTGTTGTATAAACCCAAATGGAGCCTGGCCTTCTTCAACTGTAGCATCCAACTCCGTCTGATCTCAGCTACCGTTCTCTATTTGGTTACCTGAGAATTAGTCTCTTAATAGGAGGGTTTGTCCATATTCATATGTATATATTCTCAAATATTTTCCTCTGAATCTATTCAACATGACTTTTTCACAAGTTCTAATATCTGCATTGCGATCTCAATTTTCGGAAAGTATCTATTTCCAGTAATGGATCTAGAAGTTCGTCTTGAATATTTGATATGAAGGAAATAAATATGATTCTCTGTATCTTATGCGTAATATTATTAGAAATATATAATTCTGAACATTATTTGAAATATTGATTATCTCTTCCGTATTACGTTAATATAGGTACTCGTATATCAATATAATTTTCATTTTGTTACTTCCGCAACATTAATACTGGGTCTCTTATCAAAACCATCGGAAGTAGTCATTTACTAGTCATTTACTATGATATTAATAAAAATAAAATTAATTCACCAATTTTGTCTTAATTCAGATACATTACTGTGGAACAATGTAATTGGCTTACTTTCTTTGTTACTATTTTTTATTAATGTAAAATATGTAATGGCTGATTTGTTTCCTAAAATTAAATTAATAAATAAATAAAAAAAATTGTTACGATCATGTTAGAAAGTAAAATGTTCACGAAGCCATAAATATGAATTAATTCAAATGCTCAGAAAAGTGATTAAAAATTTCTGGAGGGGGAGAAGATTCGTAGAGAGTAGTTGGTGTACGTTGTATGTACCTGACGATATGTGAATGGCGTTGCAGATTGAATGGCAGAGAGCGGGTATCGAACCCGCCTCTCGGTCAGGCGAGGAGGGTCCGAGTTGTGTGCATTTCCCACTAATAACACATACATAAATCCCATTGTATTTGTTCGCCTTAATCGATTGCATAAATCACAGCGAGCTGCGATAGAAAAGGAATAAGATATTGCAGATACGAACATATAATACACCATAGAGTTGCTTCCCATACAAATGAGGGGAAAAATAATTGTAAAAGGGAATTAGTTTATCGTATTGTGTTGTGTATTTTGGAAAATAAAATATTTTTTGATGCCAATGTTCGAAATTTTGAATGTTCAAATTTAAAATATTCAAAACTTAAGATCGTTCGAAATTAGGCGATTCGTTTGAGTTTTTGCAATGACCCGTTCCCTAATAACATGAGAAATGGAATGACAGCCTAAATCAGTAACTCTTTGAACTAAAATACGATCGTTAAAATTTTAGAATGAAGGTCATTTGAACTTAATTTCGTATTCTGTAACTGACGTTTGTACCTAGAACCAAAATTTACAAAATTAGTGCACCGTAGATAATAATTTGAATTCAAATTGTCTATGGCGTCGACGCATGCGTACCTACTTCGCACTTTTCGGACATGTTTATGTCCGAATGTCGCCTAACCTAACATTTGAATTGATCTCAAGCACTAATATTCCTTGGTTATTATTTTCAACATAACGCAACACGTGTAAATTATTATTTTTTTTAGTACACTACTGATGTTTTCAACATAGCTTAAATATCCCGGACCGCTATGAAAATAACTAGTACGCTTCAAATTAGGTTTGAACAAAAATTATAGTGAGCTAAAATGTGAAATAACTGTTGATTTATAACACATAAAAAAACTTTGAAAACTAGGAAGGGAGATAGGAATTATAAAAGATAGATAATAATATAAGTAAAATAATGTCGTACATATAAATTATTGATAAATTATATTTACAATATCATAATACTTATTTATTTATTAACGGTTAAATCCTCATATACACAATAAAGAACATAACATAAAAACATATTCTAAAGTTAACAGAAATAAAGAAAAAAATATATAGAAAAAAAATTGAAAAAATAAATATTGAGACTAAAAAAATGAAATAAACATGTAAGAAAAAAATCATTGAAATCTTTGGAAGGTGCATAAAGTGATCGCGCAAACCAGCCGATAACAGGTCGTAAGACTTGTAGGTGCCTCGAGTTTCTGGTCTTTCTATAATATTCCAACTTTCGTCTCAATTGAGATGTTGAAAATTAATTTGTCAAATATACCAATAACTCCCGACAGGTATAAATCCAATGTTTGCGTACCTATATGCAACTTTTAAAAAGATATATTGAAACAATCTTTACAAGGATATGAATGATATATATTTTTCCTGGATACTCTTATGAAATGCCGTTTTTTAATGTCTTATTATCCAATAGCGAGAAATGATGTCTAATATTTAATCTTACATTAACAAATTGTAAACCAATAATGAAAGATAAAAACAGATATTTTGTTTTAAAATCGAGAAAAACACTATTCGATAGGTACCGACCTACTTATTTTCATGGTTCCAGTAAAAAGCGCGGTGGGGGACAAGGAACATATTATAATATTGGCTGAGCAGCAAACCGTTTTGTGTACAAGTACCTATTTGCTATCTGCCCCCCTAGACAACATGCCATTTAAGCTAAGCGTTATATCGCTAAGCGATAGTAAATGTATGGAATTGGTGGCTATGACATCACGTGACAGCCACCAATTTCATACATTTCTATCGCTTAGCGATATAACGCTTAGCTTTAATGACATGTTGTCTAGGGGGGCTGATGTACAAAGAAACTTGCTAACTTTGATGAATCGATTTCAAAGCCCATATCCCTTAGAGATTCACACTGTGATGGCGTTGCAATATCCCATATGAAATTACTTTGATTTTTCGTCTTTAAAATGTGTAACAGAAACTGGTCTAAAGTTTGATTAAAAACAAAATAATGTCATTGGTTCTTCGATATCAGTCCTCTGATTTATTCCGACCTCTGAGTAGGGTTTTTCCAAGTATTGCAGTTTATGTATAATTGAGACTCATGCGGAACGTCAAACTCTTGGCTTGGCATAGTCGTTTCATCGCACCCCGATGGTGTTAACTAATTAAAAAAAAATCCATTCTTCAAGATCATATTAACAAAATTATTCATTTTTATTTATTTATTTATTTATTTAATTATGCCAAATTTTTATAACTGACACATCATACAAAAGATCAATCTCTTTTTAGTCTTATGTATCTATTTGTTTTGATATGTAATATTCAAAACACATTCTTTAATTTGCCAATACCATTTAAAAGCATTTATTTTTTATCTTTCTCTCTGTGTATCAGAAGCAAGTACAAATATATAAAGTAATGATACGTAAAATCAAAACTAATCGATTCATAAATATTCATTTTTGTTGGTTGTTATTTGTACTTTAAAACAAAGATATTCAGACAATTTATGGAATTATTGAAGGATAAGGATCGGAATCGAAGGTATACATATGTACTATTCTATAAGATGTGTCATTTTAATTTATTGTTAAATCTATGCATCGTTGCTGTGAACGAAATATTTACTCAAATTTTTGTGAAGGTATGAAGGCCCAGAAATGTACCTATAAAGACAAGATTGTACATCAAAATAAAAAATAAACATAGCGAATTTCGAATTGTTGCATTTTGTATAATGTCTTAACCTAAATTGTTTTTAATGTAGACTAAACATTCATTAAACATTACTAGCTTTGATATTATCAACAGGCTAAATTAATACCCCATAAGGCTACGCGTCCATTAAAAGTTGATAGTCTTTCGTTTACTTTTTGTCAAAGAAGAATCTTTTCAAAATAGTTCGTCTCTTTTTTACAGACAACTACTTGGGTTTTGGAAATATTGGATTTTAAAATAGAATATTGTACCTACATATAGATTGGGTTAGTATATTTACGTTTCAATCATGGGAGATTCTCATAAATTTTTAACGATTTGTCGGATGGGTTGAAACAAGTAAAGGTAACACACGGGTCGTTGAAAACACACAGTTGTCGCCCAAGCCTAATAAAACCGAGAGGACCCTTGGATTTGAAGATTGGAAATTTTCTTTGAACTCTTTATAGTCCCTTGAATTACCGGACGACCTGCCCTTTGTGAAAGAAGTCGGGCAACTACGTAGGAGGAAGAAAGTGTAGTGCAGATGGTGAGGGATCCAAGGTACAGGAGTAGGGTACTAGAATAGGGTCCAGCCCTGACTTAAGCAATCCTCGGGGGTCCCGGTAATGGTCAAAAGGGGGAGAAATGACCAGGGGCTCAACGGATAAGTGGACCAAATTATTAAATTCACTTCCACTTTCATCTTTTACAAAATTAACTTTTATTTTGCTACAATGCGAATGAATATACATAATGAATATTTTCGGAGTAAGCAAATATTGTGACGCATTTTGTTTAGCTATCATATTTCAAGTTATATGGGCAAATCAAACATGATTACCTACAATTTTTAAGTTTTCCTTTAAAGCGTAACGGTCGTTCCATTAAAAGAGAAAATGAAATTCGTAGAATTATTAATCAGGTTTTATATTTCCAGCCTAATTATGGAATTCTGTAATAGTAACACGGCGTTCACGTTGGCTTTCGTGGCATAGTTGGGTAGGTATCTGACTGTTGATCCAAATGTCCCGGGTTCGATTCCCGTTGGAGGCACAGTTCTAAATTGTGTTATCAGTCAGGATCTTTTAATATCATTAATATCTCCGGAATTCGGCATCTTGTTATTGTGTGCGTGTTAAACTAATATTTGACATAGTACCTGTTAATTGAAAAATTGCATATACGCAAATATTGAATTTTTTCCCCTGTCGGGAATCAATGATAATGTAGTGCCTGTAAAAGTTACTACTATATCATTGGTCGTGGCAGGATTGGAACTCGCGACCACTGGATTACTAACCCAGCGCGCTAACCGCTCTGCCACCACCCATCTTTTGAAAAGATAATTTAACTACTTTAACTACCACCAATATATTGGAAATCGAGTCTTATTCTGAATTAATAAATTTGTGAGGTAATCTCTTCACTGACACATCGTCAAAAAACATAAGTAGATTAAAATTTTAAATACTCATGAAAATAATCGTTTTATGAAAGAGCAGTTAGTCTATTCATCCCTTAAACCACACAGGTTGGTATCTCAATGTACCTTAAGGGCCAGTCTTATAAACGAGAGACCAAATATTCGTAAGTATGTTTACGATTTACTAACGAATGGATGTTCCTAAGGGCCGGTCTTATAAACGTCCGTTAGTTAGATTTCAGACCAAATAAACCGAAATTTGATACAAATGCTCTATATTTCGTCTTATAACAATCCGTTAGTTAAATTTTAGTAAAATTTTACCGATAGCCTTTACTGTCGGTCGGACCACCGATTAAGCGTTCGTTAACAATAAGTTATGGAAGGATTGAGTTTTACCACACTTGTTTTTTTTATTTAGCGGTACATTTTTAATATTACGAATATTTTTAAATATACAGTTTTATATTTTTTGGATCTTTATATTGAATTGCTTTTTTTTCGGTAAAAAATGTCGTCCGACAGTGATTTTGAATAACCAAAACGAATTTGATTACAAGTTTGTGTTTGACGAAATATTTTATTATTTCAACATGACATTAATGACACTGAATTTCTTTTTATTTTAATTATTTTTTTATTTAAAAAAATGAATGAATAAATAATTGTAACTAGTTCCTACATATGTATTAAGTTTTTTTAAATTTCATTTTAATTCCATAAATTAGGCATAAATGCTTGTGATATAAGTGAACAAAATCAGTTGAGGCAAGATTTGAACCCGCGTCCACTGAATTACTAATCCAGCGCGCTAGCTAAATAATAAAGGACTTACACCATTTTTGTAATTTTTGATATTGTTTGAAGTACGCAAAAAATTAAACACTCTCTGTTTATATATTGCAATGTCAGCACCGCTTTATCCATTACAATCCATTATACATCCATTATAGTCCATTACAAATCTATTGAAAATCCATTGTAGTCCAATTAGACTATATCTGTCAAATAAACGGACAGTTAAAATAGTTTTATAATACCGCCGATAGTAATATCTACTTAGGAACATCCATCCGTTAGTAAATCGTAAACATACTTACGAATATTTGGTCTTTCGTTTATAAGACCGGCCCTAAGTCGATATTACTATCGGCGGTATTATAAAACTATTTTAACTGTCCGTTTATTTGACAGTTACAGTCTAATAAGACTACAATGGATTTTCAATGGATTTGTATTGGACTATAATGGATTGTAATGGATTAAGCGGTGCTGTCATTGCAATATATAAACAGAGAGTGTTTAATTTTTTGCGTACTTCAAACAATATCAAAAATTACAAAAATGGTGATAATCCTTTATTATTTAACTAGCGCGCTGGATTAGTAATTCAGTGGACGCGGGTTCGTTCAAACCTCGCCTCAACTGAAATTCTTTTTTTTTAAATAAAAAAAAATAATTAATATAAAATAAAACGAAATTCAGTGTCATCAATGTCATGTTGAAATAATAAAATATTTGGTCAAACACAAACTTGTAATCAAATTTGTTTTGGTATTTCAAAATCACTGTAGGACGACATTTTTTACTGAAAAAAAGCAATTCAATATAAAAATCCAATAAAATATAAAACAGTATATTTCAAAATATTCGTAATATTGAAAATGTACCACAACATAAAAAAAACAAGTGTGGTAAAACTCAATCCTTCCATAACTTATCGTTAACGAACGCTTAATCGGTGGTCCGACCGTCGGTAAAGGCTATCGGTAAACTTTTACTAAAATTTAACTAACGGATTGTTATAAGACGAAATATAGAGCATTTGTATCAAATTTCGGTTTGTTTGGTCTGAAATCTAACTAACGGACGTTTATAAGACCGGCCCTAAGGGTGTTTGATGGATATTTCATACAGGTTGCGTCAGCCCCCCACCCCCGAACCCCCATTGCATTGAAGATTGAGGGAATATCTTTTGGGGACAACTTGCACAATGTGTCAATATAAAAATATTGCAAAAGGTTACATGTGTCATGAATGAAAAGAATAAGGGAGACATTTTTATCAGATTTTCCAAATGCTTTCTTCACTTTGCTGTTAAAGGAAAATATTTTATTTTTATTTTTAAAAATCAAGTTTGGAGGATTTACATCTCTGGAATTCTGTGAGAGTACACTCTGGTGTTATGAAAAAGTTTATTCTATATAATTTATCTTCTTCCTCAGCCAATTACTGTCCCTCCTGGACGAAGGCCTCCTCCATTTGCCTCCATCTGCATTCCGATATTAGATGAGAAACTTCTGAATGGTCGGAAGAAATTCCAAATGACAATAAGCCAGTAATTCTATTAAAAAAAAACAAACGTATAATACGAAACAATTACACATCATATCATCATTTTTACTACTCCTACCACTACCCGCTCTGTAAATGGGGACTGTAAGCGGCCCCTTCACAGAACGCTAAGTGAGCGTCAAGTAAAAAATGCATAGCACGAAAAGAAGTTCGTGGAGCCCTGTAGATTAGCGATCTCGGCACCACAGTTCAAACATAACAATCGACAAATGTGAATAGAAGATTCACACTCGTGGACTGTCATCGACTTCAGATCTTTATAAATGTAAAATATGTAAAAGAACTTATTGGGAATCAACCAATAGTAACAATAGTAATAGGCTTTCAAATTGATTTTCGAGATCATAAAATCCGCATGACCAATGAGACCTTGAAGAGGCCCACGGACAGCAACGAGGAGCTCCGATCTATAAGAGGACACTTGATGATTGGATATTGGATGACAACAATCCCACAGGATATGTTCCGAAGTTTGGTCTGTGTATTTATTTATTTAATGTTGGAGAAACGTACAGCAATTTATAAACTATAAATAAAACAATAACAAATATCAGTCATTTGCCAAAATAGTTCCGACAACATGGGTATTGACAGAACTGAAACGAGGCAGAGGAGGCAGTTTTAAATCGGTGAAGATAACATTTGTCAGGAACAGCCAAGGAAGACGATTCCTCGCGTCAGGAAAAAATAAAAAGATGACATCATATGGATATTCCCTAAACAAATAGTACGTACATTCCGTAAAATAATACCGAAACTATTCAATAAACTACCTAAACATATACTTACTTGGTACTGTGATGAAAGACAAAAAAAAATAAAAATCTCTTTAAAACAATTTTACACTTAACATGCCATTTACACTTAACAAATATCAGTCATTTGCCAAAATAGTTCCGACAACATGGGTATTGACAGAACTGAAACGAGGCAGAGGAGGCAGTTTTAAATCGGTGAAGATAACATTTGTCAGGAACAGCCAAGGAAGACGATTCCTCGCGTCAGGAAAAAATAAAAAGATGACATCATATGGATATTCCCTAAACAAATAGTACGTACATTCCGTAAAATAATACCGAAACTATTCAATAAACTACCTAAACATATACTTACTTGGTACTGTGATGAAAGACAAAAAAAAAATAAAAATCTCTTTAAAACAATTTTACACTTAACATGCCTAATTTTCATTGCTGTCTATATTTTCATTTTTGTTCTGATTTACCTTGATTTTCATCGCTGAATTTTTTTGATTTACTCTATTTTGAATTTTTTAAATTGATTTAATTCATACATTTTTCTTTTCTTTTCAACTAACATAATTTTAATTGTTCTGTTTTTTTTATTTTCACTGTAAAATGGTTTAATTTTAATGTTTTGTATATGTAAGTGTAGATTTATATTGATGGTTGAATAACTATTTAATTGCAGTGTACGACAGAAGCTTGCACTGACAAACCGTTAATACAGTTTAGTTTAAAAAAAATTGTAATCAGATGTAAATTTAATAAACTAATAAACAATTAAAAAAAAGTTTGTAAAAATGCTTGTACCTACTCCAGGCGATAAAAATTGATAGGAGCATGCGAACAATAGGACTCTTTTAAAATTAGATTCTGACTTTTTAGTATCAAATAAAATCAAGCTTTAAATATTTTCTATTGACATTTCAAATATCTTAGATTTAATTTTCAAATTAAACTTATTCGAAAATCTTCAAAATATTAATCAAATTTAAATCATAAATTTATTCGTTTCGCTCCGCTAGCTGCGAAATCTACAAAATTCGTTAAGTGCGAATGTTTCACAGAGAGAAAAAAAATCAGGATCAAAAATAATAGTTTGATCAAAAATTAATTCCTTTTTTCGCATGAATAATTAATCATCTCTTCTAACCCCACGCAAAGGATGTAGCGTGATATAATGTACACCGTCATAAATCACTCTCCCTAGCTAATAAATTTACTCAAATTATTCTCAATTTATGCATAAATAATAACGTACTTTTTAAACCCACATTTTTCTTGTAGTTACATTTCGTCACGTTCGTAATCAAACGCTTTGATAACTATAATTATTTAATTAACGAATAAATTTAATGGATTTTACATGATAACAGTTACAATGCAAATGCTTTCTCTCAACCACTTATTGTTTTTTTTAAACATAGCACTATTAGTTACATTCTACAGTAAAGGCGTATAAACCAATAAACCCGCTAGTGTACAAATTATATGTACAAGAAGTAACAAATAAATAAATAACATGTACCTATGTGTGTTAATATTTAGGAAAATTTCGAATAGGTTTGATTTAAAATTGAATCTAAGATAAAATGTCGACAGAAAATATTTAAAGCTCTGAATTTCATTTGAGAATAAAAAGTCTGAATCTATTTTAAGACAGAATGGCTGATTTTATTCACCGCCTATTGTACAAGTATTTTTGCTTAGTTTGGGCAGTGTATAAGGAAATACTATTTTCTGCTGTTGTTTCGTATTACATATTTTTTCTTAAAACACACTTCCTGGCTTATTGGCATTTGGATATGTCTACCAACCATCCAGAATTATCTGATTCAAGACCACTTTTAATTTCATCATAAATCTACGTGTTTTGCATCATTTTTACTGTAATTGATAAATAGTTTGTATTTATTATAAGTGTATTATTAACTACAATAATTATTCAATCATTACTTCTCGAATAAACAAAGAAATTTTGTGTATATATTTATACTAGAGAAGGTGGGGAAGGTATTTAAATTTATATTTTATTTTGAATTTATGGTATATTGTATGGGACTCTCTTTTAACTTGTATGGGTAGGTACTCTTTTTCTATATCTCTTGTAATCTATTTTTACGTTACTTTATTGTTTACTGGTTATTTATATATCTTATTTTTTTAATTGCTTATTTAATTTTGTTTCTGCATCTATATATTTTGTGTATTGCATATTGTATGGATGTATACATATTTTAAGGCATCTCTTTTTTATATTTAGTTTCATGGCTTATTTTTCAACTGTTTATATGTTTCATTCTTTTTTAATGACACTTTTGAATTTACTTTATACCTAGGTATATAATTTATATATGCTATTTTTGTTTCTTTTTGTTTTTGATATTTATTTCTTTAAAAAATGTTTAGATATAATATGCAAAAAATGTTCTGGTAGATATTTCGTACATTTATACATCTCTTTTTGTTTTATTTTATAATATTATTGTATGTATGTATTAAACGTGTTTGTACTATTTTATTTTGTATGTACTTGTAAAAGGCTATTTAGCCGTTGATGGAAATAATAAATTAATAAAATAAAATAAAGGAAAGTAAAATAAATTAAAATAATATAAAATAAACAAATAAAATAAAGTCAAAAGTGTCACCACGGAAACTAAACCCGGAACCTTTGACGCAGGAATCTTCCTCTTCAACATATTTCAATAGATCAACGGTTTGTAACCTTTCTTTTTCGTAACGCCATCTATTGAGAAATTAAATTATCGTCCTAAGTTTGTTTATTGGCGAATCTCAGCGATCTCCTAGGAATTTTGAGATGTATGTATGCCCTGTAAAAGTCTCGAGTCCATGGTACCATTTACAATTTTGTGAAGTGCAGTAAAGTATAATGTTAAAACTATGATTTGTGTGTAATATGATGTATGTAAATGTGTCTCGGGTGATAAATCCTGTTGACGTTATGCATATTCTCAGTTAATACTTTAGAGTAATGTCATAATAAGTCAGTGTCAACATAGAGAGAGAGAGACGATAGCCCCATCTGTCTGTATATAAGTGAACTGTTAAATTATTCACGCCACGCCGTGTCCCCACCATGAATCGCGATGGACGATACCAGAGGCGTCACGTCATGGACAAGGTTAGGTTTTAGCTCAAGTAAAGAAACAAGAAAAGAAAACTCAATGTATGGAAGTGACAGTTGTAACTGGCAACTGTCACTTCCATATATAGAGTTAGCGTTTCTTGAGCTAAATTACTCGTTGTCTAGGGGGGCTGTTTCTTTAATAACCTGTCTCTTTTGCAATATATTGTATTTATTTTTTTGTTGGTAAATTCACAAAAAATATTAAATAACATTGTGCACATAATCCTTTAAATACAAATGCATTCCAATTACAAATTTACGCGTGAAATATTACAAAATGTATTAACAAATAAAATAAACAAAACTAAAGTGACAGAGGAAATAAAAACAAATTAATTAAACAATACAGTAATCGAGATGAAACATTCTTAAAATTATGAAACAGAAGACAAATTATAATAAATTGAAGAATTAAGATGCACATCTTTCAAAACCTGCGTAAGAAATTTCATCATGTATAGACGATATAAAAAAAAATCTGAGTTAACATGAAGTTATTATTCATTTATATTATCATGGCCTGCGCTGAGGAACTGTTTGTTTTTATTAAGATATGGTTTGTATTTTATGTATGATATAATACAATTTTGTAGATAAATACAATATTGTATTGTATAATTAACAAAAGATTGTATTCTGGATTCCGAAATAAAACCTTGTTTATCAAAAATCTCTTTGGATTAACACCATTGAAATAAAAACAGTCTAAAAAAAAATAATATTCAAAAAATGGAAAATACGACACCTACAAAACTGCAATATCATATAGATAAGAAATGATTCTGCTGTTTTTTTTCCAAATTGTGTTTAAAACGACGCGCTACGTTAATTAATACAAGTATTGGAAACTCAGAAGTCTCCAATGGAGGCCCTGGGCAAATAACAGATATGAAAGATATCCCAAAAGGTGGTGTGACGACATTGTTCAACAATCCGAAGGGGATGGAAGAGGTCTACATCCAGCAGTGGGAGAAGAAGGCTAGAAGAAAAAGAAAAGATAGCTACGTGTTTTTTAATAGAAGTGCCTTAATACAATGTACACTTGACTATTGCTTCAAAAGATATCACCTTATTATGGTCATGTTTGTATGTACTGCCCCTATATTGGTAGTATCTAGACACACCTCGCAATAACAAGCAAGGGCAGTAATTTGGAGTTGCATCAGCCACACACGTGCACTTGAAATTGACTACAATACTCGTATGTATCAGTATCTATGTACATAATATATCTTCCCCTATTCGCCGCCATTTTGAACAATTACCAATGATGGCCGGTAGAAAAATAAACCCAAACCAATTTCCAATCCATAGAATCCGGCAGACAATTTAATACCAGTCCAATATTATTCTTCTTCGTTGTTCAATCACTACACAGTATTGTTCGAGGGTACCTATGTACATATCTTAACTTCGCTATTGTCTATTACAAATAATATCTTGGGAAATTTATGTGCTTTCATGACGGTGGATTCATGGAATTTGATGTTTCGATTAAGTATCAATATTTTAACTGTAAAAATGCTATTTATTTTATTTATTTATTTTTAATCACACCATATTTACAATGATAACAATAAGTATGTAGACCACTGATGCCCATCAAGGAAATCCTGTTCTAGGGCTAGCAGTTTACAATTATTTTTAGTGACATTATAAGCAATTATGAACCAGCAAGGCTACTCATGAAGTTGATTAAAGTTAGATTAGGATCAATTTCAGACTTAAACAATCTTTGAGAATGAATGAGGGACGCCTGATGAAGAAAATATTATACAGTGTAGTCAGGAATGGAATGAGAGATCAAGGCCGTCAAAGAAATGGATGGCACGACCATGTGAACGATATTCTAAAAGACGGAAATATTAGGTAGAAGCGAACATATATGAGATGATTCATGAATGTTGACGAGGCGATGGATGAGTGCCAGGATAGAAATATGTGGCGACCAGTTCTCTCTTTCTACACCGCGAGGGTGATGGTAGGTAAGTTCTTTAAAGTATCCAAAATAAAATCCTATTCAAAAACGTCCACTTGGTTCAACCTAACTAAATAAAAAATGTTTCCGATATCTATTACCCATGAAGAAGAAACGTTGGGTTGAATAATGAGAAATTCAAACAGCATTCTCCGGAGACCATCGCAAATGCAATATGAGAACGGATAGCAATTTACAGAAAAGCGAGAACTGGAGTAAAATAAGTTGGCACCGGTGTATAGAACAGTCAGTACTTCCCAACGAGTACATATACATACTTTAAGATCAGGAAACAGAGTCGATAAAAAAACTAGATTTAAGAAAAAGAAAAGTGTTTAAATGCATAGTACCTGTGTATGTAGTACACGATTTAAGGGAATTTTCTCATATCTTTTATCAATGATCGTAGTGTAGTTTATCGCAGGTGACTTAATCAGACATTTCCTGAATCAAGTCGATTCAGTGCTTTTTGGGGGGTGAGTTTTTAAGTTTGTTAGGGCGTGTGGTTTTGAGACTTCATCACTTTGATTGCTTCACTCTTTTAAATTATTTCGTTGGCAAACGACACAATAACTTTGGCAGCGTGGGTGTGCTCAAGATAACTTGTAGGGCTGTAGGTGAGAAACGAGGGATGGAGCAATATGAGTTAGATGCAAAAGATGGGGTGGAAAAATGGAATGATAAAAAGCAAAGAAAAATTACGAACCTGCCGAAAAAAAGATTTATGAATAATCATGATTGATGATTATATTAGGTTAATCAGATGTTTTTTGAGAAGGTTTAAATGGTGACGAGAATAAAGTAGAATTATAAAAGTCAAAGCATGATTAAAAATAATGATTTTTAGGGAAAAAAACTAATTTATCATTAAAATATGGGACTCTAATCATATATATTTATACTATGTTACCCGTAAAAGTACCTACTTTACTTTATTAAATTATTTATTACTCAACTATTAGTCAAAAATAAAAATTAACATTGTTTTTTTCTTCAACAAAAATATCTAGGTAGGTTCTTACTTACTAAACATATAAGAGAAAATACACTTTGAAATAATATCTTACTATATACATTGCATAAGGTTTGATAATATTAAGTAAGGGAAAATGATAATATTAATAATTATAATATTATTTGATAATATTAAGTAATGTTCATTGATGATATTAAGTACTGTTCAGATTCTTATTTATTTCTAGTTGTTCCAGTGTGTCTAATTTCAGTTGCAGTGGGATTGGTTTATTGTAGTCTGTAATACGATGGTTATTGTGGATGAGATGTTTGGCAAACTGTGATGTTTCTTCTTTTTTATATTTGGATGCTCTTTTATGTTCTTCGAAACTTGTGTTTAAGGCTCTTTCTGTTTGATAAGTCTTCCTGTTTAAGAGTCCGTGACCGCCAGTTCTACATAATAGTTTAAATGCTGATTTTTTTACTGAGATACACAACAGCAGGTAACAAAGATTGGCTACTATGAACCCCGACCAGTGTTAACTTTGGCAGATAAACCATTACGTTATCCCAACCGTAGATTCCATATCCACCTATTTCATGAAGAAAAATAATCATATTGTTGAATTCTTATTCTTCTTTCCCTTCCTTGGCCTCTCGACTTAGGATGGTGGTTACAATCCATCATCCGCCGAATAGTCCGCCTCCACGTAGGACAGTCTGGGGCAGATAAAAAGGCTTGAGCAGAAGTCCTGTAGCGGACCTGACAAGGTCGCTCCATCTTCTACCCTCCACACTTTCCATTACGAGCTTCTCGAGATTATTGGGGCCCTTCTGGCAATGTGTCTAAAATACTGAAGGATTCGCTTAAGACAGATAGTTGACAGGCGATCCTTTATCTGGTTCATTGGAAACAAATCACGACCAAAAACGATTTTATTAAACGCTGCTGTAGCAACTTCAATAATCTCAGCCTTCAACCTTAACTATTTAATCTGTCCAAACAAGAACTAGGGAAATAATCCTTTTTCATCCTTCCAGTTCAATTCCCAGTTTCCTAACCATATCCTAAATATCATTCCTTGATTCCGATCACCTGATCAATGTTTTCTTCATAGAAGAATATGTAAAAATATTCATTTATTTATTAAGTAATAAACGGCATAAATTGCCTCAATATACATATATAAAAACACATATTGAAGAAAAAATGTTTAAAATAAAAAACACAGTAAAAAAAGATAAACCTACACAGTAATACAATCAAATCAAAAATAATAGAAGTAACCAAAAAATAAAAACAGATATAAATAGGTACATAATATGTACTCAAAATAAACCAAAAAAAAATAAATAAAAAAGTATAATAAACTGAAAAAATAGCATATTTCAAACGATCAATTTCTCAAAATTGCATTGATAAGCGAACTCAATAAGAATGCATAATTGGAGAACGTTGTGCAAGCGCATAAAGTGGTCACGTTAACCAGCCGATGACAGGTCGTAAGCCCAGTAGGTGCCTTGAGTTTCTGATTCTCCTATCATATTCCAACTTCGTCTCTAACGTCTCTAAAAATTTGACAAAAAATAGCATTAGAAGCAGTGAAAAATTTGATGTATTTTGTAAAAAAGTAGTTGTTTTCGAATAAAATAAAATAAGATATAGGTACAAAAACCTATTTTTTCCTAGGTTTTTGAATTACGGATCGATATTTTTAATAAGGTTATGGTGGTCGATACGGGCGCATCTGTTCATTGTACCAGCCCGGTCACACGAGGAACTGGGTAATGGCGCATCTGGGTGCTTATGGCAGATATCCTGGAAATATTTGCATCGCTCCCAGATTTAATCACGGCCACAATAGGACGACGATGACGAGTGAGGGAAATGAAACCGCATGACGATTCCTTTGTTCTGTCCACTCGATGAATGTTTTACAGTGGAAATTGGGTCACTTCCACTCGAAGTGTTCTCATTTATATACCGCTGCTGAGCGAGTTTTTAATTCACCAGCTCGAACCGTTTTTACAACTTCGCACAAAGCTGGCCGATTTTTTTTTTCATCTTTAATCCAGTGCTTTTTTTTAATCAAGCCTATTCATTTACTTTGAAATCATTGTGCAACGTATTTCTAGTATTTGTTCGCACCATGTGTTGAAATCTGAACACTGTACCGGAGTACTTACTCTTCAACTAGAGTGAACATGAAAGCTATGATGGTTATAAATTAATTACGGTGCAAATACATCGTTTAAAACAGTCAATTTTACAGCACAATTCTAGTTTCGGGAGAGCATGCTTTCCATCAACGGGTGTACTATAACAGATGTTGATAGGAGGAGTGCTTTCCTTAAACTAGGAGAATTCTTTTTTGAAACTGACCTAACATTACTCATCCTAACCTAACCTAACTGTTTTTTTTATAAAAAAAATGTAATCGTTGCTTTTATCTGTTAAAAAAGTACCTACAAAGAAAAATTACCTTCTTTTCAATCGAGTATTCTTATTGAATATATATTTAAAATTCGAACGTATTTAAAAAAGTTGCATTGCAATTCTGACGTGAAACATTCGAAATTCTAAAACATGTCTGTTCAATAATTCAAATACATTATTAACGAATATTGTGGTCATTGTAGGGATATTTCTATAGTTATATTTCGGTTGAATGGAATTGACCGGAATTCGAAATTTTAATGTTAATTTGTGACTTGTGACTAACTTCATAGTTTGTGTAATTCCCGGCCAATTGTATTTTCTATTGATTTGACCGACATTCGAAATTCAAATATTATTTCGACTATTAAAAGTTCCTACTTACCGACATTATTACGAGTCACTAAATTGATCATACTATAAATTTCCTTCCGCATACGAATTGTTTCTAAATTCAAATAAAGCGACGTTAATAAATTCGCAATTTTCGTGATTAGGTTGCGCTATTTTCGGCAGAGTGGCGCGCGCGGGAAAAACAAACGTCGGCACTTTAAATATTTACAAATCGAACATTTATCCGGCGGAAGCTCTAACATAGGTGGCGCTATTTCTCCAAGTGGAACGCCATTTTTCGCGTTGATTAACGACATATTTACAGATTGTCAAATAGGAAGGTGGCATATAAAACTCGATTTATCCGGACGCCATATTTGTACAGGACAAACAACATAATATCCTCGTTCGACCGCGATTATGATGTGATTTACACACTGTTCAAATTTGATTTAGCTCCATTGCTTGACCCAGAGCTATTTTTTATCTTTACTATTATTAATTTGTTTACTTTTGAGGATACATAGAATGATGGCAGACAAGACCTCGAGAGACTGAGTGTGGAACACAAAATATATATATATATATATATATATATATATATATATATATATATATATATATATATATATATATATATATATATATATATATATATATATATATATATATATATATATATATATATATATATATATATATATATATATATATATATATATATATATATATATATATATATATATATATATATATATATATATATATATATATATATATATATATATATATATATATATATATATATATATATATATATATATATATATATATATATATATATTATATATGAGGTAGATGATAATTCGCTACCACCACCCGCTCTGCATATGGGGACTGAAAACGGCCCCTTCACAGAACGCTAAGTGAACGACAAGAAGAATGCAAAGTACGAAAAGTAGCTTATGGAGACATCTAGATTAGCAATCTCGGCACCATAGTGCGAAAGAACAATCGACGAATGTGAATGGAGGATTCACACTCGTGGACTTCAGATCTTTTAAATGAGAAATATCAGGGGTATGAACAAGATTTCTGTAAAAAATTAACCTACTGGGAATCAAACAATAGTAAGGCACCATAACTGGCAAAATTTTTTAAAGGCTTTATCAAAATTGTTCTTCGAAATCACAAAATCCGCGTGACCAATGGTACCTTGAAGAGGCCCACAGACAGCAGCGAGGAGCTCCGATCTATAAGAGGACACCATTGGGTGGCAACAATCCTGGGCACTGACAGAACTGACATGAGGCAGAGGAGGCAATATTAAATAATGATAATATCAGATGGAGTAGGCAGCGGAGAAGGGACTGATATGGTCATGTTCAAAGGATAGACAACACCAGACTTCCTCGTGTAAAGAATCTGCCCTGGCGCCAGACCGTCTTAAAGATGGAGATATAGCTGGGAGGCCACTTTGCATGAGGAGCAGACCTCTTAAAAACAGACCCCAAGGTCTACATTAAAGAAGACGACATTAATTAATAAGAGATAAAGACGAATAAACTTACCAAATTATTTCTGCACATTTTGACAGGAATGCACATGCGATCTGAAAAAAAAAAAACCTAATTAGTAAGATAAAGTAAAGAATTTTATTTCTACTCTTACAATTATAAACAAATTTTAAATAGAATATTTTCATAGTTCGTATACGCAAACATGTAAACACATAGTTGCATATACGCAAACATGTAAACAACATATTGTTGCATATACCTACACAAGCATTGTCACCTCGTGTAGGTATAATGACTGTTGCTTTCATTGTTTACAAAAATCAATTTCTCAGTAGATGACGTTACAAAAAAAGTTTCGTCGACACTTCATAGATTGATTTATTTTATTTATTTATTTATTGCAAAATAATATATTGGTACAAAGGTATATAATATTTCTTATAATATATACATTTATACTATACGTATTACTCCACTGAAAGAGTAAATCTCGTGTTCAGCGGAGGAAGAGCGTAGCAATTATTTCAAGTCCATAATAGGTACATAAAAGATATTACACTAGAAACATAATTGCTTCACAGTGATTTGAGAATATAAAATTATTGTATACTTTTTTAAATTTTACAAAAGGTTTAATTTTTCTTACATCTAAAGAAAGTTTACTATGTGATGGTGATGGTGTTTTTCAGGTTATTATCGATTGAAAGCTTTTTGATAAATAACATATATAAAACTTCCTAAAACTGGATTGATAGGGAACTTAATAAAAATATGATTGGTGAACATTGCACAAGCTCATAAAGTGATCACGTTAACCAGCCGATGACAGGTCGTAAGCCCTGTAGATGTCATGATTTTCCGGTTCTCCTATACTCTATAGTATAACAACTTCCTCTCTATTGAGATATAAAAAAATATCACATAAAAAATTATATTTTAATGTAAGTCATGTCATTCACTCTTTTTGTAAATATTATTGACAAGTGAATGACATGTAATAGAATTAAATAAAAAAAATGGATTATTGTTGATTTTTAGAAAAATGTCTTTAATTTAGAAAAGTTATTCAACGAATGAGATGTTCCGTATATAGGTACACTTTGTCCTCATACAGTAATGCTTTACGACAAAAGAAATCGAGGAAAAGGTATACCTACCTTTTGAACTTCCACTCCAGTTACCTTTGAACCACTCTCTGGCGACATCAGGTGTTTGTGTCAATGGGAAGGACTTGGTACGAATGAACTGTCTGAAAAAATCACTGAAGGTGACTGAACTTTGAGTCCCATAATGCAAAATATAGAAGGAGGTTTTTTTTAATAATAGGTCAAATACTTTTTTAGTAAATAATTTTATATCCTAAGAAAGAGTACATTCATTCATACCTACATTCCCCGCACTAAGGAATATTTGTTTATACCATAGGTAGATAAAGAAATTTGGTTGAAGTAGGATTAGAACTAGGAGAAAGAGATTAAAAAAATATAAATTACTCACCATTCACAAAATTGAACATATTGGCAAAAATACCTATATGAGAGAAAAAAATCTAATAGAAATACCTATTCAGGAATATATGGGGTTGATAGATTATAAAGGAACCCTTTCAATGCCTAATCCTTTGATATGTTAATTATCTGGATGGGTGTATCATTCCCAATTAAAAGCTTGTTCATTATGTCTATAGCATTTTACTTATTAAAATTACAATTTACGAATTCATCTGCTAATTCTCTTCAAGAAGTATATCTAGAACAGGCGAACCGCTTTGAAAAATGTTTGAATTTTGAGTTCCTTAAAAAACCCAAGTAATAAAAAAAAATAAGGATACCTACCCTTTCATAGTTTCAAAACGATTTTAACAACGAAATAAATAATTTCTGGATATTATGCAAAATGTATAGCAGTCACAATTCAAATTCAAAAATACAAATTTGTTCAATTTTATCAAAATATCGAATAAATTCAATTTGGTCAGTTTTAACATGTAGGTATTGCTATCGGGAATACGAAAATTATGAAAGTTTCAGATCTCCAACTGGTCGGGTTAAAATCGATTGCGAAATTCCAGCACAGACAGAAAAGAGTGTAAATAAGCTACAGGGATCTTTCTTCGATCTGCTGAGTGCCACTTGCCAATTCCATTCTTGCCACTTGTCAATTCCATTATTGCCACTTGCTAATTCCATTCTTGTCACTTGCCAATTACATTCTTGCCACTTGTCAATTCCATTCTTGCCACTTGCCAATTCCATTATCTCTTCGGAAGTTTCAAGCTTTTATTTTCATGTAGGCACAACCAATTATACTATGAATAGACCGAAGTAATGCAGTAAAATCTTAAGAAACTATACTAACTACATAATATTTATTATATTGTGGTGGAGATAAAGAAAAAAGTATTGAAGACACCACGTGGAAATAAGAGACTCTTAAAGACTACCACACATTGCTCTACACGAAAAACCAGAAGGAAGATGGATTCCTGGAAGACGACCAAAGGATGGAAAGAGTTCAGGGAGTCAACATCACAAGAGGTAGCAAACTGCGCAAACAGGCCATAATGACCTTCAACAAGTATGTATAGTAAAAAGAAGAAGCTTCTGCGTCCTTCACATGATAAGTTGAAAAAATAAATAAATATACACCGTATAATGTTCAGTCAACTTCAAAAGCGGATACAAAATACAACTAAAAGTATAGAGAATATCAATAAAAATAGCGGAATAGGTATATACTTCAAAGGGAAATTTTGCTGTATCCGATACGTTTGAAGAAAGGAATTTGCAAGGAATGGAATTCGTTAGATAATTCAGAATATCGGCTTGTCTGAGCGTCGCAGAGAGTAGACTTTCCTGGTCTCGGAAAGCTTTTGTGGTCTGTGACAGGATAAGAGAGTAGGTATAATATAAGTAGACTATATTCCCTGGTCAGATTGTGACGTTGCTACATCTAAAGAAACAACTTCAAAGTAAATAACATGAGAATACAATGCAATACGACTGTTTTACCACTATACTAGCATAAATAATATTAATGTTCTATGTGTATGAGAGCATTATTCATCATGTTATATTATGTAACACTATTCCACTATTCACCAAACATACTTGCATACCATCACGAGAAGCGCATTACGTAGCGTTGGGGAGGGTTTTCAATCTGCTCAGGAAAATATTAATTCGGTTTCCAAAAAGACCCGGGTTGTAAGAAAGTGGAAACAGTGAATTAGAAAGATCGCTCCACAGTCGGGCTGCTGTGTTAGTAAAAGAGTTCTTGAAGCGACTGGTTCTTGTAAATTGAAGGATTACTGTGAACGGGTGTTGAGATTGAGTAAAACGAGTGAATTTTGTGAATGGGTGGAAGAGGGATCAGGGATGCGAGTTACCCATCAAAACTATCGGGGTAGGTAGAGAGAATCGACCGCCATACGCTTTTATTATTTCACACATTCAGGGTTTCCTTTACTATCAATTGTTTCAAGCAAACTATGTATACGTAAACCGAAAATGATTTGTTGTATAAAAAGAAAATATTTCAATTTAGGCAAGTAGATATGTTATTCATTCTATCTAACATCTCTTAAAATTTCGAAAACAACTTTATTCCGGTCAAAAAAATGGCGATAATGTACCTATATCTATGTACATAGAGTTGAGACTAATCTAATAAAGTGTTGAACTGCTGACCACTGTGAAGAGGTTCGAGGCCGCATATTTTGCATATAAAGAAAAATGAAGAACTGTACAAAATTTATGAAGCACCAAAGATCTCAACCCATATAAGACTGCTTAGGTCAGATGGGCTGGCCATGTACAGACAATGCCAAACACGCGACTACCCAAAAAAATCATGTTTGGTCACCCGGGAGGTAAACGGAAGATGGGGAGACCAAGACTGAGATGGGAGGACGACATACGGAGAGATGCAGAAAAGCTCCTGCAGGTCCCTAACTGGAGAACGGCGGCTGAGGATAGAAGAGGTTGGAGGCGCGTGTTGAAGGAGGCCAAGGCTCGATTTGGGCTGTAGCGCCATCGAAGAAGAAGAGACTAATCTAATAAAGTGTTGAACTGCTGACCACTGTGAAGAGGTTCGAGGCCGCATATTTTGGCCAGTTCTGTTAAGGTTACTGTGCCTTTCTACAGCTTATTGTGGTAGGGAACATAGAAAGAAGGCGGTGTATGGGGGGCGTAAAATAATATCATAGTGGTAGAATATCAGGAAGTGGTTTGATATTTCCGAGACAGCGTCCCATCGAGAGGAGTTCAGAGAAGGACGGTCGCCAACCTCCAGTTTGATAATCTTCAAGGAGAAAAAAATGCAGTCTATGTAATGGAAGGTTTCGAGTTGGCCACAATCCACTCCTTTTAAACTTTACTTATGAAAAACTCAGGGTAAAAACCTTGGAAATTTAATTAGAATAATAAATCAAAAATATTTCCATAATGAGAAACTGATTATAGATTTAAGGGCGTGGCTTTAATAAAAAAAAACGTCGAATAAAGATATGGCTCATAAAACATTTTTTTATGAATCTTGTCGTAAGGAATAGTTTCCAAAGTATCCGCCACACAGACATCAAATATTCATCAGAAGATGCGAAAAAGATTAGCTATAGGGTCGTCGCCAACCTGATAAATTTGATATATTCAAATATTGTGTCCGAAAACAATTTTGCCATAAACGTATCATACATACATTCACAATGTGGGGTTACCGGCGACAGGTGTGCGGACGTAAAAATGAAAAATTCATAATGAGTGGTGAACCTTATTGCTTTGTGACATGTTATTGTTGCCTGTTGTATTTTCGATAATCCGGCTCTTACGAGACGCCCGAAAACGATGAATAAAAAAAGGAAGCATTATTAAAGAAAAAATCTAAGCCGGGAAGAATTATAAAAGGAATTAGATAAATTAAATACATAAGGTAATTACTTTAAACAAATAATAATAATAACAAAAATATTTAGAAATACTCTAAAGCGTGACGATGTATAAAAAATTATTTAAAATAAATCTTTAAAGTTATTGGCAACCTTGACAATACACATGTAGTATATACACTACGTAACTACATAATATTATACATTCCTTCTCCTTGGGTAATTTACAAACAACCCCAAACGGTACCTACTAGTGGTTTAGACACAATCAGTTAATCGCAGATTCCTCTGATGTTATTTAACTAACCGATTATATTTGGGGGCGTAATATCCATCTTAGGAGAATCGATTATCAATAGCCAATTGATAACGTATATCAAAATAATTGAATTTCACCCATTCCTTTGATTTTGACGAAACAATAGATCCTAAATCATATTACATATTATTGTAGCTTTGCTTTGATGAAACAAACAGTACTTAGTTAATATACGTGTTTTCATTATCCATTATTCGCAAAAAACTTATATTTGGACTAGATTTGATAGCCATAACTCTATTGTTGAAATTGATAGAGTGAACCACCTAAATGTTCGGTTTTTGTTTATGGTGGGAAATACCTAATATTTAAAAATCAAGTAAATCAAAAGAAAATGTTCAAATTCCAAGTTTTCTTCACGTTGAAATGAGGAACATATGAAGTTAAAGAAACCTGAAAGCGATCAAAGAAATAACTCCTGAATATTATAGCATAGTCACAATTCAAGATCAGAAATAAAAAAAATGTTAATTTCATCAAAATATCAAATGAATCAAGCAGAAAACATGCATTGTATATTATGTTATTGTGAATAATTTACTTGGTAAATTAGAATTCCATTTTAATTTAAATTAAAAACTAAAAGAGTATGTTTTAGATTCTACGTCTGTTATTTATATATGGTCGATAGCTATTTCGCCTAGTTTGGGCATCTTCAAGACTAGCCTTTAATAAACAATATGCGTAGAATCTAAAACATATTTTATTTTTTAATTTAAATGCAATGTAACATTTGAATACACAAATTATAAAAGTTTAAAAGCTATAACTGTTCGGAAAGTTAGAGTGTTATGTTATGAGTGTTTTATAGAATTTTCGTCGTCAGGCATCCTATACTCATTCTTCCCAAGTGGTCAAATTATCTCATTGTGACATTCATTCTATTGATGACATTTTTCTTCGTCTTATGTACATTCATTCTTTGTGTCTTCATATCTCTTCAATTATTAAAAAATAACCGTCTTACTTATAAACGTAAACTATCTATAGTAGGTATCTGGCAATAGTGCGTGATTAACGAAAAAGTTTATTTATAAACAGGTCGAGAGGTTGTTTAACGCTTGATTAACGCGTCATACCAAATATTTCAAAATGGCGGATCTTTAACATATGTTCCGACGCCAATTTGAGATTGACAGAAAAATTTAATAAGTACTTATAACGATTTTCCTTGTTATTCTTCATAGCAACCGTGTTTAGTTTGGCTCAAAGCGGCACAACGCAGTTTTTGCTTTCATTTTTCGATGTCAGTTATCCAAAAATACATACATTTTTCTATTTCTTTACATCTGCAAAGCCAATGCGACCATATGAAAAAAATCAATGAGGGTGTTCGTAAATAATTTAGTGAACTAGTTAGTCACATCTTAGTACTTTTGCCTATATATCTAAGTGATATTTTTGAATATCGATCTTAACTGTTATAGTCGTGCTTATCTAGTTGCGTGTTAACGAAAAGTAAGTTATTAACGAAATCTATTAATTAAGACCGTATTTTTTGTCTATGAGTTAGCAATAGAGATACGTTAATTTCGTAATAACAATAAACCGATCTATACCTTTTTGATATACAAAAAGTATCTGATCGCAACAGTATGATGTCAAGAAACCTCTGTCAGATAGTTGAAGCACATCCAGAGAAGACGTAGCAGAATTGAAATAGGAAAAAAATTAATCGAAAAAGAATAAACCTAACCAATATTTTATCATCTTGAAAGGGATAATAATAGGTAAAGACACTCTGGGAGAAATACAATTGGTTAGCCGCACACTGCCTTGTCTAATTTATTTCCTTATTATTACAGTGAAATTCTTGATGTACGAGAAACGGTTGAGAGTAGTATGTGTAAGGATACCTATCAGACATGGAGAAAAAGGTTTCAATGTGTTAGGAAACAAGATGTAGGGAGAAGGATAGTATCAGGATACCAAACAGACTGGTCGGTGGTTAATGAAATTCTTGAAAAGTTTTTTTTTTTATTTCCAAAAGACAACGCCTGGTGTCTAATAATACAACACGGTGTAATTCGTAGAGAAAAATGTGTAGAAAATAGTGTTTATTTTGGTCAAAGTAATTTTATTTTGGGGTATTTGGTGAGCGAGGGTCAATAATAAAAGAATTCCGCAACTAAATGCTGTAATAAAAATAATGTGGTTTAATACTAGAGACCAAAAAATTCACACTGTCACAAGAGAGTAACAAAAATCTAACAATACAATTTATAGTAATACTAGGGGACCCGACAGACGTTATCCTGCCCGAACATTGGCCGGCCAACTATGAGCTGGTTCAGCAAACAAAAATAACCACATACCATCACGGCATATCCCATAATGTGGGGCAACCAGCGACCGGTGTGCTAGTGGGCATTATCTTATAAAAGAAAGCACGACCCACATACCAGTTTCACCTCGCCTTAAAAAGGCAACATTCAGAATGGGTGATGATCTATGTAAGATGTGATTTTGCCTAGTGTATTTTCGATTACCCAGGTCTTACGGGACACCAGGAAATGATAACAGAAAGAAAATTATCAAATCGGTCTAGTCGTTTTGAATTTAAGTGGCATAATATACAGTATAGGTACACGTACCTACATAATAATTATGTAATAAACAGATAATAATGAAACTCCTGTTTCGCGTCTTATTGTATATCTTAAAAGTTATACTGTTTGCAATATACCAGGCGTATACTTTTTTTTACAAGTTTTATTTTTATTTATACAATTTTTGAATCGGATTGTGAATCTAAACCATCTAGAAACCCACTCATATACACACAAAAAAAATAAAAACGGTTCAGCAGTTTAGGAGTTCAGTGACAAAATTTTAAAAACAATAAAAATGTACCTACCCCGTACCTACTTATGTGATATGAACTTCAGCAGCGGTACTAATAACATTTTCGTTAAAACTCGTTTTAGCCAACTAAACCTCGCACTACGTAAACCACGTATTAGGCACTAATTCGTGGTTTAGTGGGTTCTTACTAATAATGTAAAAATGTACAAGGACTAAGTAAACCATGGAATACGGAATGAATGTTGTGTGAACGCAGCCATTTAACGGGAATTTCGGAATTTTTCTTTACTTTATGCTATTTTTTGTTCATTCTCTATGACTTTATTAGCCGTCATCTATGACATCTATCGAGAATCATCGTATTTCTATGTTTGTCATTGTTTGTTTACTGCATGGTTTTGATGGTTTACTGTTTATGTATCGTCACGTATTGGTTGAATTCCCAATAATTTAACTTATTACATCATAACTTATTACATTTATTTTAAAACAATTGTCAATGGAAAATAAATATCTTCATTTATTTGCCTTCTTCCAAATAAATCTACGAGATGTTTAACTCCTGCCTTTGAAAATCTGTACTTTCTTCTAAAATTAATGTCGTCGTAATCAACAAACGGATTACAACGCACCTATGAACACACCTTATAAATTTTGCTTCATCAAAAAACTTTCCACCTGCTCAATTTCTTGAAACGATCTTTCAAAATCGCCGATTCTATAATCAAACAGATTGATGTCCATAATTAAAAAAAGTATTTCTTTAAAAATGACAAAATACAATACGCGCGGTCTATTTGACTTTTGACAGCTCACGAATTCACTATTGCTATTCCACCACTAAACTAGGGGACCGGATGGTTTAGCGTTACCATGGTGATATAAACCATGGAATAAAATAGAAGTTTTAAAACTTGGTTATTAGTAAGATTTTTGGCCGTTAGGTTTTAGTCACTCTATTCCATAGTTCAACCTCGCTACTTTTTCGTTATTAGTACCGCCGCAGGAGTACATCAGTGGATTCTCGATTAACACAAACAATATAATCATCATTCATTGTGAAGTGTTCTTTGTGCAGTAAATACATAAATTATTCTAATTTTCTCTCTCTCTGTCTGTATCGTTCTAATTTATAATATATGTAGTGCATAATAAACTATCGATAGATAGTTTTTCATTTTTGTTGGTTGTAATTTATACTTTAAAACAAAATTATTCAGACAATTTATGAAATAATTGAAGGATAAAGATCGGAATTGTAGGTATATGTACTATTCTATAAGATGTGTTATTTTAATTTATTGTGAAATCTATGTATGCATCATTGCTGTGAACGAATTATTTTCTAATCTTTTTGTGAAGGTATGAAGGCGCATAAATGTAGGTACATACCTACAAAGTGAAGATTGTACTTAAATCAAAATAAAAAAAATAGCAAATTTCGAATTGTTGCATTTATAATGTCTAAACCTAAATTGTTTTTAATGTAGACTAAACATTCATGAATATTTAATTTATTTCCATGTACGTACCATTCACCCATTTCCTTGCAGATGTTTCCATAGAAAAATCTGCAGGTGACACCACAATTAAATGTACGCGTGGAAGGAATCAAAGATTCACTGTTGAGGGTGGAATCCACCAACAGGAATTTGAATTATTTACTCACTCCTGGGTTGCTAGGTGATGGAGGATAGAAAATATATTTTCAAATACGAATATGGGTAAGTATGGGAAACGGTTCAGCCCAAGGGACATGGGGGATATTCAAAGTAAAAGTTGAAAATTGTTGACATATTTGAACAGTTTGAAGTAATTAAAATTAATCGGAAAGATTCATTTGAAGAGCTAAATATGGGAACCCTTGAAAGATCATTTCGAATTCTTAATAATAAAACATTTTTTTTATTTCATATTTTTTTATTAAAAACATATTATACTGATATTGGTATCGTAGCTAAAGATAACATAATATGTCTTAATTTCTTCTAATGACATACAATGTGTGTATAATTTATGTAGGTAATATGGTCGCGAGTTCGAATTCTGCCTCGACCGAATTGATAACATATAGCACAAACATTTATGATTAATTTAGGGAATTTAGAAAGATTTTTACACACGAGTTTTCCTTTACACACGAATGCTTGCACTCTGGTAAAGGAAAATTTGTTTTTACTTGTTGTGTATCTTTTTCTATGCTTTTTGATTGTTTTTTTTATATATGTATTATAAATTTTATTAAATAAAAAAATAAAAATAAAATAATGTTTATATATGTAGGTACTTGTTTAAAAAGGACATATTCGTTTTATAAAAAAAAATCAATGTGACGAGTAAGTTTATGTGCAGGTATTACCTCTATACTTTACATATTTTTATTTTATGTAGCTTCTTTGTGGCTCAGTTAGATATGTAACCGCAGAACCGAGGGTCCCGTGTTCGATTTCCGGTGGAGACACAGATTTTAATTGTGTTTTCAGTCTGGATCTGTGAGACGATGAATATCGTAAGTCTCCAGAATGTGACAACTTGTTATTTGCCCAAGAAGCAATGCAACATCAAATATTTGAAAAAAATAACCAAGCAATTAAATTTAACATTCAATTTATGTAAAATTCCCATTTTTGAAATATTCTCATCCGCTTGTTCATATATAAGTATTGATATATACAAATTATGTAAAATTCACGAAAAAAAAACGAAACGTACCTATTTTATCAAATTTTTTTCAGTTCAAAACAATAACGCTGCGATAACGTTTCCGATTGGACTGACCGTCAATCTAACTGATCGTGTAATCTCCTATTTCAGTCCATCAATCTGACATCACTCTCATCGTGATCAAGATCATGGACTGAACTGATGCCAGAATGAGCGTGTAACGTAGGTCTAACATTAATATTATCAAAACAAGCCTATTCTAACAGAGCTATATCCATCCCAACCACATGATGTAACCTTTTCTAAACCAAACCAAATCTAATTGCATTGTATGTAGATAAACCTGAGATGAAACATTGAGCGTGCGGTCGCTTTTTTATCAGCGTTTTCTGTATTTGAATCCAACGCAATAAATGATCAACGAAATAGACATGTTGATGCATCTTAACTTATTCTAGTCTTGATACTTTTATCCCCTACGTTACTTAAGTTTTCCCCAATTTTCACAATCTTTGACTTTTCTCACTCTACTTTTACCCTTATCTAGCAACTGTCCATGCCAAAAGGTCGACCCATAAGAAAAATGAACGCCTACGAAAAAAATATTTGCCTAATCGACCAGGAAATTGCGCGTTGCTAATATCTCATATTTATTTATTTATTTAGTTATACATCTTCTTGTACATAATATAAACAAATATAATTGTACACTGGCGGGCTTATTGCCATTAGGCAATTTCTTCCAACCAACCAGATTACAAAGTATGACAACATTGTGTATGTACAACAGCAAGTAAAAAAGAGTAAAATAAATCAAATAAAATACGTATAACACTTAAATACTATTAAACAAAAAAAAATATAATTCATAGCAATAAAAAGGATATGGTAAGGACAGGAGAGGAAATCGGGATCAGGAGTTCAAGGATAAATATTCCTTCTTTAGTTTTTTCTTGAAAATACTAAGTGAATTAGACGACGCAATATCCGGACTAAGGCTATATAATAATATTTTAAAGCCAGGGTTTTTAAAGAAAAGTCACCCAAGATATAAATACCTAAAAAGAGTAATGTTATTTTTATTTATTCATTCATTTATTTGACTTAACGTACAATTGCTGGTGTAGGTATAGCGAAGTGGTAGGTATATAAAATTAATTCATTGTTTACAAATAAACTAATTTCTCAATATATGACAAAAAAGGTTTCTTCGTAACTTCATAGATGGCAATTGTAAAATTGTTACACATTATTCAAATATAAAGAACTATCAAAAATTACATTGATAAGGGAACTCAATAAGAAGACATAATTTGTGAACGTTGCGCTAGCGCATAAAGTGATCACGTAAACCAGCCGATGACAGGTCGTAAGCCCTGTAGGTGCTTTGAGTTCCTGGTTCTTCTATAATATCCCAACTTCGTCTCTATTGAGATGTTAAAAAGTTTGTCAATAAAAAATAAAAATGTAAATACACAACAACAAAAAAAGGAAAGGGGTAGAGGTTGTGGGAGGAGAGAGAGGATGGAAAAGGGGTGTCAATTAAGAGTTATTAAAGAGGTATAACAGCTTTAGTCTTTTTTAAGAGGTGAATCGATTGAGACGTCATAATATCATCACTTAAGGTGTTCCATAGTCTTGCTGATTGTACTTGAAAGGAGAAACTGAGGAATTCAGTAGAATTAATAATAAATGGTAAGAGCAAGTGTGGTACGATCAGCAAATCGAAGAAGCAGACCGTGATTTGACAAGAAAATAACTTATTTTTAAGATTATATATTGTGGTGAATTAGAAGATATCGTTGTGATGTATTTTGACTAACAACCTGGTCTTTGAATATTTTATTATTGCATATGCGCAAGAATTTCAGTATTGCAATATAAAGAACTTTCAAAAATTGAATTTATAGGATCTCATTAAAACGGCATAATTGGTGAACGTTGCGCAAGCGCATAAGTGATCACGTAAACCAGCCGATGACAGGTCGTAAGCCCTGTAGGTGCCTTGATTTCCCGGTTCTCCTACAGTAAATATTCCAACTTCGTCTCTATTGAGATAATTAAAAATCTGTTAAAAAACCTGG
The DNA here is from genome assembly GCA_963576475.1 of Molanna angustata. Lineage (NCBI taxonomy): Eukaryota > Metazoa > Arthropoda > Insecta > Trichoptera > Molannidae > Molanna > Molanna angustata. The sequence continues at coordinate 10,449,354 of OY754981.1, forward strand.
CCTTTGTTTTGCATTTTCTCATCAAAAAACTCATTTGGATAAATGCTATGTGATGTTAATTAAGTATATATACAAGTCTGTCCTGAAGAGGGAGCGGTCAGCTCTGAAAACTAGTTTGACTATAAGTTACTCAAAGTGGTTAAAACAAAATTAATTTGTACTAAAAGTTTTTTATTAAAAATCTTTTAAAATGTGCCACAAAGTCATAGCTACGTATGAAGATAAGTATACGAAGCTATTGGTTCATTTCGAATGTTATTATATAATATTTGAGTTAAGTATTCGGAATTAATTAATTTTTAATGAACGAGATGTTCCACCATAAATTAATGCCGATAATTAATATGGTAAGAAGTTAGTGAGATCTAAGAGGTTTGAAAATTAATAGGCTTTCCTGTTCATAAATAAATCAAGTTAAGCAATAAAGTTTCGAGCCGACCAAAGAGTCAAATATGTACAAGCTAAGAAGTTCGAAAATATTAACCACAATATATAGACATGTACCAATCTACAAAAAACAAGTGTTTCGTAAGAAATAATACTAAGTATAGATTAGTGACTCCGAATATTCTTTTAAGAATGAATTGATTTTTTTTTGCGAAATAAAGTTAAATCAGTGAGTCGTGGATAACGCTATACCCCTCACTGCCAAGTCACTTTACAATGCAATCAAATTTTGTATGTGTAATTTAAACATTTTCATGAATTTAGTTGTATTTTTGTATTTTTTTTTGATAACTTGATAATTTATTCTTCAATGCCATGTTATAAAAGTAATGTGCCTTTTTACCAGTTTCAAAAGAAAAATATCAAATTTAAAGTTTCATGTGAGGTCACTTTGAAATATTTGAAAGTTTAAATAATTAAGAAGCACCTATCAGATATCCTTCAAAATCTAATGGGGTCTAAGCGAGTATTAGATATATAAATTTGCAAAATATGAAAATAATCGAATGAGTACTTAAGTCTTTAATAGATAAATTAGAATAAACACGTCGTACATAGCACACTCACACATACATTGTAATGAAACATTCAAAATACAATCTCAGTATGATACTAGTTGATAATCTGCAATAAGGCAAAAAACCTTAAAAATTGCGAATTCATATCTCAAAGGGGAAGTGAGGAGTAAAAACAGAATTGTAAAATGTAAAGATTTTTAAAATTCGCTGAGCTAATATAAAAAACATTGCATAATGTACCTAAATATGAGTGAGGCAGAGAGGTTTTGTATAACAGATTCAGGCGGTTCACCATTTTTTCTGTCTAGCTCATAAAAGACATTTTGTAGTGCTTTGTACCTAGGCATTATTTTATTCTGAAAAGTTTCACCATATTTTATGATTCTATCCTATGATGAATATTCATTGTCCAGCCATTTCAGTACATGGTTTCCAAAAGTCTGGACTTGGGGAGGAGACAAAGTTAGATTCGCAACATGTTGCATTTGTTGACGGCAGTTGGTCGTATTATGAATGCATAAATTAACTCGCTGGTTAACCTCCCTGGTCAGTAAATCGATACTTCACCATGGGTAGGTGTACCGAAAGAAAATATTTGCCCATGGGAAAGTATTTGCTCACAAACATTATACGTTTACGATGCATTACAATGTCGCAAGTACAGAGACGCTAAATGAAGCAAAGAATGCATTCGTCCAGACGTACCTGATTTTAATGCTGTCAGGAGCTACACAGCAAGTAAGTACCTTCAGGAAAATTACCTATTGAATAAGGTTTATGGTTCAGGAAAATTACCTATTGAATAAGGTTTATGGTTCTTCGTATAGGAACCTATTGGTAATATGACATATTTCCAACATCCTACGTCTCAGTTGAGATATAAAAACCAATGGTTTGAATTGTTCCATTATTTCACAAATATATTAGAGCATCGTTGAAATGCAGAAAATTCTCTTCGTCATAATATTACTGTCAATATTTATTTATTAAAAAACCAATAGTTTTTTTTGCACTTTTACCAAAAATATATATAAATATAAGTTAATATTATAAAATATGTATGACGATGATCTCGCCGGAAGAAGACGGGTTCAAAAAACCCTAAAAAAGATGACTGAAGAAGAAAATATTGACGAGGAAGCTAACCACAAATTATTAAAAAGAATAAATTTACATAAATAAAAAAGTGGTTCAGAGGAACTAGGGGTTTGAGGGGAGATAGATTATAATATCACAGTTATAGTATCTGTTGACTTCTATTTCATCTGTGAAATGATAACAGTTGACATCATTTGACATTATTTATGATGACAATATGCATTCACAAAGAAGTTGATTTATAAAAATATCATTCAAAAATTTCCAAATAAAGGTCAGAGATCATTACTTACTCCACTGCCCAATTGTTATCTTTCGATGAAAATATAACCTAAAAAGAGACATGTATGATAAATGACATTTGAAATTTAAAACGCCCGTTGCTGCGTTCATATTGAAACGACGCTCGAAAGCGTTCAGTGAGATTGGTGTGAAAAACGCCATAATCTGCAACTTCAGGTACATTCGACACCCGACGTCGAGCGTTGTATCTGAACATAGCCCAGAACAGATCATGCCCTGCGATCTGTTGATTAATAATAAACTGCGTGCATTCTAGTTCGAATTTGAAGAAAGCAAGAGAACCAATATTGTAATCGGAGAGGGTAACTTGCCAATAATGAAGCACCGAAGAGGAAATTCAGACGGATATAGGTTATTTTTTTATATCAACAGGTCCACGGGAGATCACAAATCATTCATCCGGAAGAGAAAACGTCGTAATGGAACGAGTCAATAATTGTGAGGTCGAGTGTCGCGAAAATAGCGGATTCTTTATCTTCCTCTGTTCCGATTGAAAGAGCGGAATTAGCACCGACACGAGATTCGCTCGCTATCTTTACAAAACGGACCAGTATAATTGAGCTGTCAATCGTGAAATTGCTCTGCATAAGTAAGGGGAAATCATTGATCCGGAACCCTGGGAAGATTGGATTATCTCTGTGGGCATATCTCACCATTCGAGCGAAACTAGATCTATATAACACATACCTACATAATTATTTGGAATACAACAATACTAATACATACCACTGATACAATCGCTGAATTTATTTTACTGAGGACACAGTATCTAATTGGTGTAAAAACAACCATTGAAATGTTTTAAGATGTCTTCATACTTTGAATCTTCCTCAAAATATTGTAATTAAGAATTTAGTCAGATGTAAAATATGGTAACTTTTAAACTGAAATTTGGTTACCTAATTCATTTACACGATAAGGAAACTAATTCAAAATATTGGTTAAGAACACATATTATAAACGAATAATCTAAGAAAATTGGTTGTAATTCTGTTTCTGCATCTGAAAATAGTTTTTTTTAGTATATTTTTAAATATTTGAATGGATTGGCATGACTTTACTTCATCACTTCACTTCTTACTTCATTTATTTTGTATTCTCATTTGAAATTAAGTATTATAAATGTATAGCTGTTAAGTTTCCAAAGAAAAATAAAAAAAAAAAAAAAAAATCACTTAGGTCATTCCATAGTCTAGCTGATTGTAATTGAATAGAAGAGCTGTAAACCTGTATATTGTGAATAGGGACAGCTAGTGTAGTACGTTCAGCAGATCGAAGGGGTAGGCCGTGACTTGACAAGAATACGACGTTATTTCAGTATGGGTCTGTGAGAAGATTTTTATCATATATCTCCAGAATGTGTCAACTTCTTATTGGGTGCGTTTTAAATAAATATTTGACATAGTAGGTACCTGTTAGTTGCCCGAGAAGCGATATTAAATAAATAAATAAATATTACTCAAACTTTAAACATTTCCCCCTTTCAATAAATTCACGTACCTACTTATCATTAAATCCTTTCTCAAGCTGGTATCTTTATCTTCATGCGATGTTCGATTATAAACAATTCTGTATACAAATAAAGATGGTTAATATTTAAGTAATGCTGCTACTTCAAAACCATCGATGCTATTTCTCATATTTCAAAATTGTTGAAAACGAATTATCCATTCAGATCAAATGAATTTTATGAAACGAGATTTTAAAAATATTACTAAGTAGGAATAAATTAAAAGAAACACACTTTTCCGGGTTGCGAAAAAATCTTGCGATGGTATTTGAATACGTTAACAAGTTTTTCTGCAAATCGAATATTCGTAATCAGTGCTGCCTCTTTGAACCTCGTTAAATACTTCATTAAGTATTTTCAATCAAACGGAAAAAGTATTCCCGACGAAACGTGGAATGCGGCCATTTTGTAATAAAGATACAATGTACACAAAATGGTTCACTTTTGAAACAGTCCAGGGAAATACAGCGGAACGCTTTCGACTATGAAAGAGTCCGAAGGAAAGACAACTCAACGAGGTTCTACGTCGACATTTTCGATAGAATTAATTGAAATTTTTCGAAAAAAATAAAATATTTTTACAAGTCAGAATTCGCTTAGTGAAAAAATCTTGAAAATTCAATAAACTTAATCAACGTTGGTACGTATGTATGAAAAATATTTTTTTCCTTAGCAATATTCAATGACACTACTTGAAAATGTGCTTAGCACGAAACTGGTTGTAGTATAAATAAACAGTGGAATTGAGTTACAAACATTTTTTTTATTTTTAATGTTTTTTAAAAAAATTAAGAAACTTTAATGAGTATGTGAGTAATGAGTCCAGAATATAATTCAAAGTTGACTTTATTCACATACAAAATATAATTTACAAATATTAATATAAAATAAACAGTTCTTAAAATATGCACGCAATATTAACTCAACAATAAATTGTTACACGATGTACGGTGTTTATACGATCGGCCTAGGCAAAATAATGACGCGCTGTTCATTCAATATAATATCAAATGCATCCGACTACGCATTCGGGAATCTCCGTCGACACGAAGATATATCACATCCATCAATAACTTTCGATCAAAAAATTTAATCGATGACATTTTATATATTTATAAATCATTGGCAACAGTAATAAAAATTAACTGAAAATTCATTTAAATGATACCTTATTTAAAATTATTGAAAAACAGATTAGCGTATAAATTTTATAGTAATTTTTCTCCAATAAAATATTGTATTCGTTGTTAAAATTAATGAACCAATAAATATACAAAGCATTGTTCAAAAAAATCGATTACAACGACCGTACGTTTTCGCCGAGGAGGCTCATCATTATCAAGGTCTAAAATGAAAATATTATTTGAGTAGCACACATAACAACTATTCGTTACTATGTATGATACTTGTTTTTTTTTTATTCAATCATTTGCAACTCTCTTATGATGGTGGATTGCCACTTTGTTAGCGGTCTGCCTGAAGACCAGGCACATACATAGCTGACAACGTGGCATTCCATCATCAGAAGAGGCTTGCGGGAGTTACGCGAATGAAACGCACACGAAGGAAAGACTAGAGGACGAGGAGGCCCGACCTCACATAATGGTAAGAAATGACCAGGGTGAAGAAAACGAAGAAGAATTATTAAAAAAAAAAACACACAACAAACGTTGATTAATAAGATAAGATTTATCACATTTAGGTTCGTGAAAATATCAATATGTAGTAATAAAATATTTTTAAAATCGGTAGTAAAGATAGGTAGTAAATGCAATCAAAACGTATTTTGAGATATATCAAGATAAGCAAAAACGATATGTAAATGTAGATGAAGTTGAATGGCGTTCGGTTTTCTGCATTTCCAAATAAGGACAACGTATAATGGTATTTATGCAACAAGGTATATTTTGTGTGTTGACAAAATTTACCTACACAGAAAGTGGTTTTTGTGGTTTGGCAAAAATCCAAAAATGTGTTGAAGTTTTATCTTTGTAACACTCGTTGCCAAATATGGCACTTATATTTTATGTGAAATGTTAAAATATCACAGTACATGGTATCGCTTATAAATACTTAATAAGTCATAAATAGAAAATACAGCATTTATAATAAAAATTTGGATGAATATAAGCAATAACCTAAGTACCAATTTATTTATATTAATGGTCACTCAAAGATCAAAATTGACTTAGTTATTAAATTTTTAAGTTTTAAAAGTCCTCGGTTCCAATCTAAGAGATAGAAACATCAAAATAAGTTACCTAAACTGTAATTTGATGTTTCTGTCAATTATTTTTTATTTAAATGTATTTTTCTTTAACATTTTTTTTTTATTCTATTTTTATTTATTTAACATAATAATTTTATAATAACAAAAACAAGATATAATTCACAGGTAATAATATTTTTACAAATTGTTCTTTGCAGTGCCTCATCAAAAATATTGCAATCTTGTGCTTGATGAGGAATTACATGTTCTGAAATTTTACTTTAAACAACTGCGTCGTAGGTAGGTACCACAATGACAGTTTAAACGTAAACAACGATCATGACAGAGAGGGGATACGTAAGTATGACGTAAGTATGACATTATCCGCAAGTATAATATACTTATTGTGTGTTTTTGTGGACCGTCCATAGGCTGAAGAAGCAATCCCGATTATCTCAGGATAGAGATGTCTACCTATGCCAATGTAGTAACTAGTTCACCGAAAAAGTGGTGAGATTTTTTGTGTGCTAGCTAAAATGCACACAAAAAATGTTCTCAACGCCTCAATAATTAGTAAATAATTCTTCATTCATTCATATCATCACGGCATATCCCACAATGTGGGGTAACCAGCGAAAGGTGTGCGGGTGTGCATTGCCTTATACAAGGGAGCACAACATATCTGTGTATACCCACACACCAGTCTCGTCTCACCTAAAAAGGCACTATATTCAGAATGGGTGGTGAACCTCATTGATGAACTATGTGAGATGTTATTGTTGCCTGTTGTATTTTCGATTACCCGGCTCTTACGGGACACTCGAAAACAATAATAGAAAAGAGTGGAAGCACTATTCTAAGCCGGTGCCTCACAGCTTTTAGTAAATAACGTTATAATAAATACAAAATTTAATAGTTTTTACTGTGTTTTCAGTCTGGATCTGTGAGACGATTAATATCGCAATTCTTCAGAATGTGGCAACTTGTTATTGGGAGCGTGTTTAATTAATATTTGACAAAGTGTCTGTAAGTTGCCCGAGAAGTAAGTACATAATATATGAATTAAATATTTTCAATAAACTTTTGAGAATATAATTACTTATTTTCAATCAATATTTGAATTATGATTATTGAAATTATCGTTTTCAACATGAAATCTTACTAGAAATAAAAGCTTATTAGAAAAAAAATCCTTAAATTTTTTTTTTTTTAGTAAGGCAGCCAGTCCCTATACAGGACTATTTGTGCCAAAAAATCCTTATACATTCGAAGAAGAAATCACTTTCAACAAGATATTAAATAATAATATGTATGTATAACAGTTTTTACAATTTATTCTATTTAGAAATAAAATGAAAATTCCTACTATAAAATACAAATTGAAAAAAAAAGCAACCGCATGATAACAAAGAAGAATTTGACTACTTAAAATGGACCTTAATAACAAATAAATATCAAATTCAAATATTTTATCAGAAATTTCATTTCTTTTCAATATTTTTTACCTCATAGTTTTGCACAATGAAAACGCATTGGGACCTCATTGTATTAATGGGACAACGCATTGAATTTCAAAACGATAAAAATCTCGCTTCGTTAGTAAAATATTTAATTAACTACGCTTCTCCAGGAATCCACTATAACCATTTAAGTTAAAGGTATGCATAACAAAAGATATATTTACAGCATGCATTATATATTCACAGATCGTTTGGCTTCTGTGCGGGCGTCCTGGGTTCGATCCCCAGCAGAGGAGAAATTTATTTAAATTTATTTCTCACGCAATTCTTGTTTCTATGGGCTGGAAACACTGGTTAGTTGGAAGAAATTGCAATATGGCAATAAACTCGCCACTTGTACAGGGTGCAAGGAAGTGTTTATTATTATTATCATCATGATAATATGTGTATGTTCAATTACATATTTTATTACAATTTTTATCACACCATATTTACAATGAAAAAAAAATAGATTACTGATGCCCAACTAGGAAATCCTGTTCTAGGGCTAGCAGTGAATAACTTTTACTGTCAAAATAATGAAAAATCTACAACAAAACGCTGCAAAATAGATGACTATATTCTTCGATAGTTATGCATAGCAAAAAGTGCTTAACAAAACTTTATTTGAACAGCTTTTAAAAGTCTTCGTTTTAAATATACAAATATACCTTCATCAAGTTTTGGCCACCTAACGGACAAGGCGTGTTGCATTTGAATAAAAAAATACCAACAGCTGCTTCGGTCACTCTATGAAGAATGACCGTCCTTTTTTTCTATCACGACTGCACTATTATACACACTATTATCTTCTATTCCATCGGGCACCAGACACCATCTGCCGGTCAATTAACTGGAAAGGGTTATGTGGCTAGAGGATATGAAGCAGCACGAAGAAAGATGTTTGTTGGATTAACAACAATAGAAGGAAGTGTGTGTGGACGGTATCGAGTATATTTCTTCAAGAAAATTAACAATAGGTAGGTAAAATAGAATCTGACGAGAAATATAATATTAATTTGAAGATGTTGTAAGTATGTACATACCACAGGGTTCGCAAAAATCAGATATTTATAATAAACTAATCGGGGCTGCCCAAGGAAGGGATGGCAAGATGGAAATGTTAAAAGTGTGAAAAACAGACGAGCATGTATAAGAAAATGTATGAATGTCGACGAGGCTATGAATGTGTGCCAAGATAGAAATAAGTGGCGTTCGGCTCTCTCTGCCTACCCCGTGAGGGACATGGCATGATGGTGTATAATAAACTAGTAGACCCTGGCAAACGTTGTTCTGCCACAGACCGTCTTCTATTTCGAACTCATTTTATATAAATTACCAATTTATTTTTCGTAAATTCTCTAGATGCGTAATACAGATGTCAATAAATTTGTGCGCACCTATCTATTCTACACATTTTTTTTATTCTAAAGTGTACACAAATTGTTTTTTTTCTTATAAAAAGTCCTTGGGGGTAGAAGAATCCTTGGAAGGTTAAAATTTGTAAATATGTATGGATATGGATTTTTGATGAGATCTCTAAAAAAAATAATTTTCATTTTTTTATAGGTATAGAAACCAAACAAAATCTAAAAATATACAGAAAATAAAATATCATAGAAAGTACAATTTAAACAAATAGTAGGTATTAAACATTTTTTACTTGGTATAAACCACCTCACTAGGCTGAGCCTGTTCCGAGGTGGCATTTATTTTCATAATTAAATTGCACACAAACAACACTAGGTAGGTAAAAAATTACAATGAAAAAGCAAAACAAAATAATATTCAATTTTAATTTTAAATTTAATAATTTTAAATTTAAATATAATTTTTATAACTATCCCTACCTAGTGTCAATTACTTTTGGCAAACAAATTCATTATAAGTAATTACGTACTGGGATGTGAATGTGTACCTAGTGGGTGAGGATGTGTAATGAGGTGTTAGCTTGCTAAACTGATTTTAAATTGGACAGTAAGTTTTTATATTGGTAAGGCGAGTTATGGAAAATATCTAGTTGTAGGGTACTTTTATGCTTATTTAAGTGGATAGGATTCTGTTTATCTGTGAGTTTAAAGATTACGCATATTTAGGTACAATAAAATTTTGAATTTCGGACAGTAATAACATAAATATATATTTTTTAAAATAACCTTTATCATGCTCTTAAGTCTAATGTATGCTAGTGAGACGTGCACATGGCAGAAGACGTATGAAAGTAGAATTATAGCGGTAGAAATGAGGTCACTGATACGAATGTGTGGTAAAACGATGTATGATAGAATAAGAAATAAGGATATTAGACAGAGTGTATAATTGAAAGAGATATCCTAAATACGATGAAAATAAAAGCCCTAAGGTGGTTTGGCGACATTGAAAAAATGAGTGATGACCGTCTGACAAAAACAATATATAAGGCTGATAAAAGAGAACCGAAAAGTAGAGGTCAGCCAAGGAAAAGTTGGCATGATTACATAAATGGAATTTTGAAAAATGGTGACGTCAAAAGTAAGAATAATAGATGAGCGTGTATGAAACGATGCATGCGAGTCTTACAATAACCCCTAATATATTCAAAGCGCCCTTGAGGTGAGGTTATCACAAAAACGGCGCTATAAAAATAATCCAAATTTATTATTTATTATGGACGTGAATGAAATGAGAAATGTATGTCATGAGAGAGGAGTCTGGCGTTCGGTTCTCTCTGCCTACTCCAAACAGAGAAATGGCGTGATGGTACGGTAGCTTTATCATATTTGAGTAACCAAACCTTTAGTGGAAAGAAGGTAGGAGTTATATAAAATTACGAAATGCTTTATGGGGGTTGGGGGAGTATTTACATAACATTTGGTTATTTTTACATTTAAAAGATGGTAATTTAAATATTTATCAAGTTTACTTTTTACCTCGAGGCTGTACCGAGTGAGTGTTTGTCGAGAAAGCGATACCAAGTTAATGACAACGCGAAAACCTTTAAGAGAAAAACAGCATTTGATGAATAATAAATTATATTTTTTATGAAGTAAAGTGTATTCATGAATTTAGACAATGCTAAAATACCTGTTGACTTGTTTCAGTTTGTAGAATATTATTTTATTACAACAGTAAACCTTATTTTATAAAGAGCTAGAGAAATAAGTTAGGTACTATAAAAATGAAAAGTAGTAATTATATGAATATTTCATAAAAATATGTAAAATTTGAAGAAAATAGATTAAAATATAACCAAAAAATAATAAGGTTTTGAATATTGTATACCCACTGATAATAAAATGTGAATATACACATATAAATTCAGCGATATTTATAAATAAACCTAATCGTTTTATAAACAAATCTGTCTAAAACTTATAATAAATAAATATTATACAGGTACGTTTTTCATACATTTTTTTACTTTTAATTTTGTTTTGACTTGATTAATGGACAAAAAGTTCGATTATATAAAAAAAATATTAGGTACTCACAGATAAATTATGAAATCTTTTTAATATATGAAAATATCAAAAATATCATCGAATATAATTATACAATCCATAATATTTATAATTCATAATATTTATAATTGTTATAATTCATAATATTTTAGATACATTTAATTTTTTTCATTTCTTATGGGCACGTTCATATTATATATAAAGAATATATTTGTTCATAATAATATCAACTGTAAATATATTTCTTCTTTTTCACGTTTAATATTTTATATTATACATATGTTTATATTAGGTAGATATAAAAATCTATTTTTTTTATATACATACTGTATACCCACACACAGGCATTGCCTTTGTGGGAATTTTGGTATTCAGTAATTGTTATTTGTAATTTTCTTTGTTGTTTATTTAATTTTGTAAAATGTGCCAAAATTAAAATAAATAAATAAATAAATATATATATATATTTTTTTTTATTTATTTTTTATCAATCATATATCTTACTAATAAAAAAGAATTTTAAGAATAAAATGTAAAAAAAAACATTAATTCATTATTTCACAAGTTTCTAGCTTAGAAACATTATTTCACAAGTTTCTAGTTTCTAGTCAAGAAAATAACATTAATAATTTTGATAAGATGTACCTAAAATTGTATTTAATTCTTAAGTCTCTATTTATATTAAAATAAATAAACAAAAAAAAATTTACTCCAAACGAAACCCGGAAATGATAAAAAAAACGCGGGAATAATTTTTCAATCAAATAATATGTTGTGACAAAAACATATGAAAATTTTAGAATTTGACTTACCAAATTTTAATTCTTAAATACCTAAATTTCGTACAACACAATTTATTTTCTAGTAATTTTCACACACAATATAACAGTTTTTAATAATATTGAATTTATATATCCATCAATACACTTATTAATTCTAATAAAAATTCACTGACAATATGAAATGTAACACTTTGAATAATCAATATTTCACAGGTATTATCCATATAAATAAAACAACTTGAATAATCTACAATATAAAATATTTGCACATATTTATTTACGAAAGCACTCAGCGCATTTTTCGACCGAGAGCTTAAAGTCCCAACAACGGACACTACGCACCGCGCGACGAGAAAAAGCGAACTGAATTGAGTGAATTGTACACGGAATCTTGAACTTGCTCGTTTGGGCTCGAGATGGGCCCAAACCCTGTTTCAGTTTGGGTAAGTGGTTACCATATTCGTACCTAGGTATTAAGCACGTGGACCATAAATGTACCTAGGTACCTACCCCAGAGACCGCTCTTATAATCCGGTACAGAATACCATATGAAGATTCTGCAGGTAAAAACATAAAAAAAGATATTTGGCTCATTTTTTAAACAGCAACATATGGTGGGTTCTGTATTGTAATAAGAATAGATTGATGTTAAAAGATTATGAATAAGACCAATGGTTTATATGTTTTTATGGTTATATAGATATTATGATGATGTCGTTTCCTTCTTTGAGGACTCGTATTCGAATGCTGCTTTGGCTCTTTGATTTTGCCCAAGGATAACGATTATTTTCGCTACAACGCTATTCATTTATTAAAAAAAAGATTATTACATGTTTATAATAAAATATTATTATATTTTATTTATTTATTTGTTTATTTAAGATTTGGTACACGGTTAACATACAATATACATAAACATAATATCAATCACAATAAATCAACTGTGTACACAAAAATCCCACAAGGCATAGCCTGTCTGTGGGTATACCAATTTAAAAAATATTCAAAATTATTTCGATAATAACATTAGTTATTTATAAAAATAAAATAGAGCAAATTGCTTAGGCAGGAAACAAGTGCAAAAAATATAAAGTATACAAATTATATATGAAAAATATACATACACATATTTATAGACGAAACATCAATAAGTTTACATGAATCAGCAGACTGACAGCATATATTTACTCAACTTCAATAAGAGCATTTCTCGTATTTTGAAGGCAAATTTCATATCATAATATGATAAGTAAAGTGAATGCCTTGAAGTGGTTTGGACATATTGAAAGAATGAACGATAAAAGACTGTCCAAAAAAATTAACATGGGTGTAAGAGATGGAGTGAATAGCAGGGGTCGCCCCAGAAAGGGATGGCATGATCATGTGAAGAGAATTTTGAAAGAAGGAAATATAAGAAGCTTGAACAATCGATGAGCATGTATGCAACAATGCATGGATGTAAAGGAAGCCAGTAATGTGTGAAAAAAATATGAGTATGGCGTATGTCCTCTCTGCTTACCCCGTAAGAGACGTGGCGTTATGATATATATTAATCCATTTTCCTTGGAAGGGTGTTAAAGTTTTAGTGTCCTCTCACCGTAAATATTTGTCCATCTGGGAATTATCAATTTATTTTAAACAACTTGTTTATTATTTTTCACAATAGTTTCAATGCAATGTCGATTAGATTGATAAGATTACAAATAATGAGTCATAACACAAATACATTAATATGGCTCACATACATACATACCATCACGCCATGTCCCTCACGGGGTAGGCAGAGAGAACCGAACGCCACATTTTTCTATCTTGACACACATTCATCGCCTCATCAACATTCATACATCGTCTTATACATGTTCGTCTGTTGTTCATGCTTCTTACATTTCCATCTTTCAAAATATCGTTTACATGGACGTGCCATCCTATTCTTGGGCGCCCCCGACCTCTTATTCCATTCCTGTCAGCTTTGTATATTTTCTTCGTCAGGCGTTCTTCGTTCATTCTCCCCAAGTGGCCAAACCATCTCAATGTGTTAACTTTCATTCTGTTTCAATTACATCTTTCTTTATCTTACATTCTTTCCTTGTATCTTCATTCCGAACTCTATCATACATCGTTCTGTTACAAATTCTTCTAAGCGATCTCATTTCAACTGCATTTATTCTGCTTTCGTGCGACTTCTGCCATGTCCAGGTCTCACTTGCATACGTCAGGGTTGGCACTACGATTGCGTTATGAATGGCAACTTTAGCGTCTCTTGATATGTTGCGATCATTCATAACTGGTCTAAGTGCTCCATTCACTCTGTTTCCTGCCATAACTCTTCTTTCAATATCCTTATCAGGCCGTCCATTCCGTTGGAACATACTACCCAGATAGACATACTCGTCGACTTGTTCAAGCCATTCATTCTCTACTTTTATTTGACATATATTATTTAATAATATGGCTCACTATATTATTAAATAATATATATTATACTGACTGTAGAAAAATTACGTGGATATCATTTTAGTCATGTCTTTTGATACGGATGTGGTGTATTATAACAGGAGGTCCATGTATTTTGTTTGTATTATCTTTGCAAATATTAATTTAGGTACATACACAAGTTTCGTCACTCAGTTCTTTAGTCAAATCATGACCTGTATGCTTGATCTGATAAGCGTAACACACTCTCAATTCATGGACATTCACTCTACTTTTAACTTATTTTAAAGTATATACATACATATAATCAGCTAGACTGCTAGACTGAAATAATTTAAATAATCATGTCATGTAGAAATATTTAAGAAAAACTTCAGACACAAAACATCACAAGAATTACAATATTTTGTATCAATAGTATTTCACATCAAAAAACAAACAATAGGTACAACCTTTAATACAAATTATTGAATATTAATAATTCTCAAGTTTTTAATCTAAGAGATTGGAAATCCATTTAAAAATTAAAGAATATATAAACCAAAGTTGTTTTCCACAAAATTTTCATTTAAGACCTTGATAATGCCGAGTCACATCGGAGAAAACGTTCGCTCATTGTAAACGAATTTTGCGGAAATATACTTCGATATTTGTTCATTATATTGATAGTTAAATTAAAATATGTTTTTATAGGATAGGGTAGTGTGGAGTTCAGTCCTTCATTCCTACTCCGATTAGGTATGAAGATTAAGTATCAAACTATTGAGAGTCTCCGTTGATATTGTGCCAAAAAAAATGAAACGATGTCGTCACTAAACTCAAATTTCACAAAAATTATCCATATATTATTTTTAACATATATGCTGCGAAGCCTCTAATTTGGTGTTTTTTTACTTCAAAGTTGAAAATCCATGATAAATATTGTCCTGGCATACATATTGCGTATCTTGGTTTAATACTGTCGATTAAATAAGAGAAATAAATTATCTTGAACAAATCGACAGTTGTTGGATAATGAAATTCTATCAAAGTGCTTTTTTGTACCGTCTATGTATTTATGTTATTTTATATATTTTTTTTAAATTCTACTAGTGGGTCTGGGCTCCGGGCAGACGTTGTCCTGCAACAGACCCTTCTATGTAAACCGCATTTTTATAGACATTTTTTAAATGTATGCAAAATAGCGCGGATCTTGGAGTGAAAATTTGGCGATCTGTTGAGTGAAATAAATTCTCTTGAACGAATTGACAGTTGTAAAATCCACGTTCTTTTAAAAACAAATAAAATATTTATACAAGAACAAAGAATATATATATATATATATTATTTTGATAGGCATCAAGTGATAGGACTATAAATCTAATGGTAACATTAAACAAGAGCAATTTTGGTTTATATCGTTTCGTGTTTCCGCGTTCTGCTTTTTATTACGAACGTAAATATATCAACACGCATTTCTTCGGATGCCGTCTTTTTAGATCCGTCTCTTTACTAGACTTGAAAATGTTTTAAACAAATATAACGTTTACATTCAACACCGAATTAGCACAGACATGGCAGGTTTCGTGATGTAAACATAGGTCGTAGGTATATGATGTATTGTTGTGGGTACGGCAGGTTATTTTTTTATTTTACTAGTTGCATGTAACACATGAGATCCAACTGTCGATAGCGATTGTATGTATAGTTGAAGAATAAGTATCAAACTATAAACCCATTATTCCAAATTATTGAATATTTTAAGATATATTGTTTTCTATACAACACATGTAGGTATGTATGTCAAGATAGGATAATATGGAGGTCAGTCCTTTTTTCCTACCCGTAATATGAAAACAGCATGATGGTATGTATGTATGTTTAGATATAAAGTATCAAACTATTAAGTCTTCTTAGATAAAAAAAAATTGAACTACTACAATGTTAATATTTTTTATAGAAAATTAAAATATCTAGTTGGGGTGTTTCGGCTTTTTTCGATATTTTTAAAAACTTTAGAAATATAGGCAGTTAAATACATAAATTTGTTATAAAAAAAATATTTTTCTTAATAAAAAATGTTTGAGAATCTCTGGAATTTTTTTGAAAAATCAAATTTGAGATTTTATAATTGTCTATATTCATACAAATTTAAAGCGTTCTCGCTTTTATTTTTTCTGAGATATATGGAAAAATATAATAAAAATTCAAAAGTTGATAACCCCTGACTGAAACAAAAATTCAAAATTATGAGTATAAAAGTTTTGTAGTATTTATATATTCTGAAATTTTGGGCTCTGTAAATTGAGCGGATCAAAAGTTGATAGGGGGGGACGGACACACACAGACATACACACAAAACTTACATAAAATGTTCTACTCCGAATTCTGAGTAAATCCATGTATGGCAACATAATATATGCTGCGAAGCCTCTAAGTTGGTGTTTTTAGCATGCAAAAAGTCCACTACGCCATACAAAATGTTCCTTCATACACGCATCTTGGATTTAAACTGCCTCTTCCTTCAAAAGAATTTCATTCTCTTGAACGAATCGACAGTTGTCGTGCCTCCTTTTATAAGGTTTGCACACACCTGTCACTCGACAAAGAATTCAAATTTTGAATGGAATTTTTTCAACATTTTGATGAAATAAGTTTGTTTGATTATTTATTTATTTATTTATTATTAAAAATAACAAAGAAAAATACACAATACAACAATATATACAATTTTTAAAAAGATACATTATAATTTTGTTTTTTTTTTATGACTCAACTTCAAAAAGAGTTTTCTCGTGCTCAAACTCGTCACATTTCACAAACCTACAAACTATCTAATCTATTTATATACATACATCTTAATCTAGGCACTAATCTATTTACAATAACATACATATTTAGATACAAACATACATAATATTATATAAAAAGAGAGAAAAAAAATACAAAATTGGTTTATGATTTAAATATTTTATTATTAAATTTTGATAATTCTTTAATGCTATTTTAAGTGATGCGCCTTGTTAACAATTTGAAAATAAAAATATCAAATTATGTATTTCCTGAGCATTGGGTCACTATGAAATATTTGACAGTTACAAAAATTGAGAAGCACTGCCCCCCTAGACAACGTGTCATTTAGCTCAAGAAAAGAAACAAGGAATGAAAACTCAATGTATGGCAGTGACAGTTATCACGTTACTGGCAACTGTCACTTCCAGACACGTTGTCAAGAAAAGAAACAAGGAATGATAACTCAATGTATGTCAGTGACAGTTATCACGTGACTGGCAACTGTCACTTCCATACATTGAGTTATCTTTTATTGTTTCTTTTCTTGAGCTAAATGACACGTTGTCTAGGGGGGCTGATCAGAGATCCTTCAAAATCTAATTGAAATTAAATTAAATGGCTATATAATATGTAATCAGAGATTTTCTCCGAAAATTTCCGACATAATCTCAACATAACTTTCTCTTAATAAGATGATACTATAAGTCAGTAAGTACCACCATTATATCTATATATACCAACTTCATAAAAAGCGGAATAATTTACAAAGAAACGAGATATTTTCATCCCTAATGTTAATGAGTTCCTCAAATTCCTCTCGAACGAGATATCACAAATTCCAAAGAAAAATAGGGATACTTTGTTAAGCTTTTAAATCAAGGCCGTCCATTGTGGAAAAACAATGATCCTTAATTTATTATGAAGATTCCGAAACTTTACCGAAATTGGAACGAGATCAAAAATCAAACAGAAATTTTGAAGTTCTTTGGCCATCTCCGGGGAATAAAGAAGACGCCGTTGCCGTACCTTTAAAAGAATTTTCCAATCACTTAGTTCAAAGAGATGACTCTCTGCAGAACGAAGGGAGATTTCTTCTTGAGATTCAACACGTGAAAGTATCAAACGAAGGCAATAATGAAACTTTTCAAACAAGATAACGTACTGCTCTTTCATGGCGAAATGCGCCAGAGTGTGTCTTTTTAATAAATAGGTCATAGATGTACCTGAAAACCTATTTATCTGAGCATGCTTCTTTTCTCTTCTTACTTTCTAAGCAATTTTTTTAAGAGTTCATGTTGAACTGAAATATAGTTATAAACTTAACCAGCATCATATTTTTTTTTGACCAATTAAAATTTGAGTCAATCGCTACAAGTTTCGGGTTGTAAGTAATAACATCTCAATCGAATAACGAATATAGACTGCCAAAATGTTTCCATTGTAACCATGAATGTTTTGAAACTTATAATCTAAGACAGTGGTCGGCAAACTTATTGGCTAAAGAGCCATATATTTATGTACATTACAACGATTCAATAAAAATATGAGAGTCAAATCTGTTTTTTAATTTAGTAAACCTTTATTATAATTTTAAACCTTCATTAAATTACGGGTACACTGAATAAAACTTGATTTCATACATTATAATGATTTATTCGTTATTAAGCAATAATATGAAAGAAAAGTATCCATAAATTTAAATCATGACAATGAATGACAAACACTTAATGCGAACAATGTCCTTGCATCTCCTTGTCCTTGGATAGTTTCAGTAAGTCAGGTTTGTATGTTGTTGTTTTTAATTTTAGGCATAATTCCAGGTTCTCATCAATAAGACGACTTCTCAGTTTACTCTTGATAAAGTTCATGCTTGAAAAAGATTGTTCGCATAAATATGTACATAGAACCCAAAAGGGAAAGAACAGCAAACGCGACTTTTTTCAGCTGATTGTAAGAGTCAGGAATACTATTCCAGACGTTGAAAATGATCATGTCTTCCTTCTCCAGGTCTTTCAAAGCAGAATATTTGTGCCAGAGCCGCACTAAAGGAGTCAAAGAGCCGCACGCGGCTCTGGAGCCGCACTTTGCCGACCCCTGGTCTAAGAGATAGCAACGTTAAAATACAATTAATGTTTTAATGACTGCTTTTTTATATTTCCTTCTTTTTTATATTTAGGTATGAAAAAGGTAATTCTGGCACCCGGGAGTGATTGCGTTTACCAGCGTAAATCCCATTTCTATAGGTGAAAATTGCAGATTGTAATATTATTTGTATCTTTGTAAGTCCTTTATGTGCTCTTATACCATTCATCTAATATTCAAAACTTATTTTGAAAATATTCAGCATTTTCATGAAATGAGTATGTATGTTAAATGATTCTTGATTTAATTATTTTATTCTGAAAACTTGATAATTTTTCAATTCCATTTTATGAAAGTGATGTGTCATTTTAACAATTTGAAAATAAAAATATCATATTAAAGTTTCCTGAGCTTGGGGTCACATTGGAATATTTGACAGTTAAAAAAATAAGAAGCACCGATCAGATATCCATCAAATTTGAAAATAATCGAATGAGTACTTTAGTCTAAAATCGATAAACATTACCGTACCGTACGTAGCACATACCTAGTACCTACACAGCACATACGCAATGATACATTGCGATGAAACTTTCAGAATACAATCTCAGCATGATACTAGTTGATAATCTGCAATAAAAATTAACCTTAAAATTGTGAATTCATAGCTCCCCACTACATCCCCTTGGGGTAGTGATGAGTAAATAAACAACGAAAAACGTAAATATTGTAATTCAAAAAATGTTCTGGAAAATCACTGTGAAAGCTTTTGATGTTATCTACATAAAAAATAAACAAAATGACATGGACACCCCGCAGTGGAAACAAAATAACCTGACACGGTAGAATTATCTTTATGAAAGCAACATGGATTTTATATAAAGACCTAACACCTTTTGACATTATTTAGGATAAACATAAACAGTGCAGATTCAACCGAGAAATACAGGGAAAACTTTTCATATATACAGACCCAACATGTACGGTTTTTCGAGATATTATTTTAAAACTGCCTTTAATTAAATATTTTGCATTTATAAATTGATTGGGTTAAGTATTAAATCGGGTACTCATGTATGAAATACACAAAATACCTTCTTACTTTATCCATAAACCCAGGCTGGCCTAATCATACATTCCTTAACAAATAAAAATCTCAACCGTCAATATAACCTACATTGTAGGAACATAGTATAATATTGAAATGCTTATCAAAGCAAGTCCTGTCTGGTATTCCGCTCCGATGCGAGGCCATACGGTAAGTTTATGACGTCACAAAACTCTTATTAAAATGTGTTTGTGTTAAAAAATCGCTAATGTTAATATTAAATAATGGAAATATTTTTTGTTTTATATGTTTGTGTTTAGCATTGATTTATTTTGGTTATGTTAAAGGCTTTTTTTAAGCGGTAAATAATAATAATAATAAATTAATACTATTTTGTTTATTCATTCATTCTTACCATCACGGCATATCTCATACTGTGGGGTAACCAGCCAAAGGTGTGCGGGTATACATTATTTTATTCTCGTTTCATCCAAAAAGGCAACATTCTGAATGATATAATACGCAATAATACATTATATATCATGAAATTACTGAATAAAATACATACTTACCCGAGTTTTAAATACATTTTGGTTTTTATAGCAATCCATAGAAATATAATAATAATAATAATGAACCCTTTGTTGCACTCTGCGCAAGTGGCGAGTTTATTGCCGTATGGCAATTTCTTCCAACTAACCAGTGTTTCCAGCCCAGAGAAGCAATATTTGCGTGAGAATTGAATTTAAATAAATTTCGTGAAATTCTCCGACAACACATATGTTATTAATTTAAATAAGAATTCGTGAAATTCTCCGACAACACATATGTATAGATATCGTAAAACAACTTGAACCCATCTGTACATATATGTGCAGACCGCCCCCCTCCACGGCGGAAAGGCTCAAGCAGTTAGTCATGATTATCCTGAATATGGAGTTTTGGTGATGTTTAGATATATCCATAAATTGCACCGTACATTTTATTAATAGAATAACAATGAAAAGTAATATGCTTTGTTAAAAAAAAAAACTAGGATTTGTAAAAATTTAAAGTAATGAATCTTTGATTATTGTTTCAAACTACGAATTATACAATTAATTCATGCTTTCAAGACATTTGTTAGCAGTGTTTTATGATACTGATATATTCAACAACACATCGCAGGAGTATATCGGCAATGACGCAGTGATATGAGGCACAGAATACCTGACTCCTTAATCCCTCCCCAGTCCCCCCAATTCATAATAACATATCGCTTTATCATTTCTATGTTTGTAATTTTTAATGACATATATTTTTTAGGAATTTTATATATTTTATTTCAATTTCCAATATTTTATTTTCAAACTTACCCTACTATATACATATTTTTTTACTGATTTGATTTTTATATTACGCATAATGTAAAGTATAATGACGAGGGAACTACATATTTTGAAAATATTTAACATTACATGTTGTCTTTTGTAAATTGCAAATTGCTGTATGTTTCCACTTAAATTAACCAAATAAACAAAAAAAATCGATGGACAAGAATTCTAGTTTATAGTATTTCTGGGTGATGTGAATCAATAATTATTTATTTTATTTTATTTATTTTATAGAATACAACAGTAATACAATAAAGATTTATACAAATACAGAAAGATAATTACATACACATTTTTTAACAATTGTGAAAACAGGATGGGAAAGGAGAGAGGTAAGGTGGGGAGTATGGGAAGCATCGACCACTAGAAACTCATATTATGATTTATACCTTACGTGTCTCAATGTATGGATATTAATAAATTAAAATTAAGTTAAAGGGGCACAATTAAAAAGTTAAAGATGTGCACAACGAAACACGACAAATTCACAACTTTTTTTAAATATATAAGGGTCACTCATACAATTTCTATCGTACCCAGTACAAGCTCTATTAATATAAGAATTTAGCATATAGTTAGTTTTAGAAGATTATATGTAAAAGAGAGACTGGTTTCTTATTTCTTCTAAGTGGACAGTGAAAACGTAGTGAGCTTAGAAGGGGTGCGCTGTCGATCAGACCGTTTATAATTTTGTATAGAAAACAAATATCTTGGATTGATCTGCGTGTCTCCAGTAGTTTTGTGTTGTGGTGTTTAAGAGCTTGAAGATAGTTAGAGAAATGTTATCTATTACGAAAATTTAATTGCTTAATATATTTTTTGAAGATTTTCTAATGCGTTAATATGGGGTTTCATAATTTGGATTCCATACAACCGATCCAAAGTGCAGTTAGCTTCTAATAAATGAATTAAATAATATACGCAGCGTGTCAGAGTTATGAAAAGTAAAAAATTTCAAACAGGTATGATTGAAATGTACAGTTAAATTGTTGTGTGTAGGTAAACATGTATATGTTTATTCAACGGAATTGAAAAACTGTCTGTTGCGTGCATGGTCTATTTTTACTTGTCGTGTTTACGTCCGTCCAAGGGTTTTAATGCCTTTGAAAATGTGAGGGTTGCTTCTGACCCACTTCTAATGACTACGGATCACTCGGGGTCAAACACGGTTTTATTTAACGTATAATTACGTAGTCACTCTGAACATATTTACTAATCAAAATTGAAACATAATGAAAAAACTACTATTTGGAATAAATTGATTATTAATTGTTTTGACGGCGATTAAATAACGCAATAAAAAACATGTTTTTTTTGGCATTTTGCGCTACTATATTATCAGATTTATAATTTTTAATGTTTTCTTAGAAGGTATTGGATTGAATTATATCAATTTGTACATCAAAAGTCAAATTTTACTTTACGGTTTGTCGGCCTTCGTGGCTCAGATGGTTAGGTAACTGACTGCTGATCCTAGGGTCCGGGGTTCGACTCCCGGTGGAGACACAGTTGCGTTTTCAGTCTGGATCTGTGAGACGATTAATATCGCAAGTTTCTAAAATATGGCTTGACATAGTACCTGTCAGTTGCTTGAGAAGCTAAATAAAAACGAGAGTGAATGTCCTGAAGTGGTTTTGGCATATTGAAGGAATGAAACATGAACAGCTGACAAAAAACTACTTGTACCTGATTCCTGGATCTTCTATAATTTCCCAACTTCTTCTCTATTGAGATGTTTAAAAGTAAAATTATCATTTAACTCCCGACAGGGAAAAAAATTCGATGTTTGCGTATATGCAATTAAAAAAATTTTCGATTTACATACACATTGGTATAAATAGGTAAACAAGCCAAAAATGAAATAAAATTTCTGGCGCAGTTCAGGGGTGACATCTGTGCGAGACACTGTCAACTCATTTATAAGGACTGTTGTTTTCATTGTTTACAAATAAACTAATTTCTCAATAGATGGCGTTACAAAAAAGGTTTCTTCGTTACTTCATAGATGGCAAAAGTATAATTCCTTATTTTCAGGTAAATTGTAACACATTATTCAAATATATAGAACTTACAAAAATTACATTGATAAGGGAATTCAATAAGAAGGCACAATTGGTGAACGTTGCGCAAGCGCATAAAGTCATCACGTAAACCAGATGATTCCAGGTCGTAAGCCCTGTAGGTGCCTTGAGTTCCTGGTTATTCTATAATATCCCAACTTCGTCTCTATTGAGATGTTAAAAGAGCGTCAATAAAAATATCATTTGACTCCCGTCAGGGAAAAAAGTCCAATGTTTGCGTATATGCAATTAAAAAAATATTCGATTTATGCATGTAAGATATAGATGGAGTGAATAGCTTTTGAAAGGGATTGTATGACCGTGAGAATGATTCAACAATTGACGATGCCTGAATATAAACGAGGCCATGAACATTTGTGACGATAGAGTCGTATGGCGCTCGATTCTCTCTACGTATCCCGTTAGGGACATGGCATAATGGTAAGTAGGTATATGATTATGTAGGTACCTATAACATACATAATAAAGTTTAAATTTATTAAAATTCAATCGTAAGCGTGAATTGTTTTACAGGGTTTAACGTCGGAAAAATCTTAGGTACTTTATCTTTGTGAAAACACATCAAGGTATAATTTCTTGGGAGTTTCTCGTACTGAAAATAAAATGAAATGTCAAAATATTTCAGACTTGAAAATGGATAAAGTTTCCCTGGTCGCACGAAATATCATACAGAGCCAGTGATACGCAATCTTTGATATTTGAAGAACACCGATATTTTTTATTGTTTGATTTAGAGTCAATTTTCAACCGACAAAAATTGAACCTACGTACGACGCTAGCAAGTTAAACTCAGTCGGTTTAGTGAAATCATCAGGCTTTAGTTATGATGCCTGCCTGAGTGCTTTTTCATGCAATTATTGCAATCTAGAGTGGTCCAACGTAGATACATTTAATGTACGTTTGATGTACCTACGTTGAAAATGAATACACAACCAAGTTTCCGACGTAGATATAATATATGTATGAATAAAATATTTGTCTACGAAAAATTTATGCCCGTATATATGAAAATAAATTTGATTATAACTGTCCAATAAAAATTATGTAGCATATCTAGGTATATGTATTGTTAATTAATAATAAATTTAGCCATAAAAGTAATTATCCATCAAAAAATCTCGTTAATCACATCCATTTCGAAATGAATTTTTAAATACAAAAAAATAACTACACACCTTATTATAAACCTTTATAAACATTTTTACAATGGTGTTCCTATTTGGAAATTTACTGCCTCACTAGACGAGCCTGTTCTGAGGAAGTAAAAAAAGTTGAACATAAAACATCAAATTTAAATATAGAAAAATAGTGTTATTCTTACATAATAAAAATAACATAAACCAAGAGATAAATTAAATATACCAATTTTCTCAGTTTCTTAAATATTTTTACAAAATTAGTCGTTAAATTCGTCAGTGTTATATTATAAGTGATATAAGTATCTAGCTATATTTAAATCTAGTATTAATCATCATTTAGGTTAATGTTTATAATATTTACATACCCACATACATACCATCATGAATGTCCCTGGCGGGATAGGCAGAGAGAACCGAACGCTATTTTTTTCTGTCCTTGCACGCATTTTTCTATCCTATCGCCTTGTCCACATTCATGCATTGTCTCATACATGTTCGTCTGTAGTTCACGCTTCTTACATTTCCGTCTTTCAGAATATCGTTCACATGGTCGTGTCATCCTTTTCTTGGGCATCCCCGACCGCGTATTTACCTTTCCGTGTTGATTAGGAGTCAAGTACTGCCTCGAATTAAAACTGAGATGGTTAGATGGAGCAGAGAGGGACTTGCGGACGATGGGCATTGTAAATTGGCGGCAGGAAGCGATGGTCAGGGAGGGGTGGAGGGAGCTTCTGGAGGAGGCCAGGACCCACGGTGGGTTGTAGCGCCACTGATTATTATTATTATTATTATTACTGCCTCGAATTAGGCACTAGTTTGTTGCGCTAATGCACTTAAAAACTCGTGTTGAATTCAAGGCACGTGTCCTCAAAATGCTCACGGCTTGGCAACGCAAACTGTTCCTGTTAATACGTGTTCAATTCAAGGCAATTAATTATTGAATATGGAACATTTCGCGCACGAATTTCGCGCGCTATTTCATTTCGCTCGCGTCGTCTTCGTCTGTCACTGTCACATTTGTATTTTGTTCACAGATTAACTAGTGCCTAATTCGAGGCAGTACTTGCCTCCTAATCAACACGTCAAGGTAAATACGCTCTCCGACCTCTCATTACATTCCTGTCCTCACTATTTGAGTGTGTATGTTACAATATTTCGCTAAATAAATGTTCAACTTCTCTGCGTTCGCGAAATGAAATACAATAAATCACTTGAAATAATAACTTTGGCACGCGAAATTCGAAAGGATAGAAATAAAGAAGTATGCGGGTAGGAAATTCCAGTCACTGCGGCAATGCAAGATTAGATATTCAGATAGGGCGCAAGATGGCGCGCGTGTCTCTCGACAACTTTCAAGTTTTGTGGTAGAAGGGAAGGAACGCAGTCTCTGTGCAAGGGAGTAAGTTATATTATGAGGGAGCACTTGGATGAAGAAACATGAAAACTTTTCAGACAAATCCCTGTAAATATTTCACTCCACCTTTGCTAGGAGTTATTATTATTACCCAACTTTTAAAGAACACAAGCGACCCGCTCAAAACTATCATACGGACAACATGCTAAGTTTTTTTTAAATTAAAATATGTCCTTGAACGAAGTGGGTAAATCTCAAAATTAAGAAAATTAATACCTGTGCTAATCGGTCGAAGCAGGATTCGAGTACGGGTATATTGGATAAGGTGCCTACTAATCTAGTGAACCAGTCGTTCTGCCACAGTCATCTAGAATATGAAAACAGTTTTCGATTCTATAACTA
Source organism: Molanna angustata (assembly GCA_963576475.1). Classification (NCBI taxonomy): domain Eukaryota; kingdom Metazoa; phylum Arthropoda; class Insecta; order Trichoptera; family Molannidae; genus Molanna; species Molanna angustata. The sequence continues at coordinate 10,475,847 of OY754981.1, forward strand.
GAAATATTGACTGTCGTGGCATAGCGGTCAATAGTTTGACTTTCTTGCGGGCGTTTTAGGTTCTATTACCAGCAGGGAAAAATTTAATTAACAATTAAGTAATAATTTAGCTTCCTAAAATAAATTCTTTCTTCTATGTGCTTTAAAACTAAAATAAAATCGCCAATCTCTCTGCACTTAATTCGGGATTTATGCAGAACAAGGACGATTGTAGTATTAATATTGATTGGAACAACATTTATACTTAGTTTAGAGAATCTATGAGGATGTGTATGTACTTGTTTCAAGGACATATTTATTATTTTTAAAATAAAATATGCGAGCTAGCAGATATTTATTCTCTTTCCGACATTTATATACACACACTCACACCCATATACTCCAACCTCACACACACATGCATACACTGTTCATAAAAATGAAATTTTCTCATAGTATAAGCATACCAGTTGAAATTTATTATTAGCACTGTGGAAATTTTTAATTGGCTATAGTTTTTTGTTACATAATAAATCTGCATTAAGAAATGTAATTATACCTACTGGTGAATTTACCGAAAACTAATAAAATAAACAAATTTCAATAAAAAATATAAGTGTATCTTTTACTTATTAGTATAAAGTTTTGAGTTTGAATCCTTCCTCAAAAAATAACCAACGAAGCGGCCTCGACTATTCCATTCTATCAAAAAATGCTGTATTTGCATTCGACTTCATTAGGTTGTTATATTCTTGAAAAATCGTCAACATTTTTCAAAAGGAAATCTTTTCTACTAAAAAAGAAATCCCTTTTCAACAGAGGAATTCAAAAATGTCTTGTCATCATGTTCCGATGTATCTTTGAACGTCAAATGCACGGTTTCATTGTGTTGTCTGCTTCGAAAAAAAAATATTAAAAATAAATCGGATAAAGTGCATTGTGAGCGTCAAAGCTTTTTTATTATGCAGCCAACACTCGCCCCACAAGTGTAAAGAGATTTGAACGGAAAAAATCCAGGATGTATTTTTTTATATTTCCCTGGAAAACGTCATTATAATGTGAACACACCCCAGCGTAAAAGTGCAAAGCTCAACCATGTAAATATATTATGTAAAACATGCATTTATATTTGCTTTTTCTAGAGTGACGTTTAAGGGAGATGTAAAAGCAAGATTGTTAAGTTGAAGCTTAATTTTTGGGAATGGATTTAGCATAATCTAAAGTAATCTGGTCTTATTGTATTTTACATATTATTTTGAATACGTTTTCCATTTTTTTATTAAATTCTCTTTCATCTTCATAAATATGCCGTTTCAAACGAGTATTTACGTTTTGATTAAAAAAAATCACACTATTTGATTTGTATTTTTTAATTGTGTAATTTTTTTTCGGCATGAAAACGGATTCGTCACTAAAACATCCAAACCATCAATCAGCGAAAATCAAACAGCAAATTGTAAGTACAGTAACCATTTTTAAAATATCAAAATACATTTTAAAAAGTATTTTTTAACAGATTTTTAATTATCTCAATAGAGACGAAGTTGGAATATTTATTGTAGGAGAACCGGGAAATCAAGGCACCTACAGGGCTTACGACCTGTCATCGGCTGGTTTACATTTACAGTTTACATTAGAATTTCAGTATTACAATATATAGAACTTTTTATTTATATTAGATTTTCCTAATAAAATTTCATCTTATACATACAATCCAAACGCAGGGTATCATTGTAGAAAGTAACAGGTACAGCAAATTTTCAAAGTGGTATATCATCAAAATCCGTATGCTATCAGAGCATCATCTGTGGTTTACATGAAAGTGACACCAGAAGGGTCACATTGATCATACAGGGTACATTACATGAAATAAAATCGGGGTCCAGCATTCAATGGTAAATTATCCAAGTACGTCACCACGTCATGACTGACGGGTATTAGGACGACACAAAACCTAACATAAAATAAAATAAAGGCATAAAATTTTAGAATACGGGAGATCGGGAAGGATACTGATGGCATGGCATGGGATGGCATGGGATTAGAGACCATCATGCCAGTTTCCCACCAAAAATTATATAAATGATGTATAGTAGTGTGTGGGACTCACCTTCCCGAGCTTATCCAGGCGTTATCCCGCCCTCTCAGTATGCACAACTCTTCATTTTTACTTTCCCCAAGAGGTTAGACCTCGTGGTGCTGACTGTCCCCATATCGAAAAGGAAAAGAAACCGAAACGTCAGATTTTTTCAATGCATACTGAGAGTGCGTTCCGAGAACGAGTGAAGGATATGACGTTAGTAAAATAACGTCATAACGCATAGGTATATTTGAAAGACGATTGATAAGATAAATTTTAAAAATATATTAGTTCAAAGTTGCTCGGGCATCTAACAGGTACTATGTCAAATATTTAATTAACACGCACCCAATAACAAGTTGCCGCATTCTGGAGACTTACGATATTTATCGTCTCACAGATCCAGACTGAAAACACAATTAAAAACTGTGTCTCCACCGGGAATCGAACCCGGGACCTTTGGCTCAGCAGTCAGATACCTAACCAACTGTGCCATGAAGTTCTGTTTGAAAGAGTAAATTTGCTCTGTATACTGGGAAGGAAAACAGGGTGTTACGTTATTATAAGAGACAACCAGAGAGTGTTTGTATGAGACACAAAAGAAACATACAGGGTGTCTCAAATCTAGAGTAATGTCATTAATATTTTTTTTAAAATAGTGAATATGTCAATACATATACATCCTCATACATTCCCTAAATTAAGTATAATTGTTTGTGCTATACATGAACGAAATCGGTCGTGGCAGGATTCGAACTCGCGACCACTGGTTTACAAACCAAGCGCGCTAACCGCTCTGCCACCACCAAACAAATAGAATTCTTATAATTTCAGTCGCCTTCTTACCAACACAAATAGACATCACTGGATCGTTTGCTGTGGTCAAATGTCAAAATTGACATATCGTGGGGCAATTTCATTTTAAATTTATTTAAATTTATTTTTATATATACATTAATATATATAAAAATAAAAACTTAGGTCTTCATCGAAGGCTTTAAATGTATACTATGATTTTTGCTTCGTTTAGTTAATATCGAGTTAGCAATTTGTGGAATATTGTCAAAAAACCTAAGGAAGAAGTTTTCTTAATCTAGTATTTCCATAAGACTATATCTCTAAACGGTTTATTTTTGGTCCTGATTAAATTTATATTCGAAACTTTTCCATCGCTTTAAAATAATTGCATTTGATAGAAAACACCCTGTACTTCAAATATAAATACCTACATACATTTAGTGCCTACCTACAAAGTCTTTCTCATTTCACTTTTCACAAATGTAAGTTACAAAAAAGTTTACACAGCCAGGGAGGCAAATATAGCATCAAAATTACATTTTATTCACACCGACGAAACTAAAAACTTTTGTAAACGACGACATCTTGAGACGTTTTCCGGAAACTAGACCCAAACTTAAATGGCATACACAACACGATTAAGTAGCGCAAAACTTTGAGCCGTATGAACAAACAAGATTATTTTTTTTACACCAGACATCAGATGTTTTACACCGTTCAAAATTAAATTGTACTTTTAAACAAAATATATATTTCTAAAATGTTTAGGAATATACATAACTAAAGTATATATAAATAAATAAAATAAAATAAATAAAAAATAAAGTTGTTCAATATCTAGCAATGAACATCTATAAAAAATCCAATAAATAGGAAAGATGAAATCAGTTACTTAGTCCAGCAGAGACATAATTTTGAAAAGCTGGTTACATTGGTTGATTCGACAGAGGGAGAGAAGAGTCAGAGAGGGACTTGAGGTTTGTTATGAGATAATATTGCACATAGAAAGACATATTTACTTATGTCCTGATATATTCTTTCAACACTTGCATACACACCTTCACCCTCACAAATACACTTACGTACACCTAAACACTTAAACCAAGGAATGTATTAAAAAAATATGAAACAAATAAATAAAATACAAAAATGGCACAGTTGGTAAGCCGATTTTTTGAGTCTGATCCTCAGTAGAGAAAAAAATATTTAAATTAATTTCTCACGTAAAAACTGGTTATTTGGAAGAAATTGCCATATTGAAATTTACTCGCCACTTGAACATGTTGCAAGGAAGTTTCTATTATTATCTATTTAAAACTATGTAAAATTAGTTTTAGCAAAACCCTTTTTTATTGTAAGTTATAAGTAGGTAACAAAAAAAAAAACTACAAGGCCTATGAAGTAGATTTTTACTTCAATCGAATGAGAATATGAAAATCTACGGGCCTGAGTTTTTTATTATTATTATATTTTAATAACTATTCATGCTATTTAAAAAAAACTCCAAATTTTACCTTTTTTGCACGATAAAATTTTGTTTATCACATATCTGGTGGTATACAATATTTTTTCGTGTTTCATATATGTATTAGAAGGTAATGTAGTGTGCATGTTTGTGTATATCCGTATACCCAGGGTATACATGGGCCTTAAGCATTTATCTATTTTTGTTTTGCCCTGAGGATCATACTTGTTGCTTTTTCAAAGTCAAGTCATGACCTAAAAACACATGCTAGAGAATTGGGCAATAACTCATAGTGGAACGTTTTACTTGAAGATGTTTGGGGATTAAAAGTCCCCCCCCAAGTGGATTGTGACTCTCAAGGAGGGATACATTCAAGACTGAAGGGTGAGATGGAACCCGCAACAATTGGGTCACGGTGATTGATTTAACCAGTGTGCCACTGACAGACTATTAGTTCAACGTTTTTTTTACGATCGGTCAATATGTTAAAACATCGAGAACGGATTTTGAACAAAAAACATTCAAGATACATACCTACGTACCTACTTTAATATATTTCATATTCATCTGAAAAACATACAATTTTTTTTATAATGCTGTATTACCAAATATGTCAAAAACATGTACATGGTTTTTATACCTATTTTATGTTATTAAAAAGTCCATTTACCGTGTATGTAATTTTGAAAAGTTAATTGGGGATTTTATTTCGCACATATGATCGAATATAAATGTCGCAACAGTGACAACCAAACACGGAATAAATATGGTGTGGATTAATACAAGATTGATACAAATTTATATGAATAATTTTGTCATAAATAGAAAATATGCAAATATTTTTGTTCGTAAATCACATTGACGTAGAAAAATTTTATGACGTAGAAAATATTACAGGCAAAATACAATGAATTAATAATAATGTAAACTATTCCATTTTATTCTCAAATACGATGAAATTAGATAAGATGATTTGAATTTGGGGGCATTATTATTTTTTATCATTCTTCTTTTTCTTCGTGTCAGTAGCAATCAAATAATTATAGAGTCATAGAGTTATAATTATAGGCAGAGTTCTATAATTAACGGTTACAACGGTTCTTCAGTCTGTCATTCTTGATACGATAACTGATTTTATTTTATATAAATATTTTGAATATTTATTGAAATGTACCTACCTTATTTTTACCTTGTATAAATATATAAACAAATATCAAAATAATACCGTTACAAGAAGTATAATATATCTAAGAAACAGTGCACAGAAGTGCTAAGTGTAAACGGGAGCATTTTTAAAATTGAATAGGTATTTTGTTTAATGCTTTTTTTGTATTTACCTCATATTGTCAATAAATAATGTTTTATCGTTAGGTATATATTCACAAATCAGGGGGGAAAGTCTGGTCCAACCGGCGAAATCAAAACCCACACGATTACCCATATCATGGATATAATTATTATATGGAGTTCTATAATATCTTTAGATGTCATAGAACTCCATATGATAATAATTATATCTATGATATGGGTAATCACGAGGGTTTTGATTTCGCCGGTTGGACCAGATTTTCGCCCCAGAATAAGCTCTTTTTGTTATTGTACTTGTTGAAATAAGAAGTATTTAAAACATCAGAAAAACTTGCATACTTCATTTTTACTTATATATTATGATCTCATAGTTTATTTCATATTACCGTGAGATTTCACGAAAACGGCGCTATACCAGATTTTCAAAGATAATGATTTTACTATGCTTTTCGTGCAACTAACAGGTAGAATGAATGTAAAAGCAACCAATAACAAGTTGCCACATTCGGGACCTTCCGCTCAGGAGTTAGATATCTAACCAACTGAGCCACAGAGGACGATAATACTCAGATATAATACTCATTTTTCGTACAATGTCGTTACGAACACGATATATGTGTGTTATAGTTTTCAATATCTTTCAGAAAGTTTTTTTATTATTAGTTAGAGAATACACGCAATAAGTACCTACAGTATGATTTATGTCATAGTTGTAAAGTAAGTATTTATTACTTAATTAGTGGCGTATCGTATCAGTCTTGTTTGGGGTGCCGACTTAAGTGGCCTATGTTAAGATATAGTCAAAAGGGAATCAACAAAAAATGTGTACCAGCATATTAATTTAGTAGGGCCATGTGTTCTAAATTTTTGTTAACGAAGAAAAAACAAGACACTTAAAGGAGTAATGTATTTATAGTGACATACATAATGTACACTTGACACAACATTAAATCAAGCCATTGAAATTCTTTAAAGCAAATATTGATATTTTCCTGTGAGAACAATCGTACCGATGACTCTTTTTCTCGATACATTACATATTTGATTAATCTCGAGTGTGGAAGAGTAGTGATTGACTTTAAGAGAGCATAATATGAACCTAAACAACCCCGATTTGAAATCTTATTGGACAAATATGTCAAACAGTCTGTTTCTAAAAAAAATACTAGTAGAAAAATGTTAAAAGTATTTTTAACATTCCTGTAGTGAACGTTTGTCACACAATTTAAAATTCAGCATAGAATCCCCTCATATCATTTTTACAACATTTTTTTAAATTACTCCCTAATTTAGTTTATTTTCATTTTAAGTATGTTATGTTCTAAAAATGCAAAAAAAAAATCAACAATATTTGCGTATCTGATAATTTACATTACGTATAAACCTTTTTTAACGCACGTCATACTAACGTAATTTTATAGTGAACCCTTAATTACGTAATTTTATAGTAAACTAAGCGGTTTTCCAACTGTCGATTCGTTCATGAGAATGCAAATTCTCTGAATGAATCGACATTATTAAGCCAAGATGCGTGTACGAAGGAACATTTTGTATGGTGTAGTGGACTTTTTGCAAGCTAATAACACCAACTAGAGGCCTCGCAGCATATATGTTCCCAAACATGGATTTACTCAGAATTCGGAGTAGAGCATTTTATGTGAGTTTTGTGTGTGTGTGTGTGTGTGTGTGTGTGTGTGTGTGTGTGTGTGTGTGTGTGTGTGTGTGTGTGTATGTGTGTGTGTGTGTGTGTGTGTGTGTGTGTGTGTGTGTGTGTGTGTGTATGTGTGTGTGTGTGTGTGTGTGTGTGTGTCTGTGTGTCTGTGTGTGTGTGTGTGTGTCCCTTATAACTTTTGATCCGCTCAATTTACAGAGCCCAAATTGTCAAAATATATAAAAAGTTATAGGCCTCCAAAACTTTTATACTCAGAATTGTGATATTTTGTTTCAGTCAGGGGTTATCAATCTCAAAATAGTTTTTTTTTAAAAAATCCAGTTTTCTCAAACATTTTTTATTAAGAAAAAAATTTTTTTTATGATAAATTTATGAGTTTTATTGCCTATATTTCCAAATGTTTTAAAAATATCGAAAAAAGCCGAAACACCCCAACTAGATAATTTAATTTTCTATAAAAAATATTTATATTGTAGAAGTACATCTCAATTTTTTTTTAACAATTTTTATAAAAATTGAATTTAGTGACGACATCGCTTCATACAATTTGTATGGTAGTCACCTATACACAATATCAAAGAACACTTAATAGTTTGATACTTCATCTCCAAACATACAATATATACTATCATGCTGTTTTCATATTCCGGGTAGGAAAAAAAGACTGACCTCCATACTATCCTATCTTGACTACCTAGGTACATGTGTTGTATAGAAAACCAAATATCATAAAATAATAAATAATTTGTATTTATGGGTTTATATTTTGGTACTTATTCTTCAACTATACATACTATCGCTATAGACAGTTGGATCTCATGTGTTACATGCAACTAGTAATATAAATATCATGTTTTCATTCTCTAGATTTAGCATTATATCACCGGTCAAGCATATATTAAATTTTATATCAAATTCATCGCAGGTATCATTTTGAAAGTGCATACCTATGTACCTGCTATGAATTTCGTACTGGTTTATTAATTTGTATAGTGTATCTATGGCCTACTGTAAAATTTTATATCATTTCTAATTTTTTATCATAGGTTCGGTGAAATTCAAATTCATATCATACGTGAAAAAATACATTAACTTAAAACTGATTACATTTCTATGGACATTGCTTAATTTCTATGTAATTTCATCCGTTAAAACTTGTAACAAATCTCACGTCGTGGAATATTGAAGTTTCAATCGATTGTTTAAAGAATTAATAAAATAAAAAGCGTTTTGTTAAAAATACATTTAAGAATTGTCAATTTTGAAAAAAAAGTGTTGAACACACACAAAAAAACAGCATGACGAAATATGAAATATGATAGTATGTAATATCCATATAATAGGTATTTGGAGAAATAATAATAATAAACACTTCCTTGCACCCTGCTCAAGTTTCTAGTTTATTGCCAAATGGTAATTTCTTCCAACTAACCAGTGTTTTCAGCAAGGAGAAGCAATATTAGCGAATATAAATTTCTCCTAGATATATAAATGTAAAAAATACATTTAAAATTTGTAAAGTCACAGCTCTCAACAATTCATTGAATTAGAGGATAAAAGAAAAAAACAAAATACTTACATAAAAAAATACTGAATATTCTATATTTTTTTTATTTATTTATTTTAACACTTTATTGTACATAACATATTTGCTAGCACAAATGACTTATTGCCTAGTGACAATTGCTTCCAGAGAACCATATGTTACCATCTGTAACATGTTTTGAACATGATTATTAGTTTTTTGAATATGATTATGTACATATTTTGAACATGATTATTTTTTTTTTTTGAACATGATTATTAGTTTTATGAACAAGATATTTGCTATTTTTTCAGTTGTATTGTATTCATTTTAACTTTAATAACTAAAATATTACATACATAAGCAACTGCTTTAATCGTGGCAGACAAAGATCGATTCAGTACATGTTTTATTGTTTTAACACAAAAAAATGCGCATTGAAGAAAGACATTAAGGCCCTTACAGGATGTTTTATTGTTGAAAATGGGCTCCTTTAATTCTCTTGTAACATACATTACGTTAAAATAATGGTTGAATTCTACGTTGATGTTTAATGTTTGCACGGGACATAAAGTACGAAGAAAGATTTATCTACCCACAAGAAATAAAGAGGCACTATACATCTTCATAATAAAGAAATTTTCAACACTAGTCATCAACAAGAAAGCGTTGAGATGACATTTTTTTTAACATTTATTTTAATATCTCAATAGAGACGATGTTGGAATTTGAGAGGACTGGGACATCGAAACATCTACAGGGAATTATACATGTCATCAGACGGTTTACGTGATCACTTTATGCGCTTGCGCAACGTTCACCAATTATGCCTTTTTATTGAGTTCCCTATCAATCCAATTTTTGAAAGTTCTATATATTTCATTCATAGATATAATTGTTCTTGAAAATAAGCAAAGAAACTTTTTCTTAACGCACTCTATTGAAAAATTGGTTCATAAACAATGAAAGCCACAGTTTTTATACACGAGGTACCAATGTTTTCGCATGGATGTCTCCCCTGAACTGGCTTTGTTTTTGTCTTCTTGAGATGACTTCTTATTACAAAAAAAATTGTCTATTCTTTTTCTATGATTTCACCATTTTTAAAAGCGTTTTTTTTTGCATAAATTTCTCAACGGGTATCATGTTGAGAGTGCACACTATGAGTTTCATCGTGATGTACTTGTATGTGTGGCGTACGCCGTATGCCATACGCCGTATCATTTTTTCTGTCCTCTCTACAGCCCAAACTATAAGTCCGATCGACTTCATATTGACATCATATGTGTAAAGTGCATAGACCTAAGGCTGATTAGTTTTTCATAGACAACTTTTAATTTCTTTTCTATGATTTCATCCTTTACGTTGGTTTTCTTTTGTGGCTCTATACAGCCTTAACTTCATGTTCGGTTGGCTTTATATTCATATCTATCATAATATGCAAAGTCTATAAACTTAGAGCTGATAAGTTTCATCAAATTATGTATTTTCTTTCCAAATTAACAAAATGCTCTCACGGTTTGGAAATAAGAGGATTTTTTTTTATATATTTTGAACTTTTGATACGATGAAAATACACCCAACAAAAATTCATTCAATGATTGTCAAAATTTAAAGAAAAAAATCTATGGTCTGCTATATCAATGTGAAATAAATTTCATATATTTAGAAGTAAAATAGATTTCGTATGGAAATATTGAGTGATCAACTTCATATTGATATTCATTCATTCATTCATACCATCACGGCATATCCCACAATGTGGGGTAACCAGCGAAAGGTGTGGGGGTGTGCATTGCCTTATAAAAGGGAGCACAACACATCTGTGTATGCCCACACACCAGTCTCGTCTCACCTAACAAGGCACTACATTCAGAATGGGTGGTGAACCTCATTGCTGAACTATGTCAGATGTTATTGTTGCCTGATGTATTTTCGATTACCCGGCTCTTACGGGACACTCGAAAACAGTAATAGAAAAGAGTGGAAGCACTATTCTATTATTTAGAGATTTTCAACCTTAAGAAAAAAATATACACTTTCTATGTAGTGGTGAGTTTAGTGTTGGCCACAATCCACTCGTTTTTTTTATAATTTTCTTGTTCAAATAGCCCTCTCCCTCTCTTTATATTTTACCATTAATAAAAAAAGTATACCTGTTAATTCCCCGAAAAGCTATAGCGACAAAACAAAATAAAATAGTAACGTTCCGTCGTAAAAATGTCGAATACACTGAGAAATAATATTATATACCTATTTATAATATTATGTTTACATTTTTTTCTCTAAAGGTAAACGAACCCACATAATATAATAAAAAATAAAATCATATTATGCTTAAAACGGTAATTATTTCATGTCCCGCTTCAATAGAGTATGTGGGTACTATACAAACCTTAGTTTTTGATCGTAACATATGCCCAACAATGAAAAATTAAATATACAGTTAGGATAAACAAAGACAAACATAAAACAATAGACGAAATAATAATAATGATCGTAATACAAAGTGTTGTCGTAGGCCCTTTGAAGGGTTTTATTTTACACCTCATTATAATAATAAACAATAGCTTATTGTAAAACCAATTTTAAACCTATTTCAATGTATTAATTAATAATTTTGTACGTATTCTCCTAGTGTACGCTAATTGAATATAAAACATTAAAATTTGATAGATGATTTTTAAAGTGTATACAATTAGATTTGTCAATTCGCTCGCACCTAATAAGATTATCAAATTTGACACCTATTCAAGATTTGTGATTTTGTTTGTGATACATGTCGTTCAATTTAGCAAGAGAAGACGCAATAATACATGAAAATTTCATGTCTATGTTTGCATGATTTTAATCATAATGGTTGTACCTCGTCATAAATCTTACCCGGAATCTGTGGCTCAGTAGTCAAACGTATACCTACTCGAATCTTGCCAACAAGTCATGCCATGTCGACAGGTGAATGTTTCGAATAATATTTTATTATAATGCACCATGAAATCAAAGGTGGGCTGATTAAGTTACAATTACTAATGTTGCTAATCTTATTTATTATATTTGTTTAAAAAAATATTATTGTACGTTGCCCATTTTTTCAAATAAATAAAAAAAAAATATTATTATTATCATTTTAATTTAATTAATGCCTAGCCGGAAACGCATAGTTCTGTTTACTTTAGGTATATGAAATACAAAATTGTTCAATTTCATCAAAATATCAAATAAATTCAGCTGGAAACAGTATACATATACAAAAATTCTGAGTAAAATTTTGTTTCAGAGCTCTAACAGGTCGGGAAGTAAATTAAAAGTCGATTGAATTCCAGTAGAGGCAGACACGAAAAAATTAAATAAAGGGTGTAAAAAAGAATGGATTTATCCTTTTGAAAAGAAGGTGCATATAAACATCCTCATAAATTCCCATCATTAAGTATAAATATTGTGCTGTAGGTGAATGGAATCGGTCGAGGCAGCTATGTATGGTGGGGTTCGAATCCGCCATCACTGGATTACTAATAATCCAGTGCGATGCCTGCTCTTCCACCGACATATATATTATCTAATTTCTCATTATGTCACTGAATTGTCAGCTGCATACGTCAATAATATGACCTCATTCCCATCGTTATTGTATTTTTACGAATATTTCGCAAGTCTATAATTAGGTATCTCAATGACATAATATGTATGTTGTTGTTATTATGAAAGAAATACAGTATATACCAACCAATTTACATTTTTGAAATGTAAACATCATTATCGTTTGCCTTCTGCCTCAGGCTCGATCAGAGGCACAATTACGTCTTTGTTATCCTCATCTGGTGCCAGGATACAATACTTGACATACTCGGTTGGACCAGGCATTTTCAAATTACGGCCAGCATCATAATATGACCTTCTTTTGATATGAATAAACAAGTAAATAATAATTTCAGATATGAAAAAAAAACCTTGGTGGCTGATATTTAAAATAGAAAATTGAACCAGAATTTTGTAATGTTTCTGTTATAGGTACCAGACCTGTCATACCAATAATGCCCATATTTCATACTGTACGACCTGTACGTATAATGATGTGAGGAAGATTTTGGTACGTACGAACAAAAGCTGATGTAACTAACTGTAGACTTATTTCTCTTGTTTATTATTTATTAGTAACTTCTTGTGCATATAATTGGAACACTGGCGGGTTTATTGTCAAACGGAAATATCTTCTAACCAAACAGAAATGAGATTATGACATGATAAAAAAAAAATAACAAACATTACAAAGATAACAGAGAGAAAATAAAAGACGAAAACAAAATTGAATACAATAACAGGTCATACCAATGTAAGGAAAACAAAAGGATGAGGAGAGGAATAGGACTCTTTAACTCTTACTTATGGAGCATTTCTTATTATTTGTAACCAATACAGTCTTTTTTATGTTGTCGAAACAGACTAATTGTAGATTAAATTCAAGTTGCAAATAAAAGAAGTAAGTATGTAAGACCGTGAAATATCATGTTTTTCGTGTGAATATCAAAATATTATTAAATTAAATTAATTATTGAGAGAAAATTGTCTTTTTCCATTTATTTTTATAGGACATTTCTTAATTTTTTTCAGCGCAAATGGTTCGTTTTGTAAAAAGTGAAACCATCTCTAGGAGTAGACATATACCGGAAATTTATAAGATTGTCTCAGTGATATTCGCGTTTCCTCTGATTGGCGTGGTGCCGAATGCTCTGCGGTATATTTCATTTCCTGGAAACACATAAAACCGACACTCATCCGACAAGAAAAGAGACCCGACCAAAACTCAGCCGACAAGAAAAAGGACCCGACTTAACTTTATCCGCAAGTCCCAAAAATATGACACAAATCACGGTAAAATATAATAAACTTATCGTACATATTGGAGGGATGATAAATTGACCCAGAGGTTTATGGAGACATGGAACATCACACGTCAATACTTTGAATAATCCCTTCATATTTCACTTACATATTTTTCTTGACCAGAATTGAGGTCATTTTTATATACAAAACTAAGAAACATTTTACCGCATATTTCAATTGAATGACGGTATAGATTTTAGATCAATTCATTTTGTAGATTTGAAGACGAGTTTACGCTATACATCATTGATTAGGAATGACATCGAAGAACCGAATATTAAAAATTACCCTAATTAATGATATATTTCAATTTTTCATTCCTTTTCTCTGTATCTCACACCTAAGTACCTCAAGGAGAAATTTGCCCATCTTTCATCCCATGACCCAAAATGATGGTCTCAAAACCAAAGTACTTACACTATCAATACCAATACACCACACATCCACCTACACTTACCCGTTCACAATACACGCAGCCCGGCTGTGGAACCAATTACCCAATGGTATAAGAGAAGCTCCTAGCTTAATGTACTTCAAGAACTTTCTGAAGTCACACTTCTTATCCTCATACCTATAATTCCTTTATCCTTCATCCCTTCCCAACCCATCTTTTTCCTATTTTGAACATTATCATCATTATTTTAGTTTATGTTTTTTTTATAAAAATTTTGCATTTTTGTATTATTTACTTTTTCTTTCTCATTGTCATGTAGGTATATCTATTAGTTTTCTTTTTTTTGTATTTTTGTACTTGCTTTTACTATTGTATTCACTAAGTGTGGTTGACTGGTAGAAATTGTCTACGGGCAATGAGTCCGTCACATTATATGATTTGTTTTGCAAAATAAAAGAATTTTATTATTATATCTTATTTTAATTAAAAGATTCATTGATAAGTTCTTTTTGGCAATATTATTTTTAATGAACTCAGTTTATTCCTTACATATCGATTAAAAAGGCTGTGTGTCATTGGTGTGTTTCGGGTAAAATTCGCAGACTTCCATTCTTTTATAATCTGAATGTGGTATTTGGAAGGCCTCAACCATCCAGAAACATCTTATATCAATCCCATCACACCAGCAATGGCTTTAGTATAAAGCTCAGCAGAATACTGTTCCCTGATATAGGGAAAGAGCGCTCACTATGGTAAAATCAATGTCGCTAAACAATATCATAGGAACTATAACGGGAACTATAAAATCTACCCGAACTCAATGGTTGTTTATGCTGTCCAATGTTGCTTTACCAAACCTCCGTTTAGTCCATGCCACAATCTGAAAAATAACTAAAATACCAAAAACTCATATGGAATGTGGAGTAAGATGAATTAAATTTGGAAGATATCTGGAGAGAAAAATGGGTCACAGATAAAATTCAAATCAACACCTAATAGCACCGGAGTACCGGATTTTGACTTGCCACGGAAGGTTTGGGTACAGGAAAACAGAATTGAGAACAGAGCAGGGCTGCTGCAATTTCTTACTTTAGAGATGGGGAAAAGGGGTAATCCTGACTGTGAGGTGGAGCTGAGCAGTTGGTGAAACACGTGGTACAAGACTGCCAACTATAGAAATTTAGTGGAAGCCTCCAAGATGGATATCTTGGAGGCTTCCAAGATATCCATCTTCCAACCAACTAGCGTCCAACCACTCATTAAGTTGGTTGGACGCTAGTTGGTTGGAAGAAATTGATTTGTGGCAATAAACCCGCCATTGTACACATTATTACACAAACTAAATAAATAAATACGTCTCGACTGAAATTGTAATATTTTCATTAATATGTATGTATTTCTATCTGCATCTTGACTTTGTGACTAAATTATTTTCATGAATAAAGCATGGCAAGACTGTAGACTGTTGTATATAAATTATTAAACGTTGCAGCGACTCATTTTCCCCGTTGCAACGAAAGACGTGCAAACGAGCAAAAGACTAGGGAGGAAGGTAGATAAGTACTAACAGTTAGGTATTGGAATCGAGAAAATTCAAACAGTTCATAATTATTATCCAGAGCTACTTGTTTACTTTAAGTTAATTATCTGGGATTTTTATTATTTGAAGACGTATCTACTACATCCCGAGGATAGGAAACTCAATATTCTCTCGTGACGTCTGCTATATAGATAATTATAATCGTTGGATTTATTTCATATACCTATTCTAAGACGTATCCATCACGAGAAAACCAGAGAGAAAAAAATAGAGACTCGCTTTTCTGTTTTGAAAAACATTCATTGTACGTTATTTATTTTATTTAAACATTTTAATATAATAGATTAAAAAAATAACACATAGGTGTGAATGGTCCAATTAAGTGAAATGAATTGCTTCCAGACGTTCGCATTGCTCAAAGCAAGTGCGCTTTCACTAAAGGACTAAAAACATAATTGTTTCGTTGAGCAGCAGAAAACTAAATTATCAGCGCCCTTGGCAAATTCTATTGAATCATTAAACGGCGCTATGTAAAATCACTATTATTTGCAAGTATTTGACTTTAATAAAACCCAAAAACTGCAGTTTTACAGTACACCGTCAAACTTTAAGATCTTGGTCACACTTCTGATGCTTCACTTTTAAAAAGATCTGAAATCAATAACAGCCCACGAGTCGAATCTTCTATTCACACTCGTTGATTGTTCTTTTTGCACTCTGGTGCCGAGATTGCCAATCTAGAGGGCTCCATGAGCTACTTTAGCGTTCTGTGAAGGTGCCATTTACAGTCCCCATATGCAGAGCGGATGGTGGTGGAGTATGGGAGTAATATTGAAAAATAAAGACATCGCAATTTATTTATTTATTTATTTGGCACGATACATAATTACAATATACATAATACAGCGTTAAGTACCGATAACAAAAACATAATTTCAAGATTACATACAGTGATAATATATCCTAAATATAATGCTAGGTTACTAGTAAGTATGTTTCAAGTAAGCTGGTACAAGCAAAAATGCTCCAGGATAAATAATTTAAATAGGAAAATTCTGTATTATTTTTATATTGTCTCATTGCATTGGACGTCCAACTAGGTGAACCTGTTTTAGGACGTCCGATATGTAGTTACGATTTGTAGGTATCAATAACTTAACCAATTTAAGATGTTTAAAAACTTAAAAATAAAACTTATGAATGAATAGCGAGAAAACTAGAATATGTTTAATTTATTATTGGATTCATCTATGCCGATGGATTATTTATTTATTTTATTTTATTTATTTATTTATTACAAAAAGACATTTTTTGCATAAAAAAAATACATAGCAAAAAAGAAATTAAAACACTTTATAATATGACTTCCTTCAAAAAGAGATATACTCGTGTTTTGAAGGGAGTTGCAACTATTTACACGATATAGAATAAAAACAAAGTAACAAAATAATCATAGGTAACAAAAAACATACTTAAAAATAGACATAGGTATATATGCTATATTAAAAAAAACAACATTTAAATATCAATTACGATTAATAAAATAAGTGCATAATACCTACATATATAACAACAATGAATAAATAAAACCAGTTTTTATACACAAACCCTCTTTATATCTACATAAAATTTCTTTAGATCGATAATATCCGATAATATCCAACAGTTCGTTAAACCACTTAACGCCAAGATACGTATAGTGGTTTTGTGCGTAGGCCGTTCTTTTTTTGGTATATTTAGTATGACATTAAATCGATGAGTGGCTCTTATACAATCCGAAACATGTACTCTATCGACGAAATACTCCCTGTAGATCTGCTTCAATGCATTTCTCTTATATATAGCATGCAGTGATGGGACATTTGCCTCGGTAAAGAGGCTAGTCGTAGGGTAGTCTCTGGGTTTATTTAAAATTATTTTTAAGATACTCCGCTGGATTCGAGGGGTTCGAGGGGTTCGATTATATACCAACTGTTTATTGTTTTTTTTTTCGACAGTATTTTATCGATTTAAATATAAATTTGATCTTTCGTGGAATCGTTTCATGTTATTGATCTTGATTCATGGTATGATAGTTCGTTATTATAATGGTTGTTTGTACAAGATAAAAATGAAGTACTTAATATAATTTACAAGGCTTGTAGATCTGTGTTTTGGTATAAAAAACATCACCTATCTCTGCTACCAACCCCTAAGTCAGTCAGGATAGAGTACGATTCCCCTCCCTCACATTAAATGTCCGTATCAGACATTACGCTCTGCGATCGTTTCCCGTTCATAAATTCCAAGCTATGAATAAATAAAATGAATTTTCCCGCCAAAACGAGAAACTCAATGGCAGCCAGGTCGATTTCTCTCAATATACCTACGTACAAAATGAAAGTTTGTTCGTGAGCATTGGTCCACTAGAGATAAAAATAAACCAGAAATATTCTGTATCTAACAACCATATTTTTATTCTTCACTAACTGGTACCCGACGTGCGTTGCAACGTCTCTTCAGTCCATTTATTTAAATTATTTATTAATTTATAAAATTTATATTTGGTTATATTATTTTTGCAACAAACTGTATAAACAGTTTGTCAGTGCAAGGTCCTCTCGTGCACTGCAATTAAATATTAATTCAACCATCTATATAATATCTAGATACACGTATACAAAACATTAAAATTAAACCATTTACAGTGAAAATGAAGTAAATCAAAAACAGAACAATTAAAATGATGTAAATCGAAAAGAAGAATGAAAATACATTAAATCAATTCAAAATAGTAAATCAAAAACACAGCAATAAAAAACGAGGTAAATCAGAACAAAAATGAAAATATCGAAAGCAATGAAAATTAGGTATGTTAAGTGTAAAATTGTTTTAAAGAAATTTTTATCTTTATCTTGACTATCATCACAGTACCCAGTATATTGAATAGTTTCGGTAGTTAATTGAATAGTTTCGGTATTATTTTTGCCTTAGTTCTGTCACCGTAAAAATTTCTTTTTTTGGTATTGTCAGTTAGTCGTTCGTTATTTGTCGAATTGTATATTGGTGAGTTATATTTAATTTAAATTCATCCCTGTAAAGTTCTTCCATGGTAAGTAAAACATTAACCTTCCGTCTGCTAAGACCCTCCCTGCTAAAAATCACAAATGAAATGAAAATGTATAGTTGATTTACAGTTTGTCAAAACCACTTTCAGTTTTATTCCGTATTTTACGAGTAACTTTTCACTTTCCAAAATTTTCATCGTGACTTTTACGTGAATAAAAAAAAATTCCAATTCGGTCCAGCCATTTTCAAGTCACGCGATTTCCAACCAAACAGCATTTCATATTTATCCAACTGTCGATTTGTTCAAGATAATTTATTTCTCTAAAATTTCGACATAGTTTCAAGCCAAGATCCGCGAGATCTGTATGGCCTGGTCTTTTTTTTCAACCTCGAAGTAAAAACACAAACTTAAAGGCTCAGCATATATGTTACGTATATGGATAAACTCAGAATTCGGAATCGAATATTTTGTGTGTCTGTGTTTGTGTGTTCCTTATAACTTTTGATCAGCTTAATTCACAAATCCTAAAATTTCATAAATTATCGAAAATTTCAGGCCTACAAAACTTATTTACTCAGAATTTTTCATTTTTGTTTCAGTCAGGGGTAATCAACATTGGAATTTTTATTTAATTTTTCCATATATCTCAAAAATAATAAAAGCTAGAGCAATACAATATCTCAAAATACGAGTAATTTTAACGAAAATGTTCCAGGGTTTCTCAAACTTTTTTTATGATAAATTACTGTGTTTAACTGCTAATATTTCACATTTTTTTAATATCAAAATAATCTGAATATTTTTTGTAAAAAACGTATTTAGTGACGATACCTTTTCATACAATTTGTATGGCAGAATACACAATATCTACGGGGACTCTCTATTGTTTAATACTAAATCCGTATACATGCATACATACCATAGAGCTGTACATATTCGGGGTAGGAAAAAAGGACTGACCACAACACTATCCTATGTTGACATACATGATTTGTATATAAAACAAAATGCTTATCAAAATAATATTGTCCAATTTGAATTTAAGGGTTTATTGTGTGGTACGTATTCTTCAACTATACTTACTATCGCCATCGACAATTTGATCTCATGTGTAAAATGCAACTAGTTTATCGAATAATACTTTTTATTGGTCGCTGTAAACCAAAAAAGTGCATAAATCTTTATTTTAATTAGTTCCTGCCTAGAAGTTTGCAAAACATAAATGGTCTTACCAATTATATTTAATTAAAATTCTTCAAATGGGCTGTAATGGGTCGGCTGTGAACTAAAAGTGCACAACAACCAAGTTGGCTTCCCCAATATATAATATAAAGCGTCTGCATCCCGTTTGGAGAGCAAAATTTTCCATCCAATTCAAAAAGTTTTGTAGCGAAATTCATTAAATGGCGAGAAACATTTTCAACTTTGTACAAAAAGAGTTTCAACGGGAGAAGAGCAAATAGTGAACAGTAAACAACTTGAGAAAGAAGAAGAAAAATATTCGAAATCACCAAAATATGAAGAAGTTGGTGCATCCTTTAAAAAAGGATTCCAATGCTCTCATGGTGTTTTCCGAAATAAAAAGGAGAACATTACACATAGGACAAGAGAGAAGATAAACCATCAAATTAGATAAGAATTTAGGACCAAACATTTAACAGGTTAATGTTTTAGTCATTTCCATGAGTGTTGGTTATTTCCCAAAATAAATAAATAAATGACCGTCCAATCATTTGCGTCTACAGAATAAGTAAAAATTAAAAAGCAGTCTGGAAAAGAAGCACGGTTTGCTGTACTTAAAACTTTATCATAGAAATTAAAATATTTCCTCCTATGACACGATAAAATAACAACATAGATGGACTCCATATCAAAGAAATTTTAACTCAAAGTTTAAACAAAGAGGTAAAAGTATCTACTACCGATAGATTTTTCTACGTTTTTGGCAAAGCTGCATTAATAAGGTCAAATGATTGTCTTGTGAAAATGACTAAAAATATGTCCGAGAGATAGCAAAGTTTTCTATTGATTATTTTTTAATAACTGTTTTTTGATATTTTGTTTCTTATTGAATATGTGTATGAAAAATGTAAGTCTGGGACCTGGAAGTGGTTGCGTTTAGCATTACGTATCCTCTTTAAATGTGAAAATTGCAGATTTTAACATTATTTCAACATAATTTGCACTTGTATGTTATTTGTACCTGTAAAATGTCCCTCTCCCAAAGGCCACCTCCCACCCCCCCCCCCCCCCTTTCTTCAATTCGCAGACGTCTTTCTTCTTTTTCTTTTTTTTTTGCTTCTCCTGTATACTTCTATGCTCTTTATATATATACATTTATTTTTATCCATTTTTTATGTTGTATTCGACTTTTGACCATTAGCTTGTTTCTATTATTTGTTAACACGTGAAAACCTTTAACTGGTGTATGTTTTAATTATTGTTTTCCTTTGCATTTTATCATTTGTATGTACTGTTGGTTTTCCAATGTAATAATAATAAATAAATAAATAAAAGTAAATAAAATCCGTCCGATTGTGAAATATGTACTTACTTCCTTTGACTGAAATATGTCAAACAAAAATATAAAAAAGAAGAAAAAACACTTTTTTTTAGAAATCTTTCCGGTGTGCGCTGAACAAATCGCCAAGTTTCATTGTAATCAGATGGATGGCATAAGAGCACAAAAAAGACTTACAAATATACAAATGATACTGAAACCTGCAATTTTCTCCTACAGAAAGGAAATGCGCACTGGTAAACGCAACCGCTCCCAGGTGCCAGACTTCACTTATTCATACCTATATTCAATAAGAAAGGAAATATAAAAAAACAGCTGTTAAAAGTAATTGTTTTTGTCGTTGCTATTTCTTAGACTGTATAACTCGCAACCAAAAAAAGTTGCATTTTACGCGAGTGAATTGCGTTTTCGTGTTATTTAAACATATTGCTCCTACTACAATTCCAAATATCTTCTTAATTTCTATATAATTAATATGAATGTAACTTGAATCGGAAACAAAAACAAAAACATACATACTTATAGACTAATACGTTCTAATATCGATTCGATTAGAGCTTAATAAATATTCAACACACGAGTCAATCAACATTTCCTTCCTTCGTATTATAATTACAATAACCTTGAACGCTCCGTTGATTGTCATAGAGACAATGGAACCATTTTAATTATGATAATCAATCCATCTCAAAATTTGACATTCCTTAAATATGTTCTGATGACTCAATAACATCATTGAGCAATTACTTAGCGAAGCGTATGAAACGAGACATTGAAGTAACATTAATAACATGTCATGCATGTTTGACACTAGATCTTGTGTTAAACTTCAATTTGGTTTATAATGTACTTTAGTACTTACCTCTGAATATAACTGTGTATCAGTCAATCAAGTAAACAGGGGGGCTACTTATGACACATTCTTAGTACATGCTTATCTTGCCTTAATCTTAAAAATGTATAAATCAGTACTAGATCATAATTTAATTTTAACCTTTATCTACATTTAATCATAAAAATTTGTTAAGATCATAATTAAGGAATTTAATATTTGTTTAGTAGGTATAAAATGCAATGAGTAATAAGATTAGTTGATTTGATTTCTTACTCATGCATTTTTGACATGAAATTTGTAAGCATGTTGTTTCTTAAGGCACTAATTAAAGACAGGAAATATAAGTAACTGACATATTGTAAGGAAACGAATAGGAAATAGTTTTATTTTCATTACTAAGTGAATATAAAGGAGGGAGACTCGACGCTTGTCTCTATAAATAATTTTTCTCGTGGCATCATAATATTATGAAGAATGTTTAGTTCATCCATCATGAATTCAGTATAGTATATTCTTAAAATATGTATTGAGGAAACAAGCAATTCGAATGAGCAAGTTTTGAATTATTGATATTACAAAACAAAGTCGATTGAGAAATTATGAGAGGTAGCTTATTTTGGCACAACCATTTTTTGAATATTTTAATGAGACCTGAGGAGCCAGTCTAGTCAACAGGCGGAATCAAAACCATCCATGTTTACCCATATCATGGATATAATTATATTATATTATCCATGGTATGGGTAAACATGAATGATTTTGATTCCGCCGATTGACCAGACATGCCCCCCCTCCCAGATGAATACGGACCCTGATGATTGTCTGTCGTACTTATAATATTTTTTTATATCAAAGTCTGATTCTAAAATCAATAAGGCTATTGCATACTCTAAATAAAAGTCTCTGAATTCGCTGTCAAGTACCGGCTTAGAATAGTGCTTCCATTCTTCGTTTTCGGGTGTCCCACAAGAGCCGGGTAATCGAAAATACAACAGGCAACAATAACATCTCACAAAGTTCAGCAATGAGGTTCACCAAGCATTTTCTATGTTGACGCATGTTTTTGGCTTACTTTTTTTTAATGTACTGCACACCCGCACACCAGTCGCTGGTTACCCCTTATTCAGTATACAGACTTATACAGGATAAAACATTGGACATTTATACAGGCTTATACAGGATAAAACATTGGACATTTATACAGAATTATACAGAATAAAAGATTGGGCATTTATACAGACTTATACAGGATAAAACATTGGACATTTATACAGACTTATACAGGATAAAACATTGGACATTTATACAGACTTATACAGGATAAAACATTGGACATTTATACAGACTTATACAGGATAAAACATTGGACATTTATACAGACTTATACAGAATAATATTAATTTAGCGCCATTTTACTATTCGACAAACATTTATCGCGTCATGCATTTTTATCCTCTATTCATCTTATCATACTCATTTATCTAAAGATAAGACTTCTTAAGATTCCATCTTTCGATATTTCATAATTTCATTCTCAGAGTCGTGCTACATCTTTCTTGGTAAACCTTGGTCTCTTTTATTTTTCAATGTGGCTGAACAAGTTAAGTGCAATGGTCGTCATTAAATTAATTATGTATAAAATATTAAGTTTTTTTGGACATTATCGCTAATGAAGATGAGAGATTATAATATATTATAAGTAATTATGATGCATTAAAATAATTAAGTATCTGGATGTAGTCACTTATGTTTAATTTAGTAAACAGCTTTCGATAATATCTTAATGATACATTAGCGTGTTGATCATGTGCTAAAGCGGTAAGCGAATATCGTTATAAAGCTGATAAGTAAAAAATGAGTAAAATTGTATCTTTAATATAAAACGAGTGAGTATTTGTGACCAATACTTCAAGTTATATTATAAAAATAAAGTTACAATTTCCTTCTTCTTTCTCAAACGATTTTTATGATGTGAATTGCTATTGTATATTACATGTTATTCAAATTAAAATAAAATAAAGTGTTTTCTTGAATAATTAATTTTGAATTTTTTGACATATTAACGCTGTCTATGGAAAACTTATCAGTTCTAAGTAAGCGCGCTTGATATGAAGTTGATCGAACTTGGCTTTTTATAGGAGAACAAAATCTTAATAATCCATTCACCGTGGTACACACAAAAACATCACGAAAAAACTCGTCGTATGCTCTATGTAGATAACACCCGTTGAAAATTTTCCATTGCAACAAAATATACATAAATGACAAACCGGATAATATCTGGGAAATTTAAATTTATAATTTGTGACATGAATGGGTAAGAGAAAGTTTTAGAATATATATTTGAGAATATACCATGCATTGAAAATGTGACGTTACGTTAAAAGGGACAACGTTTATCCGAAAATATTTCAAGCTTCGTTTGATGGGACACCGTGTATCCGAAAATATTTCAAGCTTCGTTTGATGGGACACCGTGTATCCGAAAATATTTCAAGCTTCGTTTGATGGGACACCGTGTATCCGAAAATATTTCAAGCTTCGTTTGATGGGACACCGTGTATCCGAAAATATTTCAAGCTTCGTTTGATGGGACACCGTGTATCCGAAAATATTTCAAGCTTCGTTTGATGGGACACCGTGTATCCGAAAATATTTCAAGCTTCGTTTGATGGGACACCGTGTATCCCGAAAATGTGACTACGTTTGAAGGTACTCTATGACCCGAATGCACAGTCCTAGGTACCTAAATACTAGCTCCTAACCTCACTGAAGTATTTAGTATTCTTAAGTTAGCAATTACGTTGCAGACACATCCCTAACTAAATGCTAAATACTACGCCAAACTTAAGATTGATGGCGTAGAATTTGACATTATTGTATATGAAGAAAAGAAATAGATAGCTTTCTATGGGTTGAGAAAGCTATCTATCTCTTTTCTGACGTTTGAAGTTTAAAATGTTTTTTGCTATAACAACACAAACATATGTAACCAACTTCAAACTTCACACTGACAGCTTCACGATTTTTTAAAATCCCACCGAATTTTAGGCATATCGTATAAATCGTTGAATACTCTGTTTGGTATTTGATTTGACAAAATTACCAAATACATATTCAACGAAGCTGATAAAATCATCGTCCACCGAAAAAATCTCGTATTTTAGTATTAAACCACACGCAAGGTTCCTCACTATCAACCTTACTTTTTGACAATTCGCAAATGTTAGTTTACGCCGATGCGCCAAAGTATTTAGATATGTCTCTGCAATGTAATTTTATTCTCATACAAAAACTTCGTAGCATCCTCGTTAGGAAGCCACGTGATCTCCTAACTTAAGTTAGCGAATGAGTAATGAAAACATGGTTAGTATTTAGAATTTAGTATTTAGGTAGGACTCTGCACTGTATCTTAAAAAATGAAAGTTTCATTGAAGGGACACCGTGTATCCGAAAAAATATGACTACGTTTAAAGGGACACCGTGTGTCTGAAAAAAATGAAAGCTTCATTGAAGGGACACCGTGTATCCGAAAAAAAATGTTGGGCTACGTCTGATGAGAAACCGTATATTCGAAATTTATCACCGAATATGAAGTTTTATATGGTTTTTTATAACGTATATATTATGTTTTTTTCTTTCTTTTATTAACCCGGAATTTTCTCGAAGCGTGATCATCCAACCCACGTGAGGTTCAAAATGGCTAGGTGTAGCGCGAAAATTGCGTTATTTCTGTAACCCACAACACATTTTCGCTATAATCGAAAAACAAAGGAAGATATTACAAAGGTCTCGTGTTACTTATTACATTTAAAAATATATTATGCACAACGGGAAAAATCCACAAAATCGGGAAAATGAGATCATTCTGTAATGTTTTCTTTGCGTTTATTCTCTGATCCAGGGGTTTTCGCTAAACAAATTTACGAAGAGAAAAAACCAATTTAAAGGGCGATGCTTTGAATACGTGTTTTTTTTATCCCCAAAAAAAAAGGAAATCGAACAAATATGCACCGATGAAGGTTGAGATATCTCGTGGGGATGCTATTTTTTTTCCATAGATTCATTAATCACGACACGTAATCGAAAAACTGTTATAATGAACACATAATGTCGGTTCTTTTTTTCAAAAATTATATTGTAACCTAACCATATTATATTCTACACACATACCTACATATCAATTATCACACCGTATTTCATATATTGGGGTATGAAAATATATTGTTTTAATGTAAAATTTATTGTAATTGAATCCAATTCTTCTGTCGTACTTCATTCTTATATTTCGGTCTGAATATCTTGGTCTGAAATACTAATAAATAATTTCTTAATCTTGCTTTCTTTAAAACTTTATAATTATCACAGTTCTTTCATATCTTAAATTTAAGGTCCTACCTGCATATGAAAATTCTTAAATGATTGAAAATCCAGATTTTATATTTGTAATTCTATTCACATGTAAAAAAAAGCAAAGAAAATTATTTATTAGAAAATTTGTAATTTCTATTCTCTAATTGTTTTTATCCACTTTCATTGCTTTTGTGTATGTATCATTCATCTGTTGATAAATATTTGTATTCTAGTTGGTTTCAAAATAGAAACGTTATGCCATACGAAGAAGAGGTAATAATTTAGTAGATAATAATTCTTTTTGGTTTACTGAAATAAATATCCATATGACAATACATGCGAAGGGGTAAACATAATATTATAATCTGTGATACACATACATACATACCATAATACTATAACCAGTAACATACTCTTATTAGTGATCATATTTTTAAAATAATTATATTAAGACCAACATGTTAAGCTGTGCAAGACCATGATACAATTTCAGCAAATAATCTAACGTTCATTCAAAAGTTACAAACGAAAATCGTTATACGGCAGTATGGAGTTTTTATGATCAGCATATGGATTAAAATATCTTTATGGGCCATTATTTTCGTTTATGTTATGTAATATTTTATGAAGTAATATACCTAGTTTTATAAATTTAGCATACTGTTCAAAGTCAAACTCCTTAAAAACATTTTAGGAGTTTTTGATGAACATCGTATGGTGTATTAGTAAGTAAAATATTATGATATTGGAGATCGTGAATATAAATACGGGGAAAATATTATTTTAATGGCAGAGCCAATAGAATACGAAGTATCTGAAATAGGATCAAAACTGTATGGAAGAGGTTCCCAACTAATGCTTCCTTGGAAACATTATAAAAATCTCAATAATGTCCTCGCAGGACGAAACAGCTATCGACGCGCGACGCCTTGAAAGACATGCATACAAACCATCACGTTATATTCATAACAGGGCAGGCAGAGAAAACCGAGTGCCGCATATCTTATCTACATAATGTTCGCACCATCATTTGCAATCACGCATCTCATGATTGTTCAAGCTTCTTATTTATGGTACTGTAATATACTCACTTTCTGAGTAGAATATAGTTTTATTTAAACGGAAATAATCAAATACATCTGACCGATTACGGTTAAAAAATAACTCCTTTATTAATATGAAATGTTCCTTCTGACAGCCAGTAACAGAATGGCGTCGCACAACTCTCTCCATAGCAACCGCATACATTCATCTCTTTCGCACTTCGATCCATCCCACTCACACACCACTCTACCACAGGTAAAGTCTGATTTTTTTTAAAGTGCCAATTCTATACATAAACAAAAAAAATGCATAGTATTTACGCATGTAAATGTATTAGTAGAATCGTGGTTGCTGATTGGTTTACACCATTTGGTGTCCTTAACAACAAACATCAACAAACCCGACAGTACGTATCTATCTCTCGAAGTGCGCGCACGTTTGATTTTATTATGGTGACCATGTGTTCTAAATTAGGAATTGTTTTCATTGATGATTTTTTATTTCTAACTTATGTATTTAATTTTTAGTTTAATATCGATATATAATAATTATTATAAACATGTGTTATCGCCGTCTTAGTATAGAATAAGTGTCCATTATTTATTTGTATTAGTTACATAGTTATATTATTTATGTATGTGTGTTTGCCTCAATGAACTATTATGTAAATCTTTTGTATAATATAATTTATTATTTTGTAAAAAAATATAAAACTGTTTATTATTATAAGGATTAATTACTTCATAATGTATTATTTTTATATTCCTAATAAAAAGTATCAAATAAATATTTTGTTTAAATATTATTTTCCCAGGAGATGCCCATTAACATTTGCAGAAAATACCTAATAATGTAGACCCATTAAAACCGCATGTAGATTTGAAGGTTTTGAAGATATATGCATGTGCAAGTTACAACCGTTTTATATCATGAAATGATAAAAAAAATCCCATAATATTTTTTTTCTTTTACACCATGGTCACCCTATGAGCTTTGGCACTTTTAAAAAAATCATACTTTACCTATGTGTTACGTAAGGTTGCGCAGCAATGAGTAGTTTCAGTAATATAATTTATTTATTTATTTGTATCTACGGTAAGAAGCCTTTTACAATCATACACAAAAAATAAAGCAGTTGCACAATATAACAAAAATATTAATAATAAAAAAAAAACAATAATTGTATGCAAAACAAAAAAATAAAAGTTGACAACAAAAAGGCGTAAGATTCAATATGCAGGCAGGCAAGATTCATGAATAGACCAGACACACCAAGACACATACCTCAAAACAAGGCCTAGCTATAGATTGTACCACTTAGCATATATATTTTAATGAATGTAACCTGTTGATCTGTGTATACCCCCAATAAAATAAAATAAATAAATAAATATGTCTTATGACATATTGCAGTCCTAAACTGGATGAAATAAATGAGAAAATATAGCTAGATATGATGAAGATAAAAATAAATTGTTTCATATTTTTGAGATAATAGTAGTAACTCCAGATAATAGTAGTAACTCCAGATAATAGTAGTAACTCCAGATAATAGTAGTAACTCCAGATAATAGTAGTAACTCCAGATAATAGTAGTAACTCCAGATAATAGTAGTAACTCCAGATTTCTTAAATAAAAGATTGTTTTTTTTAGTCACATAGCACTTAAGTCGGGTCGCACACCTCGCATTGGAAATGGTCGCTCTGGGGAATTGCAGATTTGTGGGGGCATAAATTTAGCATTGCTCTCTCGAATGCGGTCGTAAAGTGCGAAACCTCCACCAATATTGGTTTTTCGTGTTATTTTTCTTTCATTCTATTAACATCCGCGGGGCTCAACGTCGAAAACTTTTCGAAATATCGTAAAAATGTATTTTACCGAACCAGTTTTAGCAGTAAAAATTAAATTGATAACCGCACAGCAACTCTAAATCTAATAAATCTTTTAATTGTTGTAATATGATATTGGGTTATTAGAGCAAGAACCAGCGATTGTCAGGCTAAAGTCACAGTATAAAGGCTAATTTATTTCTGTAAAAGGATTCCACAGCAGATAACTGAGATAACGACGATTGGATAGTATGAATCCTGAATACTGGTGGATTTCGGAGATCTTCAATGTTCAGACGTTCTTCAAAGTGTAGCATATTGTTATTTCAACATGTCAGTTCTAGTTATATTACTAAGCGTTGTAGTATAAAGCGTGCTTTCTTTATATTTTCTACGGAAGACTATAAGGAAACACGTCATCCATTTACAGTACTTTGGTCGGTGGAAAACACCGAACAGACACCTTTAAATTTGATTAAATTGTCGCATGCCAGCTAAAGAAATTTAGTGGAAGTCTCTAAGATATCCAGGAGGCCAAACTACAGACAATGGACTGGCTCTCAGGGCTGGAACTGGAATTAAAGATTTGCTACAAAACCTTTTAATGATGTACTTACGAAAGGTAAGTGCATACATTAAAATCATAAATATATATAATTCTTCTGTACGCGTGTATGTTACTGTACTCCTCCTAAACGGCTGAACTGATTTTGATGAATTTTTTTGTGCATGTTTGTGTGATTACCTGAATGGTTTAGATTCACAAAAAGGAATTTTAAACGTCAATTTTATAAAATAATAATATAAGTACCAATCGCTTTAAATATTTTCAAATCGCTTTAAACATGTCGGTAATGTCATTAAAACTTGATGTTTTTCACGACGCCGTTTGCGGTATGTCTTTTCGTATTATTTTTTAAAATTATAAACTGTTTTAACACAGGTTCTTAACCTAGTAAAGCAGTTCATATTCGCATCTTGATTTAAGATTTTTTTTCTGTGTTATTATTTATTTATTTTATTTCAGAAAACTACAGCTTTGTAAGTTGTGTGGTTACATATTATGGTGCTATCTTAACAATAAAAAATGTAATGCTGAAACAAAATTTATCAAAACAAATAAAATCAATTAGATGTGTGGAAATAAATGTTTGGGAATTGCTGTCATTTGTTTAAAAAAGTGCAAAAAATGCTTCATTTGGTGCTGTGTTGTCTCCTCTCCTACCAGCCGAGGATTAAAACTTTTCATTATGAAAGTTTTTTCATCTATTTTATAAACTGACGTAGAATAGTCAACAATGGATGGCTTCGAAGAGTGGTAGCGGTAATTGAATGGAGAACTTCAATAAAAAGACAAACTTTAAAATTGACTGAATCTAGATGCGGAAAATTTAACAACCAATTTTGTTTGGAAAAACTTATCCCTTCAATCGACACGTAAGTTTTACATACAATATAACAGGATTACATAATATAACACAGTGTCGTTCGATAAAATCAATTAAAGTCCTTTGTTTCAGTAAGACATCAAACTCCTGGAATTGATTTTCGACAAGTTTATAGTTTAGGATTTATGGGAGAATTGAAAGCATTACTATCCAAAGTCGGCCTTCGTGGTTCAATTATTTTAGATACCTGAATCCTGATCGCACGGTAACGGTTTCGAATCCCGATGGATACACAGTTGTCAACTGTGTTTTTAGTTTCGATCTGTGAGACGATAAATATTACAAGTCTCCAGGGGGGGCAAGTCTGGTCCAACCGGCGAAATCAAAACCCTCTTGATTACCCATATCAAGGATATAATTATCATATGGAGTTCTATGACATCTAAAAATATTATAGAACTTCATATAATAATTATATCCATGATATGGGTAATCGTGAGGGTTTTGATTTCGCCAGTTGGACCAGACTTGTCCCCCAGAATGATGTGGCAAATTGTCATTGAGTGCGTACCTGTTATTTGCCGAAGAAGTAATAGTATACTTACAATACACAACACAACAGCTTGTTATTGGGTGCGTCTAAAATTAATATTCAAGAAAAGACTAAATAAGACTTGGAATTAGATCTCGGGGTCAAGTCCGGTCAAAACGGTTGAATCAAAAGCCTCACGATAACCCATATCACGGATATTATTATCTTATGGAGTTCTATAATTTCTTAAGATATCATAGAACTCCAAAAGATATGGGTCCATGATATGGGTCATCAGGAGGGAATTGATTCCACCATTTGACCGGACTTGCCCCCCTGATTTCAATTTTCCTTTCCTTATCTTTTTATTGCTATGAAATTCGTTTTAACCTTGTGCAAAGTATCATCTTTTCTGTTTTAAATAATAAAAATAATAAACACTTCCTTGCACCCTGCGCAAGTGGCGAGTTTATTGCTACATGGGAATTTCTTCCAACTTACCAGTGTTTCCAGCCCAGAGAAGCAATAATAGCGTGATAACCGGCAATCTGCTATACATCATAATATTTGTAATTTAAAAAATAGACGAACAATTATTATAAACATGATGTACCTGCATAAAATTATCCACAACCGTGTAGACTCACCTTACCTACTATCTAAATTAATTTTTATTGCCCATCACGCAATTTCAGATCTCAGTTTTTGTTCTATGTCGACTGTCGTTTCACAAATTATTCACAAAACAATTATATTAGGCGGAGTTGCTCCAATTACAATACATACTTTAGACAATTTGATATAGGTAATACATAAATCACAAGCAGATTTCAAATCAGACATTTTACAATTATTCAATAAATAGTACCTACCTAAATTTATTACCTACTTTCATCATAATTTGTCTCCCTTACACAATATACATACACTTTCACCATTTAATTTTAATTTATTATTATTTCTTCACCCTATTTTTTTTTACTATTTTTTTCTGTAAAAATTTTATTAAATATACATTTCTATATGTGAAAACATTTAATTGAGATGTTATGTATTATCCATATATATTATAACTGTTGTATATCCTTTTATCATTGTATCTTGTTTGTTTTCCGAAATAAATAAATTAAAAAAAAAAAAATCTCCTCTGCTGGGGATCGAAACCAGGATGCCCGCACAGAAACCAAACGGCTTACCAACTGTGCCACGGCGGTGGTCGGTTTTTTGTTTCCGTTATCAATATTTTTGTCGTTCCACATAATATGTTGTCTTAGTATGTCATCTGGTTGGTCGGAAGAATTTTCTGATGACAATAAAAAGATCAATAAGGCATGATATACAAATAATATATCTTTGTAAAACACAATAAAGAATTTTAGTTCAATCAATCTTCAGGGGGGGCAAGTCTGGTCAACCTTCGAAATCAAAACCACACATGTTTACCCATGTCATGGATATAATTATCATATGTAGTTCTATAATATGTTAGGATATTATAGAACTCCATATGATAATTATATCCATGATATGGGTAATCATGAGGGTTTTGATTTCGACGGTTGACCGGACTTGCCCCCCTGATCAGTAGTTGTAAACATGTTATTGAGCATTGTTTGGGCATTCAAATTTGGGCCCTCTTTCTTTCGACTTTGAAAATTTACATGTTTTTTTCATCGTCATCTGCAGTCAACATTTTTATACCTACTTAAAACATCTTGTACATTACTGCTTTGACATTGCCAAGTAGTCTGGGTGTAATTATTGAAATATGCATAAATTAAAATGCAGACGAGCCCAAGTGGCATTACAGAAAAGCAAATAAATATTTAAAACCATATTTCATTCGAGGAGCGACCCCAGCACAGACGGAGGGTTAAGGCGTCACGGAGCGCGATAAGGAATCGTACCTTCAGGGCGTACCTGTCCCAACTGAATTGCGGATAAATGAAATTATTATTTCAACAAAGCGTGGTTAGTTAATAATAGAAATTTTGCAGCCATTGTCAAGTGCAGGGGAACATTACTCTCAGCGGGCTGGATCCGAAGAGTTGGTTTAGTCAAATCGGAGGATGCCATTCAAAAGAGACATCTCATTACGTTGCACCCTTGCAAGACAATGAACGTCGTCGTGGGAACTTTTTACTCTTCAGCATTTATTATGCCTCACAAATGCAAGAACTAATTAATTTCGTTATTTGCTTGTAAATGCTTGTACATTCGGACGGTTTGTGGCTTAATTGCCTGAATGAGAACAATCCTGGAAATTTGGTCAAAAACGTGTTTAAGAATTTAATTACATATAATAGTCTGACCACTCGCAAAAATAAGACCACGTTTAGAAATATTTGTAATGAAGTTTGAGAAATGAATGTTAAATATTAAAGGACAGTTGACAGTCCACCTCTCAAGAGGGATATTGAAGCAGGATCACAACATGCCAGCATGCTGAGATAATGACACAAAAAAGTTGATATATTCAACTTAAAATGAAATAACTGATATTGTATAATGGGTTCGTACTAATCATTACATTGTTCAATTTGTAATATACAAGGATATCAAAGTTTTTGCCAAATCTTTCCCCAATTTTCCTATATTTCGATTCCTTAAACTAAGTTCACTTTCTTCAACTACTGTAATACGTAATCTCTGCTAATACCCCGGATGATATTCCCCTACCCTGGGCTCCAGCATTTAGTAACCCTAAAGAACTAACTAACCCTCTGAATGATTTAATAGGTCCGACTTGTAATAAAAGTATGTAGGAACAAACTTTCTAGTTGTTTCTTGTAATGGGTTCATCTGACGTTTATTCGGCAAGTTTTTTTCACCATTCGCTGATTTAACATTGGAAAAACATGATTATTATTGTTCAATTAAGAATAAGAACATTTAATAAACTAGTTGCATGTAACACATGAGATCCGACTGTCGATAGCGATAGTATGTAAAGTTGAAGAATAAGTACCAAACTATAAACCCATAAATCCAAATTATTGAATATTTTAGGATATTTTGTTTTCTATACAACACATGTAGGTATGTATGTCAAGATAGGACAGTATGGAGGTCAGTCCTTTTTTCTACCCAGAATATGAAAACAGCATGATGGTATGTATGTATGTTTGGAGATTTAAGTATCAAACTATTAACTCTTCTTACATATATTATAAGGTATGCAGACGATATTGCAATGCTAGGAAAAACAGAGGAAGAATTAAATGAGGCTCTCAGGAAGATGGAAGGCATTATAACAAGCGATTACAACATGAGGATAAATAAGGACAAAACAAAATGCATGGTTGCTGGAAGGGAGGAATGCACTGCAAATATTGTTCTGGGGGGCATCGAAATTAAGCAGGTGAAACAGTTTGTATACCTGGGAAGCAGAATATCTCAAGACGGACATTCAACAGCAGACATCAAAAGCAGAATCCAACAAGCAAGAGTCGCCTATAACAAAAGATCAAAAAATTTTGAATCCCCTAATATTTCCATAAAAATTAGGAAAAATTTGATCAAGACTCTTGTCTGGAGTGTACTGCTTTATGGCTGTGAAACATGGACCATCAGCCAACGCGAAACGGGACGTCTGTCTGCGTTTGAGATGTGGTGCTACAGACGCATGACTAAAGTTCACAGGTCAGAACACATCGGCAACGACGAGGTATTAAGTAGGGTGGGAGAGACAAGGCAACTTATGAAAAGAATTACCCAACAGAGAACAACTTGGATAGGCCACAACATCCGACACCCAGGCCTGCTTTTTACCATCGTCGAAGGAATGATTGATGGGGGTAACTGTAGAGGTCGCCCCAGAAACAACTATGTAGATCAGATAATCGGTGAAGTGCGCTGTAGCAGTTACAAGGAGATGAAGAGACTGGCGGACGATAGAGATAAGTGGAAAGATCGAGTGTTTGGTGCAGACCAATCCTAGGATTGTGACCCAGAAGAAGAAGACAGCATATATTATTGTGTATAGGCGACTGCCATACAAATTTTATGAAGTAATGTCGTCTCTAAATTCAATTTTCCAACTGTCGATTCATTCATGAGAATTCTATTCTCTTAATGAATCGACATTATTAAGCCAAGATGCGTGTACGAAGGAAAATTTTGTATGGTGTAGTGGACTTTTTGCATGCTAATAACACCAACTAGAGGCCTCGCTGCATATATGTTCCTTTACATGGATTTACTCAGAATTCGGAGTAGAGCATTTGGAGTGAGTTTTGTGTGTGTGTGTGTGTGTGTGTGTGTGTGTGTGTGTGTGTGTGTGTGTGTGTGTGTGTGTGTGTGTGTGTGTGTGTGTGTGTGTGTGTGTGTGTGTGTCCCTTATAACTTTTGATTCGCTCAATTTACAGAGCTCAAAATTTCAGAATATATAAATAGTTATAGGCCTACAAAACTTTTATACTCAGAATTGTGAATTTTTGTTTCAGTCAGGGGTTATCAACTTTTGAATTTTCACTTTATTTTTCCATATATCTCAGAAACCATAAAAGCTAGAACACTGAAAATTGGTACAAAGATAGACAAATACAAAATCTCAAATCAGATTTTTTTTTAAATTCCAGGGTTTCTCAAACATTTTTTATTAAGAAAAATATTTTTTTATGATAAATTTATGAGTTTAACTGCCTATATTTCCATTTTTTTAAAAAATATCGAAAAAAGCCGAATCACCCCAACAAGATAATTTAATTTTTTATAAAAAATGAAAACATTGTATTAGCACATCTCAAATTTTTTTTAACAATTTTTATAAAAATTGAATTGAGTGACGACATCACTTCATACAATTTGTATGGTAGTCGCCTGTACACCATATGTAAGAAGACTTAATAGTTTGATACTTCAATCTCCAAACATACATACATACCATCATACTGTTTTCATATTCTGTGTAGGAAAAACAGACTGACCTCCATACTATCCTATCCTGACAAACATACCTACATGTTTTATATAGAAAATAAAATATCTTCAAATATTTATTAATTTGTGTTGTTTATAGTTTGGTACGTATTCTTTGATTATGCATGCTATCGCCATCGACAGTTGGATCTCATGTGTTACATGCAACTAGTTATAAAAATTGTCTCTCTGGATTGACAACGCTGCTGTGAGTTTAAAAAATAAATGTTATTTGGCAATATGTTGGTACACAAGAACCTATTTATTTAAATCGTGTATTTCATTCTTTTTTACCCGGAGCCTTCATTTATTTATTTATTTATTTATTAAACAAATTTTCGGTACATAGTATAATATAAATAGAAACAAAAAAAACATACACACATATTACACAGATCATATTACACATTACACCAAAAATCCCACAAGGCTTAGCCTGTATGTGGGTATACCTAAATAAAATTTACAAAGGAATTACAATTAAACAGTTTTTAGACAACGCAAGTTGAAAAATCATAAGTACCTACCTAAATGGTGATTAAGAAAATTATACAAATTGCAAGTAAACAATATTCTGATCACAAAAAAAGAAAAAAAGCGTTAAATCATAAATTAAAATAAGTATGTACCCACTTATATTAGAACAAATCATAAAAAGCAATGAAGTAAAATCATAAAAAGAAATCTTGAATGTTGTCATTGTTCTTAAGCCATGTCTTAAGATGACTCACATATTTTGAATGGCAATTTAAAGACTTAAGAGACAATGGCAACATATTGTATGATCTGGGAGCTATAAATACAGAATGTCTCTGTGTCGATCTCTTATTGCAATTAGGAACTTTGTAAATACTATTCAGACGGTCACTGGTACGATTTTGTGAATTTAACATGAAAATTTCTTTCTTTTTGTGAATAAACTTAAGACATTGTAGTATATACAGTTTCCTTAGATTAAATAATCCACTCTCTTTAAAACATATTTTTTAAACAAAACACATATATATTTTTAGAACGTCAGCGCGTTCTATATTTCGATGGAACCACGACAGATACGCATTTTAGAACAAGATCTAGCTATAAATTATACAAAATGTTGTTTTTGCGAAAACTCAATGTGTTAGATTCAAGCAAACTGTAGGAATAATTTTGGGATATATTGTTAGGTAGGTAAATGATTAAATGATATACTACTGTCTGCTGTGTTTTGTCCTATATTCCTTTCAATACACTCAGGAAAACAATGACATCCCAAATTGTATTATACCTAGTTATAACAATGTAGTATCCTTGTTAGGATATCCGTTAGATTGGTAAGTAAAGTATAATATAAAGCAATGTGGACAATACAGTAAGAAACAAAGTATGTAGGTAAATAGGAAAGGGTTTATAGTTGGTATTAATAATTTGGGTCAATGCAATACGAATGTGTACAAACTGTGTATCTCAATTAACAAAATTATTGTATGAATTTTACTAATTTGTTAACATGGACAACATGGAAATATCGAGCAATTACCTACTATACAAAGTAGAAGGTGATTATTTATTTTTTACCAATAGCAATTAGCAACTCGTGTGCAATATAATTTGAATAAAGAAAATGCAGATATTTCAAATGTAGATTGTTCAAGAGAAATTATTTCTCTTAATAAAATCGACAGTATCAACCTGAGAGAATTATTGTATGGAATAGTGAACTTTTATTTGTTCCATACATATGGATGTATTCAGAATTTATTCGGAGTAGAACATTTTTGTTTTTTTTTGGGTGCATGTCTGTGTGTGCCCCTCCCCCTTATATTTTTTGATCCGCTTAACGCACAGAGCCCAAGTTCTAGATTATTTTAGGCCTACGAAATTCGAATGCAATTGATTTTTTTTCCAGTCAGAGGTAGTCAACAATTGAATTGTTATTTTATATTTACACATTTCTCAAGAAACATAAAATATGGAACGTTAAAAATCTCTATAACTGTATTAAATACATTTTCTCAAAATATTTTCGTAATAATAGTTCCTCTAAAATGTTCCTCTGTTTCATAAACTTTTTTATTAAATTTTTTTTTTCACATTTATGTGTTTATTTACAAAAAAACATCGAAAAACGCAGAAACACCCCAACTAGAGAATAGATATAATAGTTTATCTCAAAAAACTTTAACAAGTATAGTAAAAAATATTTTTTTGTAACAACAAAGTTTTTTAGAATTTGTATGACAAAAAACACAATACTACGGGGACTTATATAGTTTGATACAGAATTTGTAAGTATACGCACATGAATACCCTTTTGCTTATTCGGGGTAAGAAAAAAGACTTGTACTTGTTTTTGATTGGTTTCTTTGACTAGATAGCAGATGTTTAAAAAAAAAATAATGCATGAAATCATGCAATTTTTTTTAAATCATGTCAAGCAAGGAAGTAATTTTTTTCAGGTCTAAATAAATTCTATGAAATGCCTTCGATTCAAATTTAGAACTCAAATAACAAAATTAGCCACAAAAATAGGAATTATAAAATAAATAATTTATATTATTAATATTTAAAAACTGATATTGTAAAATAAATGATTTATGTTATTAATATTCCAATTATTGTAATGTGTGTTTGCAATAAAAATTGGCGTACATTATTGATATTTTACAAGACCCATAAACAGGTACTTATAAAAAATATACTTTCTTAAGTAATTTCTTACTGACTAAACTTCTTAATTCGGTCTGCCCTTATAATCATAAAAGGTAACTGTTGTAGCGTAGGAATATAATAATAGGTAAACTTTAAGAACTAAAGTTGGTGTTATAATCTATTAAACTGAGTTTTATGACGAAATTTATTTGCAATAGGTTACTTTTTAAGATACAAAAAGCTGTAATGAACACGTATATATTATTCAGTTTGTTGTTAAAAGTTGGAATAATGCTAAAACCAAATTCTAATAAACTGAGATGTAGAAATCGACCACAGGGCCTTTGGTTGCGGAATCGTTTGTCTGACTGATTTAGATACGAAGCTGATATGCAATTTGAGACCTTTTAATCCAGTATGAATTAAAGTTTATGAAATATTTGTGTTCAAATTATGTTTTGGTAACTATTGAAAACTAGAGTTGAATAAAAATTTGACAAATATGATGGTAGAGAGTATCTTCCATCATCAATATTTA
Source organism: Molanna angustata (assembly GCA_963576475.1). NCBI lineage: Eukaryota > Metazoa > Arthropoda > Insecta > Trichoptera > Molannidae > Molanna > Molanna angustata. The sequence continues at coordinate 10,515,130 of OY754981.1, forward strand.
TTTTAATTTATATTCTTGCTTCATTTCCATACGAAGATTTTCATCTAACACGTGTGCATTCTTATTATTTGACTTTTCAATGTTTCATCTTTAAAACATTGTTAATTTCGTCATACTATTACATTCAATAGATTTTTCATAAGATTTTCATTCTTCGTTCTATCTATATGGTGAAACCACCTTAAAGAAATAGCGTCATTTTTATTTATCAAAAATAAACGAAGTGTGTAAAAAATATTAACCCTTTCTTAACAGAATTATGAAAGCATTATGAAAAAAAAATATGTGTCATAAAAATGGGCAAATATGTGATTTTGATAATTTTTATATATTTTTTTTCTTTTTATTGGAAATTTAAACGATTCCAATTGTCATCATTCATATATAAAACTATAAACTTTTCATAAAATAAAAAAAATTACATTTTTAATTATTATTAGAGATTGAAGGAAATATAAAAAATATTAAATTTTGAATAACCGTGTTTAGCAAGAAAATCACATTTCGCAATGACCAGCAATAACCGAGTTTTCAACTGTCAAAATGCGGTCACTAAAGAAGTTTCCGTCATTCTCAGAATTGTAAGCGATCAAAAATATTGTGATTAATAATTTAAAAGAGAAATAACACAGCTGATATCAATTTTGTAAAATACATCAATGATTCCAATATTGGAATCATCGGTTAAGAAAGGGTTAATTCAGGATTTTATCAAATCAATTTTCCATTATAGGTTCCACAAATGTTTACTTCATTTGACAACACGATCGTTTCGGCTAATTAGGGCCTTATCAACTGATAAAATAGCGGTTATTGCAAATTTCACCGATGAAAGATTTAACTTGGCGTTGAAAACGAATACTAAGTTCTTAGAAGCTTCTTAATACATTTCTGAGACGGCATTTTCTTAACCACCCAGCAAACGGACCATAAAAAATATATACTAGATCCGGAGTATAATAAAATAAAATTGTTTTAATCCTCGGAAATGCTGAAATTGTCTTAATCCGTTCCTCCAGTCAAATGTTGGTTTCCTCCGTCACACACTGGATTATGCACAATTGTGGCTTACACAATTCAAGATTATAAATTTTCGTTTATTTCAAATGTATCGAGATAATTATTGCGCAATCTCCCCCCCAACTTCTGCTCTTCGTCAATTAAGAGTGAGTTCAGAAGCAGAGAGCCTATTTATAGGAGACTTATTTACTGAAGATTATATATACACAAGTATATAAATAAACCATGAAACCATCTCTTTTGAGGTAAGCAAACATAATTTAACTATTAAATAAATTGACTTCTTGGTATATAAAATTTGTATACCTACTAACGTTATCGTGTTTTAAGATTTCTACAAGTAATAAATATATTTATTAATTATTAATTAATTATTTATTATTATTAATTAATTTATTTATTAATTAATTAATTAATGAATTTATTAATTTATTTATTTCTTTATTGTTTTTATTTGTTTATTAATGAATTAATTTATAAATTAATTTATTTATTAATTAATTAATGAGTTTATTTATTTAATTATTTATTAAATAATTAATTAATTTATTTATTATATTTATTTATTAATGAATGATTTAATTAATTAATTTATTTATTAATTAAATAATTAATTAATTAATTAATTAATTAATTAATTTATTTATTTATTTATTTATTTATTTATTTATTTATTTATTTATTTATTTATTTATTTATTTATTTATTTATTTATTTATTTATTTATTTATTTATTTATTTATTTATTTATTTATTTATTTGAATCTTTCTGTACATATAATCAGTGCATTGGCGGGCTTATTGCCTAATGGCAGTTTCTTCCAACCAACCAGAGTAGGTGAATGTTAAATATACAAAACAGTGTATACAGTGGCAACAAATTAATCACATTACAAAAATAAACAAAGATAGCAGAAGAAAAGTAAAAAAAACAATGAAGATAGTATATAAGAACAAATAATATCAATGTAAATCAGGTATAGTCTGATAAATATTTTTGCTTTAGCCTTTTCTTGAAGATTTTTAGTGAGATAGACGACGTTATATCAGGACTTAGACTATTCGATAGTCTAGCTGAATGTATACTCATGTAGTAATGTTTTATTTCTTCATGTCTATTTAAAAATAGAAAATTACTATACCATTATTGTAATACAGCAAGAGCTAGTGACTGCCAGACTTATGTCATAGTATAACAGCTGATTTTACTGTGTAAGGACTCCACAACAGGAAACAACGATTGTATACTTTGAAACATGAGCAGTGGTGGCTCTCGCAGATAACATTTTTCAAAGTGTAGAAAATTGCTATATTAACATGCCACTCAAAAACTTGAAAACTTGTATTGGAAATGGATACATTATTATATTTATAATAATTTATTAATCAGTTTTTGAAACCGATTACGTACGCCACACAACATCTCGTTAAGGTCCTTGTTAACGCCTATGACCTTGGGCATACAGGATATACTTGCACAAATTACACACTCATTATCGTCTTATGTATGAAATACGAACAAATATCGTATATCACCAAATCTTTGATATTATTTTGCGAAATATTTAGAGGGATTTTTCAATAGCAATAATAGTTTAAAAAAAAATAAAAAAGTAAAAAACTCATTCGATATATTTTTATATTTTCTTTCGATTGAAGTAAAAATCAATTTCGTAGGCCCTGCAGTTTTTTTTTAGTTATTTACAATAATAAATAAAAAAGGGTTTCATTAAAATCAATTTTACACAAATTCAAAAATAAAAAATCCATTCAATAGAACAAACATGTATCTAAATATAAAATGTATTGTTTCGAAGACGTATCTTTTGAGGATTCTAGGAAAAATATTTTCAAAATTTATTATTAGGCTTATATAGCCTCTAGGCAACGGCTTACACTGTATAATATCATAACTTACCATGTAATAAATATTGCTTCAAGTGAGATGATTTTGATGAAGAGGTTGTATAGTAAATATATATCAGGTATTGTTTCTAAGGGCATTATATTCCAGCTGCCAGATGTGGCGTGTGGAATGAATTAAACTTGAATTTCAATTTATTCCGAGTTGATCTGCTAGAGGGGTGTACTTAGATCGATCTCTGAACACAAGGATTGAATGGTTTAAGATGCCAGGGCGGGCGGTTCCTTACTTTGACAGCCGTTTATATTATCAACTTGAATGCCTTACAGACGATGAGTAAAACCTCGAACAAATGGTTTGACGTCTAATTGAGAGAAGAATATATTTGAACTGAGAATATAAATAGAATTCTAGAAACATATTTTAACGAAATTTATATTTTTGCGGCGAATAGGTATATTAGTCTAGGACGAGGTCAGTAATTTACCAGAATATCGACAGCAATTCATATATATATTGTATATATTATTATTTTTTCTTTGTATACATTCAATATTGTTCCAATGTAATTTGTTTTAAAAAGTAAATAAACAATTATTATTATTATACGTAGATTGATCTCGGTTATGATCCGGTAATTTCCTTCACAACGGAGCGTACTCAAGTTGTGAGGCTATGTGTTTGTGTGTCTGTGTGGTTGTGTGTAGTTTTTTAAAGTGGTACCTGTAGAAATTTTCTGACTATTGTGCATGTGTTGATAATTGTAGTTTTTTGTATGTTGGTGATTACGTATGGGGGTAACTTTAGTATGTCTATATTTTTTTGGAGAGTTTTTGGTATGATGCCTGTAGACGATAATATTATTGGGACTATTGTTACTTTTTCTTGTTTCCACTGTGATTTTATCTGTTCTGCTAAAGGTATGTATTTATCTATTTTTTCTAAATGTTTCTTTTGTAGATTTGCTGTATTTGGTATCGATATTTCTATTAGATATGTGTGTTTATGTATTTTGTCGATTAATGTAATGTCTGGTCGGTTATGTATTATTATTATTATTATTAATACAAATTCCAAGAGTTAATTTTGCCTAATGGCAATAAGGCCGACAGTATATTTATTTTATTAATAAATGTTGTTTAATTGATACTTACTTACTCACTTATCGAGTCCGGAACTCAGATTTTGCCACTCCAATGTGTGGCGGCGGAAATCGCCCTGTCGGTTAGTTTAATCAGGTCATCCATGTGGCAACCCTCGTCCAATTCTGGGCAGGACAGCAGATGGTCGTCATCCTGCACTGCCCCACAATCACAGAAGGTATCATCCTCCGTCGAGAAGCCCCTGTGGAAGACCACATCTCGAAATTTCTTTCGAGCGCGCGCCTAGCGACGGCAAGTACATTTGTTTATCGCTAGGCCGAGTTCATCGCCCGCAACGTAAAACGAGTGACAATACTCCTCAACTGGGTATGACACTTCAAATAAATAAGTCGAGAATGTTCGAGGACATTGAACTTGCTACCCCCAGCGCAGCACTATTTAAGGGAGTCTACACCTCTACACGTCGTCACTTCATTTCCGTATTTCCGTCACTTCGATTCGTCACTTCACGCCGCCGTTACGACCACGCCGTCTCGCCGACACTTCATCTCTCGACCACCGGTCATCTCTCGACCCCGCGAGCACGATGGTACTTCACCATGCGAAGATTCGGACACTTCGAACACACCCGCTAACTAGCTCGTTATAACTTCTCATCGTGAGAAAGTTCCTTTGTAAGTTATTTCATCAATTGTAAATTTACCCTTAAGCAAACTATTAATTGTGATCAATAAACTCATTGTTACTTTTGACCATTCTTTCTTCTTCTCTCTAAACCACTGTCCTTGTGTTCTTATTTCAAATCATATCCACTTGGGATATAGTAAACTCTCTTTACTGGTAACCCCTCTGGTTACCACATATATTTAATATTAACCACTCTGGTTACTAACTACTGTTGATTGGTAACCCCTCCGGTTACCAATCAGCTTTACCCCACCTGTGCAGGTTGCTCTTGCAGCCACTCACACCCACCCTCAGCCTGTTCAGTGTCTTCCATATTGGGAATGGCAGGGAGTGCGCCCTATTCGCCTTCTCGCTTGTGTCCATCCATGCAGAGATTGGGTCGTCCATCCACAACTCCTCTCGGCGTTGCTTCTGAGAGGTCTGCAGGTCGGCTGTGGACTTTAGGAAGCTATTCCTTGACTTGAGGCGAGGGTTTGGTGTTTTCATAGAGTGAGTGTCTTGGGTCGTGTATCTGCTTATGCCTCTCCGCATCTGCTGCCACTCTTCTTCTGATGTTAGGGGGTGCTATGCCTATTATGGGATACAATTTGTTTATGGCTGTGAGTCTAAGATATCCTGATATAATTCGTGCCATTTCATTAACTGCAACATCCACTTGGTTGGCATTGCAGTTTAATTGATAATAATAATGAACATAGGTACATAAAAATAGCTATTTCTAAAAATAGCTAATAATTTATTTCTGATATCGATTTATCCCAACTCAAGTGTTTCCAGCCCAGAGCAAAATTTCAATGAGAAATTATATAAATATTTTTTTTCTTTAGAGCGAATTTTAACTAGGATGCTGGCATGAAATAAAGAAATGCATTTTAATATTAACTATCAACCAAAAAATACGAAAATCCACTACATTCTTGACCATTGACAAAAATAAATTCTAAGATTCCAACCAAGCCATCAAATTTCCAGCTGAAATGTTAGAGAATACTCAAAATCGCTGAGATTCGCCAATACCTTTCATATTAATATACTTCGGACCATCTTCATGTATTACAGTCCCATACCAAGAATGTGTAGACAGTATAACGATATGACAAGGGAGTGTCCTGATCTTGACGTGTTTGCGGATTCGCCCTCTGTTTTTAAGAAAAAAGTTAACTCGCGCGTGCTGTTTTAAGAAGATCTCAGTGATATTTATATACGCTATTTGATTGCAGTCTGTTTGAAATAGTTTTTTCTCTAACTGATATAACTTTTTTTAACTTCTTATGTACCTATTTTTTACTTATGTAACTTGTGTAACTTCCATAACTTGTTTGTTTTTCTTAAATTGTGTAACTATTTTTTTCTTCTTCTTTTTTTACTTAACTTTTGTAACCGAATTTTATCTTATTTATGTAACTCATACTTATGTGTGTGATGGAATAAGAGCTCATGTAATTTTTTAATTTTGTCAATGCTGACGGTGTTGAATTTTGTGTGCATCCATAATTGGACGTCCAGCAGTCAATAATAACCAGATGAGAGGCGTCATATCTTGCCTGAAAACGACGATTTCCAGCAGAGATGAAAAAATCTTGCATCTGTGTGAGAGGATTGACACCACTGAGACACAGATTGCACCAGTGATGAATAAAATTGCCGACAAACTAAAAGACCGTCCGACCTCCCTGTATGCCACGCAAGCAGTGGCGTGCAAGCCATACATGCCTATATGCCTGGCATGACTATCAAAATCCAAAAAAAAAATCAAAAATAAAAAAAAAAATCAAAAAAAAAAAAATTCAAAAAAAAAAAATAATTAAAAATCTTGTACGATATTTTTAATATATCAACGAGTTGTAGGGCGTATAACGAATCATAAAACAGTTTTTATTTTTTTCCTAGCGCAAATATTAACGGAGATATGAATTTCTTAAAATTTGAATAATTGTCCTTTGTAGGTTCAATTTGCCTGTAATTATTTTCGTCTGTTGCAACACTGAATTTAAAACGTATGCAACATTGCTTCCAAGGAAGAAACATTGACAGTTTTGATAACAGTAGCTAAAATGTCAGAACACATATATGGTTCACGATTTATTTCGCGACAAATTATAAATCTCTTTTTACTTTTGTCGTTTATATTCATTGCAGTATGCCTGATACATTTGAGCATACAATACACATGACTAAAGGAACAAAGGTTGTTTGTTTGTGTTAGTGTATCTGTGTATTTTTTAAGGTAAGATTTATGCTGGGCATGTATGAAGCTTCTTCAACAGTTTGTATGTATGGGTGTAAGAATATTCAGATGGTTTGGTTCAACATGGTACATTTTTTAATCAACGACCGTTAGATTATTGCATGTTACGCCAAGATTTTGGCGCTAATATAAATATATTGAATTGTTTTGATTCGAATCATACCGAATAGATCGTTTATCTTTTAAATGACTGGAAATAAAAAGGAGAATAATAATTGTTTCTAATTAAATTTCAAAAAATATTTAAAATATTATTAGTATTATGCATTTGCCGCGTAATTCATAGAAGTTTAAAAATTCGATTTCATTGTAAAAAACCAAGTAAAGATTATATTTTAAATAAACGTTTTGTAAAATATGCAAGAAATTTCAAAAAATAATGTATGTAGAATTTGTAAGGAATTCATAAATATTATTAAAATTTAAGAAAAAGAACCTTTGCGTAAATATGAGTAATATATCACGACATCTATGAATAAAAACTAATGGACGAAAAATAAAATAATGTATGAAAACATTTGCTGCTAGTAAATTTGTTCTGATAATGGTTGGAAACTTGGAAAGATACTTCATAGATGTCTCTGAATATTTTAACTAACATTCATGATATGTTTTCAATATTTGATATGTTAATTTTAGTTCATGATATGTATTTACAGTAAGTTATTAAAAAAAATTTACTTATTAAAGGGCTGCATTTAAAATATTTATCAATAGAATTGAAATATTCATAATATTATGCAATTTTGATTATTTGCTCCTACCTTTACGCAATGCGTGTAATTGGTGCTATGTGCATAGTACAAAACAGGAGTTAAAGAAAAAATATAAGGTGAAAAGATATTATGGAGGTTGACTAAACAGAGGATGTAGTTTTTTTTGGGCAGAACCAGCCGAAGGACCTCTCGCACGCCACTGCACGCAAGTGACAGGTCCACCGCCCTTATCAAAGGGAGGATTTCCTGCACTCCCTGCAAAACCTGCCGTCTGCATTTTTCCAACCAACGATGAAGTCAAGTCATCAATGGAAACAAGGAGAATCCTGAATGCAGCTATTAAGCCTTCCGATGTAGGTGCCCGCGTCACAAGTGTGCGTACCATAAGAGGTCACGGCGTCGTAGTTAACACTGCCACCACGGAAGACTCCATCAAGTTGCTGAATGCCCCGGCAATAAAAGCATCAACGACCTTGACCGCACGACTCGCTACCAAGAGGCAACCTCGTGTGAGGTTTAGTCATGTGCCACGGGACCTGTCTAATGACGAATTTTTAGAGATAGTTGCAGAGAGTACGAAAGAGCATGCCATTAAAACAGCAGTATTCAGTCATTTAACAGGACCTACAGTTGGCCCGACTTGCGATAGAGTCTTTTCAGTACCTGCAGCCGTCCGCCACAGCCTCATCAATTTAGGAAAGGTGTATGTTGACTGGAATGTCTGTCGTGTTACAGATTTTCTTCCAGTCAGTATTTGTGGCCGTTGTCGAATGTACGGCCATGGTTCAAAAACTTGCAAGGAACCCGTCAGATGCTCACATTGTGCTTCAACGGAACACGTTTACGTGTCATGTCCGAATAGAGCCAATCAACCCACATGCGCTGTTTGTAAGTTATTTAACAAACCAGCAATACACCGATCAGGCACTAATGACTGTCCAGCTTATCAAGCAACAGTCAGCAGAGCTTTGCTCAATATTGACTATGGCGTGTAATGCTTCTGTTAAATTTGGTCAACTTAATCTTGGCCGTGGACAATCAGCTTCAGCCGAACTCAGTCAGTCTGCTCATCGCATGAACATTGATGTTTGTCTTATCCAAGAGCCATACTCTCGAGATGGAATTGTGCCATCGTTTGGTCCAAGTGTTCGAGTTGCTATGGCTTCGAGCTGTACCTCAACGAACCCTCCGATGAGCTGTATAGCTATTTACAATCCCAACATCAACTTTATCTGCCTAGATCACTTATCTTCTAGTCATTTGGTTGTAGTCCAGATTTCTTCTCCAAGTGATTCGTTTTATATTATTTCCATATATTTTCAGTTTAGTGAATCCGAATTTCGTTTTCTGGATCAACTGGATGTTATATTGGGCCAACTCGGCAACGCATCATTAATTATTGGAGGTGATTTTAATGCAGAATCTATTCTATGGTGTAACACTACCACTTCTGGGTCCAGAAAATTCACCAGAGGTGTAAGCTGCGAAGATTTTATCTCTCGCCACAATTTGAGTGTGTTGAACAATCCTTTCAGTCCACCTACCTTCTCTAACCACATGGGTACAAGTCATATAGATGTCACTTTAGCTACACCTCAGATTAACCATAGAGTAGGGAATTGGACTGTAGACGAGGATGCCTCGTGCAGTGACCATAACCTTATCACGTTTCAGATTATTTCCAATGTACCCACAATTCCTTTAGCGAAACCTTTGCTTAGAAGATTCCGGACAAGGTGTGACAGGTGGCGTTGGTTAGACTTTGACCGTTACTTTGAATGCTCATTGGATCGTTTATCTTGTAGATCTTGTACTACTGCGGACATGGCCTCATCTTTTACGCAGAGTATAATTTATTGTGCCGAGAAGGCGATCGGCAGAACTTCTTCTAGTCATATGTCTCCTAATGAATGGTGGCATCCTGGCTTAGACATCTTTAAACGAACTTCGACTCGAGCTCACCGCGCGTTGAGAGCGGCCCGTCGTCGAGGAAGTTCAAATGACTTAATAACCATGCTTCAATGTGAGTATAGACGCTCAAATAATATCTACAAACGCGAGATTTCTCGTGCCAAGTCTGAAGCGTGGCGCCGCTTGGTATCTGAGGTTTCAACCACAGATCCTTGGGGTGCTGTGTTTAGATATGCATCAATGAAAAAATATCCAAATGCGTCAGTCTCGTGTATCCGCGATCCACGAACTGGAATTATCACAATAGACTCTGATTCGACGACTATCACGCTACTTGACATACTTATTTCTTCTGATGACATCTCATCTGATACTCCTCTTCATTCACAAATACGCAATAACCAATCCGATATCCCGCAAACTCCCATATCGACCTTCGCCAATTTCGATGAGCTTGATTTTATCATCAAGAATCTTCAGCAAAACAAATCTCCTGGCATTGACCGCATTGACGCAGCTCTCGTACAAAGGTGCTGGCACATAGCTCGCCACGAGATTATCTTATTGTACAACAATTGCTTGCGAGAAGGCTACTTTCCGGATTGTTGGAAAACAGGTTTAATGACTGTTATTCCCAAGCGTAGTGACCTGGATCCTTCTGACCCAAAATCATATAGACCGATTACTTTACTACCTATTTTGGGTAAGGTGTTAGAAAAGCTTATATGTCGACGCTTAGAAGATCATCTTTCCAGTACCCACCCACTGTCCGATCGTCAGTTCGGTTTTCGCGCTGGGAAATCAACGGTTGATGCTATCTTGGCTTTATCTGATATCGTTAGTAGCTCTGATAGTAAATATGTTATCTCTATATCTCTTGATATTGCGGGAGCATTCGACAATGCCTGGTGGCCTCTAATTTTAAAAAAACTTCGAGACCGTAAGGTTCCTAGCAACATATATAAAATAGTGAAGAGCTATTTTACTAATAGACATGTGGCCATGCCCGGGGGACAGGATTTGCACTGGCGACCAATTAGCATCGGGTGCCCTCAGGGTTCTGTTCTGGGTCCACTGTTATGGAACATCTTGTTCGACGACCTTCTATCACTTTCAACGCCTACGGGCTGCAGTATTTTGGCATATGCCGATGATGCTACAATCCTTATTCAAGGTAACACCCGAGCACTTATTGAGCGCGCAGCTACTCAGTTACTTTCTTCTGTTGCAGATTGGGGTATAAGTCAAAGACTCAATTTCGCACCTAAGAAGACATATGGGTTAGTGTTAAAAGGCATAATGAAAAGTCCTCCCTCCATCAAATTTATCAATACGCGTGTAATATTTAAGGATAGGGTCAAAGTTTTGGGTGTTACACTAGATAGAGGCCTTACTTTCCAATACCATGTTCGTGCTGTATCCGATAGTGCAAAAATAGCCTTTCAAAAGATTTCACGTCTTGCTCGAGCTAGTTGGGGCCTTAAATTTCCAGTAGCAAGACTGTTTTACAACGCTACCTTTCTGAGTATTATGTGTTATGCCGCTCCTTGTTGGGCTCATCGTTGTGAAACCCAATACATTAGACGTCTGCTGCTTTCTGGACAGCGCTTCGCACTAATAGCTTTAGCAAAGGCTTACAGAACCTGCGCTACTGACACACTTTCTATTCTCACAGGTATGGCTCCCCTTGATCTGGAAACACAGCGACGAGCTTCTATTCACAACCTGTATAGAGGCCGAAGTTCAATTTTGGGTGGTGCTTCTCTCCCACCTGTTAATTTACCCACAGTTCGTGGAGAGATCGAGAACTTGGCCCGGAGTTCTCTTTTAGATGCTTGGCAACGTCGCTGGTCCTCTTCTTCCGTGGGCAGACTGACATTTTTATTTCTTCCCGATGTGAGGACTCGAATTTTATCCTCGTGGATTGTTCCCGATTATTGGACCACGCAATTCCTTACTGGACACGGCAGTTTCAAAAGCTATCTCTTTCGTTTTCACTTATCCGATTCGTCCTCATGTCAGCTTTGTGATAACCCTGAACAGACTTCTGAGCATATCCTATGGGAATGCACTAACTTCTCCGTGTCAACTTTCCGACGAGAACTCTACGACGATGTCCGAGGGAATTTATTTGGACCCATTGGACATGCGGACCTTGTAGCCACGAAGAGCAATTTTAGGGCTTTCAAGACTTTCTGTCTTAAATTCGGTGCACTATTATCTTCACTATCACTGAGCAGTGAGCCAGTTGTTTCAACATGATTAGCTCTCTTTGGCACATTAAGTGCAGTGTCTGCAAGGTTTTAGAGTTCTCCGGACTCTTCATATGTTCTTTGTGTTCTTTCAGAGTTTTGCAAGGGGCCGTTATTAGTCCCCATAAGCAGAACGGGTGGTGGTGGGGGAAGAACAGTCAATAATAACCAATATTATTTTCTTTTTATGAAAATTGTAAGCTGCATTTCTGCCCTTTTTAATAAAAATAAATAAATAAAACCTATAGGGTCAAGAATAATTATTTTTAGGCTGTACAGAGGAAGTACTTTCAATTTCATTCGTGTATGTTTACTTAATCAAATGATACTAGAAGCGCAGACAACATAAACGTTATATTATGGAGCAGTATAATTCCTATCTGGACTCAAAAGATGAATATAATTTAATAATTGCCGTTTCGAGTATGACGAAGGTCCAAAGTTACTTGACACAACTAGAGCTGGGTCTCTCCGCCTATCTACCCCACAACAACTTTGCTCTTAAAATGGTTACAAGCGCTTTCGACCACGAAAATCTTCACAGCTCCTACGTAAATTCATTTCGCAACTTTATCCCGTTGTGCCAAATAACATCAGACTCCACACTCAATTATAGGGAAAAGGAGAAGAAAACTTCCGGAGAAGTAGAAAAGAAATTGACCAAGAAAAATCTGATACTAAAACACAAAAGAAAGTTAGGGATGATATTATTTATTTATGTGTTTATCAAAACTGTAAAACTACAAAAATATTATTCCATTTTTGTAGTTGTGAATCATTTTAAGTAGTTGCTTAAATACAATTATATATGAAATGAAATGAAAATAAATGAAATTATTTAAAACTATTATCAATACATATATTTATTTATTTATTTAAAAAATTCAACACAGCTGCGTTGCTGGTATGAGTGTTGACATAAATTTTGGTTTATATTGACATTTTGTTAGATTAATACATGTTATACAATGTGGTGAACAATGAAGTTTACAAAAAAAAATTGAAAATTCAACCATAGTGGAGCCCAAAACAGTTAGCCGGGAGTACAGGAAAATCTATTTGAAACCACTATCATGCAGTATGTGTTGTTTTAACTTTTTTTTTGAAAAAAAAGAGTTTTTGGCAATGCTTAATGTCATCTGGTAGCTGATTGTAAAAAATAATGCTGGTGGATAATAGTCCTTTGTTTAGTCTGTCTGTTCTATTGTTAATGTTTCTTAGGTTGTTTCTTTGTCTAGTGTCGTAGTTATGTATGTCACTAACAGTTTCCAGGAGTGTGTTGTGTTTAAGTAAGTCATGTTTGATTTTATAAATGAACATTATTTTTTCATAGTTTATAATCTGTTGTATCTGTTGTTCGCCAGTGTAGTCCGTATATAGCTTTAAGTGCCTTTGTTAGCATCCTTCCTGTAGTCCCAATCAACTGCTTAAATATATGTATAACAATAACAAAAAATAACTATATTTTAAAAAGACTAAGGTATTATAAACCTACTATGTGCAATTGTACCTATTTGGAAATTTACTGCCTCACTAGACAAGTCTGTTCTGAGGCAGTACTTTTTCAATTTGGCCTAAGGTTGCATGTTTTTGAATGCAAAACAATTAAACATAAAGAGAAAAGAATAATATAATCAGAATAATATAACGTGATCTCTCAGTTATTTTATCCAATATAATTATAGTGGAAATTATATGGGCTAAAATAACCGATTCATTTGTTTAAACTATTTTATTTAAACAAATGAATCTTGGTTAAAATATGTAAAAACTCCAATACAATTACGATGGTGTACGGTGATTGCTAACCCTTCAACGTTTTATAAAAAAAATCTGATTAAAATCATCCACATTTATAATTAATCGAATAATTTAAGAATGTTTTATTTTAATAATAACCTCCTTTTGTGATATTTTGTGAGTTTGATAAGGAGATAATTAAAATGAATTAAACATAATAACAATGTAATATAAACCATGATGTTTAGAGTATTTTGTTTAGATTTTCAAAGTCTGTAAAAGTCTGTTGTCATTAAATAAAAACATTACAGAAGAGATAATATTATTCTTACTAGATTGCAGTTGACATTTCAAAATGAACCAAAGAAGATTGCATGATTTTAATATAAATAGTATTATATCTAATCTTTGTTGAGATATAACAGCGATAATGAAAACAGCTATTTCAGACGAATCCACTTCGCACAAAGCTCAACAGACCAAGAACCAATAAAAAAACCAGTGAAAGAATTACGAAACCTCAAAGGGATGGCTCTGAAGTAGCGGTGAGGACCACAAATGAAATAAGACTAATAGTTTGGCAGGAGGAACAGATAGGATTGGATTGTGGACTTCAGAGGAAAATAAACAAGAAAAACAAACAGACCTCTAGATAATTTGTAATGGATTGAAATAGAGTAAGAGATGATTTAACCACAGATGAAATAGAAGGAAAAAAGGAAGGGTTCCAAAATCACATTCATATAATTATAATTTAATGTTAATTAATACATATGTTAAACAATTGGTTACTTGGAAGTGATTTCCATTTGGCAATTAATTACACAAAGAGTTTGCTGTCTAAAGTCTACTATAAAAATGTGTTATTGTCATATCTCAATAGTGTGTTAACATTTTCTCAAGTCTTATATCTCTACATAATATTATGTATCCACGTTTTACAAAACAAAGGATATTACGATTATTTAAACAACAAGTTATATCAAATTTATATAAAATATTTAAGTGTTTATTTGCTTTTAAAAAGCTCCTAAGTAAATATAACATGTACTCATTCCACATTTAATACCTTTGTTACACGTGAAAAAACCATTAAAACAGCACTTAAGCCCTACAATAATCAATTAATTTTAATAGCTGAATTTTTGAGTGTCAACATTGTTATAAAGTTTTAAGTGAACCATTTAGTATTATCATCGCTGTTTGTTGGTACTAAAGATTACTATTTCATAGGCGGAAAATTTTCAGGGCTTTAAATAATTGTTAATTTATTTAAACGTTTCAAGTTGATAACATTATTATGTCATGACCTTATTTATACAAATTATCATTCCGGTTTAACGCTAAAGTGGTTATTATTTCACAAATCTAACATTTAAGAATATACTAAAGCATACAAGAAATAATAAAACAACGTATATATGTACCTACATTGTACCTAGTTCAGCACCAGATAGTGAAAACGCACGTGTTGTTTTTCATAATGGCAACATAACTTAGATAAAACGTATTTTTTTCATATTAAACGAAATAATTTACCTCCTAATGAATAATAATAAGGCTTAATATAAATACAAGATAAAAAAGGTTGAGTTTTTTTTCAGCACCTGTGAAAGTAGATACTTATTTTATTAAAAGTATCTTAATTTGCCTTGTTGGCTCAATTAATTAGAAATCTGATTCCAATTTGTATTCTCGTATATACATACTAATGGTTATATACTAACTCGTCATGTCTCAAATAGGGTGGGCAACGAGCACCGGCCAGTCAAATAGTCTTATATAGACATATGTGGCGGAACATCCCTTTGACGTTCGCACATCTCTAATTTACATATAATTGCTATCAACGCAAGCGGAAGGTATAAACAGTCGTTCCCACCTATGCTAGCCATTCGGGATTATCTTCAGTGCCGTGGCTTGACTTATCGCGAATTCTCCTCGACATTCTAATTCTGTATTAATTAAATGTATTTAATTCTTTGGTTTCAATCTTGAGGATTGGTTGACAGTAAAGCGACGCATCAATCATCATCCACTCCGCTCGATCTTCAGCGACTTTCTTTGAATCTGAGTAGGAGGTACACTTCATGTCCTCGCACACCTAATCTAAACTCCCGACAAGAACGTCCTCTGCCAGTTGATCGCTAAACAATTCCCTTTAAGATGATGTATAGGAGACTTTTGTGTCGCAGCAAGGCCGTAGCCAGAAAATAATTTCGGAGGGGGGGTTAGCTTAGTGGAACAGTAGAAACAAGTCGCCCCGCGAGCGTATCCCCGTGCGAGTACCAAGCGAGCACAGTCATCTTAAGTAATAAAGCAATTATAGTGTTAGTGTGTGTGTATGTGTGTGTTTGTCTCACGCGTCCTGGAAAAATAAGAGCATCTAAAAATCTAATGTATGTGCGAGCATGTACCAGTATACCTGACGCAGTGTCACGCTAAAAAAATGTGATAAAAAAGCTGAATTATTAAATATATTTCAATAATTATTTTTTTCATACAAAATTTTGAAATGGGTGCACCGTAACAACAGAGTGAATGAAATGGGTGCACCATATGTAACTGCAGTCTTATTGTTACTTACTAAAGAAAAATATTCTTTTATTCATCAATCCCCCTTGATCCCCCCCCCTGGCTACGGCCTTGTGTCGCAGCATATGGTCTATCCAATTAGCACGCCTTTTCGATATGGTGTTTAACATTTAATATTTGGCGGAAGGTATTTCTAAACTATTTACAATTTGATATATATTATCACAAGTCAGCTCTTGACAATCGAAACTACATATCATGCATCACCCAGAGCGAATATTAAGTTAAACGAAACAGTGTAATCATCAATTTCTATCCATATAATGTTAAGCCGGCTTTTATTATGTAGTGATGAGCAAATGCAAGACCAAGACCAAGACCGGGGTAGCCTTGGTCTTGCAGCCTTGTCTTGGTCATGGTCTAGCGTTATCAAATGTGATCTAAGTCTTGGTCTTGCATACTCGATCGAATCTTGATCTTGCATACAATACATGAATATCAAATTGGTTCACCTTTGATTTCAAAAATAATTGTTTGCCGCTTTTGTCTTGGTCTTGAATACCCAGTCTTGGTTATGGTCTTGCATTTACAAATGTGGTCTTAGTCTTGATCTTGCATAGTCGATCGAGTCTTGGTATTAGTTTTGCACACCCAGTCTTGGTTTTGGTCTTGAACCCCCTGATCTTGGTCTTAGTCTTTACCAAAAAAAATAATTTTCTATTAAAAATCAGAATTACACTACAATGAAATGTGACAAAAAAAAATCAATTTATAGTACTATGTCGATATAACGTACTTTTTTATTGAAAATAAATAAGTAATATGAAATTTAGAAAAACCGCAAGACTTTTGCATTGGGTCTTGCAAGAGTTGCTAGTGCAGAGCCTTGTCTTGGTCTTGCACCCCCTGATCTTAGTTTTGCAAATCTTGCATCAATTCCAAAAAAGTATTTTTAATTATTTTTTTTAAATTCAGTTGCTATATTCCAATGAAATATGACAAGAAACATCAATGTAAAGCATTATGTCGATAGTACGTACTTTTTAATTGAAAATAAATAAGTGATATAAAATTTAGGAAGACTGCAAGCCTTGCAAGACACTTGCTCATCACTAATATTATGTTTGTACCATTCAGCCCATGGCTTTATTGGTCTGAGACGCGGAGAAAGCACTCACATCGAGGGTTCACAGAGATGAAGGAGTGATTATGTTTAATTAATGAGCGGAGAAAATATTACATTACCCGCCTCTAAAATACCATAAAATATATTCACTCCATTGGCTATTAATGAAATTGTTTTGCGTTTTCAATAAACCGCCACCCGTTCATAACTATTTAATTGTTTTATACGCCTTCTTTGTACATCAGTTTCAAAAATAATAAAAAGGATTATATATAGTTAATTAAAATTGACCAGTTTAAGGAAATTTATTTAATCAAGAGATGAGTGTTATAAGAAAAGTGTTTTATCGAGCAAGATAAATTTAAACAGATATAATATTTTTAATTAAATTATATTAATGAAATTTCTAAAAAACGAAATTCATATTAATTTTGTAGGGGCTGTAATTAATTCAGTTCTTACAACAAAGCTGAAAGATTAATATTTATTTCTTTATTTTGATAAAATATTACTACGAATACCTACAAATGTATCAAACTTTATATTTTTTTCGCACTGACTCCGTTGACTATGTAGAATTCCATTTTAAAAAAATGAACACTGCTTTTTCTTCTTTAATAATTTTATTCCTATCCAGGACGACTGTTTCGCCTGGTAAAGGCCTTTTCCACGGGTGAAGAACATGGTATTTCACCAGTTGAAAAGGTCCTGGATAGGAATGAAATTATTGTAGAAAAAAAAAATAGTTCAATTTTTACATATTATGTATCAATTCTTGACATTCCTGGTACTTATTTTCAATTTTAAAGGATGAAATAATAAAAAAAATTACCTACATAAATGATTAAGCCGTTCATAAATGATTATTGGTAAGCCGTTCGGTTTCTGTGCAGGCATCCTGGGTTCGATTCCCAGCAGAGGAGAAATTTATTTAAATTCATTTCTCACGCAAATATTGCTTCTCTGGGCTGGAAACACTGGTTAGTTGGAAGAAATTGCCATACGGCAATAAACTCGCCACTTGCGCAGGGTGCAAGAAAGTGTTCATTATTATTATTATTATTAAGATGAGGTATGTATTTCAAAAAATACTCTCGGAGTAGGCAGGATTACACCAAAGCCATACAATTCATTTCAATTTCTACATATTTGTATTATAAATGTTTGATTGTCATTGGTCATGGTGTTTAAAACAAAACAAAAAAAAATGTCAAATATTCATTCATACTATTGCGGCAAATCCCCTAATCTAGGGTAACCAACGACAGGTGTGTGGGTGTGCATTGCCACATGGAAGAAAACACGACACCTGCGTGTATCCTCACATACCAGTCTCACCTAATAAGGCACTACATTCTCAATGGATGGTGAACCTCATTGCTGAAATATGCGAGATGCCACTATTTCCTCCTGTATTTTCGATGATGATAGAAAAGAGTGGAAGTACTATTCTAAGCCGGTGCCTCAAAGCTTAGTTTCAAATATGATATACAAAATATTTTGTAAATAAAAACGAGAATAGCGGAATCAACTGACACCAGGAAATAAATATTTATAAATCTCTCACTAAATAAGTATTGTACCTTTTAATTTTGTTTACACTGACAGCGTTTACTATGTAGAATTCCATTTTTAAAATAAATTAAACACTTGTTTTTCTTTCTACATTTATTTTTACTCTCCAGAACGACCGTTTCGCCTGGTGAAGGCCTTTTCAACTGGTTGAAAAGGCCTTCACCAGGCGAAACGGTCGTTCTGGAGAGTAAAAATAAATGTAGAAAGAAAAACAAGTGTTTAATTTATTTTAAAAGTATTGTACCAATTTAACTTAGAGACTTCACGTTGCTCGGGTTGGTTGGAAGAAGTTGCCTTATGGCAATAAACCTGTCTTTGTACACATGTACATAAATAACATAAATAAATAAAAATAAATTAATAAGATATAAATTAAAGGTATTTTCATTCTTAATTTTAAATCGACCTACAAAGGAATAAGACCCACCTCAAATTATATAAATAATTAAATATAATCCTTTGTTTATTGAAAAACATTAAAATAAAATAACAATTATAAACAAAATGAATGTTTGAAGAGTTATAACGGAATACAATTAATTTATCAAACACATAAAATATATTACTGATAATTATTTTCATAATTGGTTTTACCAAATTCCCTTATCCTGAAATGTTGATGAAATAATTCTTCAAAAGGCTGATTATTCGGTGTTCGGTATTATATTTTCCTTTTTAGACGAAAATCTAATTAAAAACCCCCTCACTCGGATCCTTTTAAACCCATTATAAATATAGTCATCCTTTTGATTGAATCAGCGAAAGATGAAGTATTTACCTGAATAATATTTATTTGGTTTATGTAAGTATAATAACGGGCACAAAGACGGGTATGGAGTAGAAGAGTGGATGAAGAGATGCATTACTGCTTACTGCCAACCCCCAAGATTGAAACCAAAGAAGAAGAAGGCGGGTTAGTGCCATAAGGCAGTCTATTCCAAACAACAAATGTAACGTGAAAAATCAAGAAAATATGGTACATTACATACTGTGGCTCTACAACCCAGGTCGGGTCTTACCCTCCTGCAGAGCCCGTCTCCATGACTTGCTACGTTCACCTCCACTCGCTCAGCATATGGAGACTGAAAACGACCCCTTCGCAGAACGCTAGTAAGAATGACAAAGAATGCATGGCACGAAGAGTAGCTCTAGAAGCTCCTCTAGACTCGTGGTCAATTGTGCAAAAAATAACAATCAACGACGGTGAAAATAACATTCACAGACATGGATTGTCGCGAGAGTACTTCAAGCCTGTGACTGCAAAACTGGGCATCAGAGAGTTGACCAAGGACACTCTGGAATTTCATTTTTTTTTATTCAGCAGATAGAAGGGCACTATAGCCATGGCAAAACAATTTGAAGGCTGTAAAGTTCTTCTTAGAGCCCGTCTCCATGACTATCGGTCTTGTGATGCATTACGCCAGCTATGGATGCCGATGTTGTTTGCATCCTTCACCACTCCGTCCAGTTATCGATGTTTCGGCCTTCCAATTATTCTTCGTCTCCCCGGTGCACCATTCATAATTCGTCTTGGGACGTCCTCTTCGCTCATTCTCTGGATGTGTCCGGCCCATCTGACACTTCCGATTTTTTTATTTCGCTCATGATGGTGGGATGGTATGTAATATGGTACATTAGTGCCAACAATAAGAAAATATAAAAATTGACAGATTAAAATTAGCTCTGTGGAAATCAAAGACGGAATTGAAGGACTTTGAAGAAATACCATTCTAGATTTTTTTAAAGAATGAATATGCCCTTGTAACAAGTAAATAATATACATCCTCATACATTTTCTAAACTTAGCATGATTGTGCTATAGGTGAACGAAATAGGTTGTGGCAGAGGTAGAGCTCGCGACCAATAGGATCACTAACCCAGCACGCTAACCTCTTTCCCACTTTAATTATGATTTTTTTTAAATACTTGTATAAATTGAGACGATAATATACAATCGTCATTTAGGTCATTTGTATATAATATGTATCTGTTAAGCTATGGGTAACTAACAGGTACTATGTCAAATAATTATTTAACACGCACCCAATAACAAGTTGCCACATTCTGGAGACTTACAATATTAATCGTTTCACAGATTTTATTGCATTGAATTGTACTGAAGTATTGTATTGTTTCTCGGTCAATAACAGGTATCTATGTACCTACTCTCTCAAAAATAATTCGATACGCTCCCAATAACAAGTTTCCATATTCTGGTAAAAAAACGATACTTATCGTATGACAAATTCAGATTAAAAACACAATTAAAAACTGCGTCTCCACTGGGAATCGATCCCGGAACATTTGGCTGAGGAGTCGGTCATCTAACAAGCTGAACCACCAAGAATAACGGCGTATCATGAATCCGCTTGCAATAAACGTTATTGGTACCGTTGTAAACGTTCAAATTATGCAGTGAGATTATTTTGATCAATTACATACGTATGGGGCATAAATCTGATTAAGCTATGAATGAGCATGCCTATAGTTGGGGTATTAACTTTGGCAAAGAAAGTTTAAACTCTCCCTCTCATACTAATAATAACGATGCAATTTTACTTTCTCAATTTTCCGTAACGCTAAACGTGCCTCATACAGTAAATAGGTTTTTACGATCACCCCACACTCATTCCAGAGTACATACCAACCTATGTTGAATTGACATTTAGATTTTAAAACATAAAATCCTGCAGCCGGCATAATACTGTAGACTGCAAACATTCAGCCAGATTCCTTGGGGGGTTTCTTAGTGGCTGTATTATAACAAATCTGTTTTATCTCCGAAAGTAAAGTTAATGTCAACCAAAGAATGATTTTCAAGACGGAAAACGAATCATCTACTGCCGTTTTTACTCCTCACTAACCCAAGGGGATAGGTATGGTGGGGAGTTATGATTTCGCAATTTTTAAGGCTATTTTTTTTTGCAGATTATCAACTAGTATCATGCTGAGATTGTATTCTGAAAGTTTCATCACAATGTATCTGTGGGTGTGTGCTATGTGCTATGTGCTATGTGCAGTGTGCTATGTACGGCGTGTGAATTTTTACTTTATCAATTATAGACTAAAGTACTCATTCGATTATTTTCAAATTTTGCAAATTTGTATATCTAATACTCACTTAGATCCCATTAGATTTTGAAGGATATCTGAATTCTGCTTCTCAATTTTTTTAACTGTCAAATATTTCAAAGTGACCTCAAGCTCAGGAAATTTAAAATTTGATATTTTTATTTTCAGATTGATAAAAAGACACATCACTTTTATAAAATGGCATTGAAGAGTTATCAAGTTTTCATAATAAAATATTTAAATAAAAACAATTTATCAAACTCATTTCATGAAAATGCTGAATATTTTCCCTACAAAATTTGAACAATTTATAGAATGACTTGTTAGTGAGGAGTTTAGCGTTGGCCACAACCCACTCGTTTTATAAGTAATTATTTATAGAGTTTTTTTCTACAGATTCAAGGTATGATTTAAATATTGAAAAAGGACTAGAAGGAAATTGAGTGAATTGGCCAACGTGTATCAAAATAAGTAGAATTTCCACTAAACATGAATATGCAAGTTAATGAAATTTTCCAAAAATAAAAATTTAGCAAATGAGTGAATTGTGGCGCTATATTCTTTACTACCAGTCACTCTACAAAGTATTCAAATTTTAAAAGGAAAATTTTAAGCATTTTTATGAAATGAGTTTCTAAAATTATTTATTATTTAAATATTTTATTATGAATAGGTATTTGATAAGTAGAATAAACACACACACACACACACACACACACACACACATACACACACACACACACACACACACACACACACACACACACACACACACACCACACACACACACACACACACACACACACACACACACACACACACACACAGATCCATTGTGATGATTCTTTCAGAAAACAATCTCATCATGATTCTAGTTGATAATCTGCAGTAAAAAAATAACCTAAAAAATTGCAAATTCATAACTTGCCACTATTTCTCATGGGGTAGTAAGGATTAAAAATGATAAAAAATAATGTTAATATCATGGAAATGTTAATATTTCGTATTTTTTTTAATTACAAAGAATTCATGAAAACTGACCTATATTATATCCTATTCTGATTCGTCTAAATTTATCCGTTTGAATTTATAGGTATATGAGAAATGTCAAAAAGTTGAATGCATTTATACGGGACTCATTACGTCACACCGCGCGGATGAAATCATTTAAACAAGTTGCCTGTTGGTTATAGACGTTTTCGTACTCTGAAACGAATCAGAATAGGACATATTTATGTCATAAAATTTTACTAACAATAATATTAAAGGACATATTTATGTCATAAAATTTTACTAACAATAATATTAAAGAAAATAAGTTTTATTGATTCAGTCAATGTCGATTGTGGGATTTGTTTTACAACCAAACATTATAGCAAAATTTGCAAAAATGCTCATCAAAATAAATATTAGTAAATAGACCACTTCTCAACTGTTAAAACTGAAGTACCTATATTAAACGTATTTTTCATTTTTTGCGGCAAGTAAATGTCAGTAACATATATTATTTACAAATGGCAGAAATATTTCCATCATAACGAAATATCATGTAACAGCATTGAAAAATATCGACGAAATCAGTGATGTAGACAGAAACACATTTCATTTCAAATATCCATACGTAAAATATTTACCTGCAATTCGTAAAATAAATTAAAAATATCCTGCCAAATGGATATAATAATAGATTTTTGATAGATATTGAAATTCAATCCAATTTTTGACCTGCGAATGATTTTATTTGAACATCGTACAGTAATTTTATTTTTGGTATGAAAATTGTAGGTACCTACAACAATTTTAGTTTAAGTTGATGTTCACATCGTACCGTAATCGTATTTTTAGTATTATTGTAGCTGCGTTCTTCAATAACTGCGAAGATTGACGAACAACAGATCATCGCCGTTCGTACAGTAAACCAATCGAGCAGTCATTCGTCTAATTGAATACAGTGTCGCGTTTATCGTAGTTTTATTTATTCCGAACCTTGACATCACGAACAGCTGAATTATTATCTAGTTATATTAATGTTAATTAAGAATATACTAATATTGATCATGTAAGTCATCTTTTATTTGAAACCGTTCATCAGTTTAAATCGAGAATCTTATTTTGAACTGTCTGACTTTAGCAATGTCATATAACTAGCCAAAAAGTCAACCCACTGTACTACAAGGACTCACCCCTTTATTATTTTGAATGATATTCTTCCAACTACAAAGGTACGTCTAATGAAGGATTGGCAAACTCATTGGGAATTTATCTCTAATACGAAGGGCAAACTGTATCGAACAATACACTCAAAACTTGCCCGAAAGCCTCGGTTCAGTGAAATGATGTTTGACAAACATACGACCAGTGTACTGTGGCGAATGAAACTTGGGCATTGTTTTACTGGTGAACATTTGGCAAGGATTGGAGCGAGTTTGTGTGAATGCAGAACGAATGATGAAACATCAAACCATATATTTTTTGAATGTTCATTAAGAAACGCTTACCCAAATTTTTATACGGATTTAATTCGAGTAAAACCGCCAATGCCAGGAAACGTGAGGTCGTTTTGTGCTTCCAATTCCAAGAATATATAGGTACGTATTAATTGTTAAATTTAAAAAAAAAATAACTTAATAAAGATTTAAATAGATTATTTATAATCAAATAATAAATCTTTTGAACACGCACATATAATCTTATCACTCTGATAAATAATCCTTTTATGTTATCAATAAACATATTCCTACCCCCAAATGATCACCGTACAATAATATTTTTTTTCAGTATGAACATCGTACAATAATCGAAATGCTCTTTCGATATGTTATGTAGGCCAAACGCGTTTTACGCATTATATAAATTGCAAGAGTTCCAAATTCCGTCGATAGGTGGAGGCGATAAAAGTAAATTAGAGTTCACGACAGGATTAGGAATTATTGTGTTACAGAAAAAACGCACAGACGAAATGAACACCCAATTTAATGAAATCAAATACAATAAAACACTGGATGAGTCAGGAACGGCGCAATAAAACACAGGTATAATGTAGGGGTTCGATTGCCGGTGGTGATGCAGTTTTAAATTGGGTGTTCAGTCTGGATCTGTGAGACAATTGATATCGCAAGTCATCAGAATGTGGCAACTTGTTATTGGGTGCGTATTAAATTAATATTTGATTTAGTACCTGTTAGTTGCCCGAGAAGTAAAATAAAATAAAATATACGATTACATTTTTTATAATTATAATGCAATACTACAAAATAGAATACTATTTAATTGACATAATTGAAATCTGCTGGTGTTTATTATGGTTTTGTTAAGAGTATTTATGATTTTACAATATTTTATAATAAGCTAGATATTCTTTTTATTAAAGTTAGATGCGTTCGTTGTTTCAAAATGTTTATGCTTTTTTTCAGAGAACTGTTATTAAAGAATCATCAAATCATTAAATAATGTATACTCCAACTTATACACATTGTTGATTAAAATGAAAACAATTGATTTTATTTAAACCATGTGTGGTGTGATTGAATCACCAGTTATAATTTAAAACGGAAATAAAAATGGTGTCATTGTTATAGTCATCTTTGCGGTTTACACCAATAAAAAGACAATAGAATCATTAAAAACCACTAATTTAATATAATATCTAGTAGGTACCAACATATTATTTACATCGTAAAACCACAAGTAATTCATTTGTTCTAAGAATTTAACAAAATAATATTTTTCCCAATATCGTGTTCATTGCGCTTGGATCGAAATACTTACTATAAAATTACTTTTAAGAAAATATTATATGGAAGTTTTACTCAGATCCGTCAATTGCGATTTATAAAATGTTTGTTTGGCGCCGTCTTCAACAAGTGATTTTATGTAAATATTTTTTTGCAAAAAATGTGTTTGTTATACATAATATGCTGTTGTGCTAGATATAAAATTAACGTATATACCTACCTATGTGTTATTTATTTATCTTTTTGTATATAACATAAACAAATATATTTTACACTGGCGGGCTAATTACCACTAGGTAATTTCTTCCAACCAACCAGATTACAAATTATTACAAAATTGTGAATGTAGGTACACCAACAAAAAAATCAAAGAAATTACACTAGAATATTTTTTTTTAATAAAAATGAATACGTCCTTGTTAAACAAGTACATTTACATCTTCCTACGTTCCTTAAAATAAGCAAATAAATCCTTGTGCTATAGGTGAACGAAATCGGTCGAGGCAGGATTCGAACTCGCGATCACTGGATTACTAGCCCAGCGCGCTAATAATATTAAAACAAAAAAAAAATGATAAGGTAAGGAGAGGATATCGGGATCATGTAGTCAGGGATAAATATTCCATCTTTATTTTTTTTTTTGAAAATACAATGTGAGTTAGACGACACAATATTCGGACTTGGCTTTTCCATAATCTTGCTGGTTGTACTTAGAACGAAGAGCTGAGAAATTTCGTATTACGGATAGGGATGAATAGTGTCGTACGTTCAGCAGATCGGAGTGGAAGACTATGATTGGATAAATAAGTTTATTTGTTTTTGAGGTACTTTGGCAGGTTTGGAAATAGTAATGATATAAATATAGTATCGTACATATTTTTACTCCTCACTGACCCAAGGCGAAATCATAACCCCATACTAGTGAGAGGTTATGATTCCGCAATTTTTAAGGCTATTTTTTTATTGCAGATTATCAACTAGTATCATGCTGAGATTGTATTCTGAAAGTTTCATAACAATCGTACGTACGTAAACGTACGTTCAGCAGATCGGAGTGGAAGACTATGATTGGATAAATAAGTTTATTTGTTTTTGATGTACTTTGGCAGGTTTGGAAATAGTAATGATATAAATATAGTATCGTACATAATTTTACTCCTCACTGACCCAAGGCGAAATCATAACCCCATACTAGTGAGAGGTTATGATTCCGCAATTTTTAAGGCTATTTTTTATTGCAGATTATCAACTAGTATCATGCTGAGATTGTATTCTGAAAGTTTCATAACAATGTATCTGTGTGTGCTGTGTGCTGCGTGCTATGTGCTGTATGCTATGTACAGCGTGTGTATTTTTTTTATCGATTATAGACTAAAGTACTCATTCGATTCCTTTCAAATTTTGCAAATTTGTATATCTAATACTCGCTTTTACCCCATTAGATTTTGATAGATATCTGAATAGTGCTTCTTAATTTTTTATCTGTTTGACTTAGTTACGCTCCCCCAAGAATATTTTTTAAGGATAAGAAGGTCGTAATTCATTTCTATAATGTGAAATTTTTCATTTGATGGCGAAGTAAACAAACTATTGACTTAGTATTCCGCATCTAGAGAATGAAAAAAAATGTCTATAGATATAAAATGCGATCTACATAGAAGAGGGTCTATGGCAGAACAATTAATACATATAATTAGGTCTATATAAAATGCGATGTGGTAGTATAACTTCTGCCCGGTCCCATTAGTGATTTTATATAATATCATGTGTATGATTTTAGTAGCGTGCGTGTCTATCCTAGTAAGTTTTTGCAAAATAATTTATTGATTAAAGTTTTGTACGTCTATGTCATTTCGCAAGTATAAAAGAATTGTTTTAGTATGCACATCTTGAGTGTATACATCTCTAGTACCGATAATATTTTTTACTGACTGCTTTGAATGATCGCTCACGTATTCGCCATTTTTAAAACTTCCTCTATTCACAAAGGCTGTAGACTAATACTAGCGCCACGTAGACCCCTTTTTCACAAGCTTCCTGAAGCGCAACCTGACAGAATTTTTAATATAAATATAATAAAGATAAATAATCATTGTTTTTTTACAAGACCTGCTCCCGACAATATTAATCAACAATAATATAATCCACGATAAAAAGTTGAAAAAAAAAGAAACCTACTATGAAAAGCGTTGTGGCCAACTCCTCAATTTATTCTATAAAGTATTCAAATTTTGTATGGAAAATATTCAGCATTTTTATGAAATGAGTTTGTTAAATTATTTTTTATTCAAATATTTTATTATGAAACCTTGATAACTCTTCAATGCCATTTTATAAAAGTAATGTGTCTTTTTACCAATTTGAGAATGAAAAATTTCTAATTTTAATTTTCCTTAATTTGAGGTCACTTTGAAATATTTGACAGTTAAAAAAATTGAGAAGCACTATTCAGATATCCTTTAAAATCTAATGGGGTTTAAGTGAGTGTTAGATATATAAATTTGCAAAATTTGAATATAATCGAATGAGTACTTAAATCTATAATCGATAAAGTAAAAAAATGAACAGGCCGTACATAGCACACACACAGAGATACATTGTGACCAAACTTTCAGAATAAAATCTCAGCATGATACTAGTTGATAATCTGCAATAAAAAAATACCATTAAAAATTGCGAAATCATAACTCTCCACTATTTTTATATTACAAGTGGTGTATGTGTATTATGTCACCGCGTGTAACTTTATAGAACTCCACATTATCACAAGGATACAAAAAAAACTTCTTTTCTTGTTTTCTTCTTGACTTGTTTCCTTGACCTCTTTAGTTTCAGTCTTTATCAAAGCCAAATTATTTTCGATACTTCAAAGTCTAGACAATGAGAATTTGTTATTATAATAATAAATATTCATTTCAACAAATATTTTTGATTGAATAAGTCCTCAATCACAATTTATAGGATGCCAATTAAAATTTGATTAAGCGAACATTTTCACTGACCATTGAACGATAGCATCGGGGCGGAACTCGAATACTAAAAATAAACACAATGAAAAATAAACCACCATCGTACAATGTATGTTCGTTAAAATCAAACCTTCATGCTCACTTTATTGATTTCACCAAAATGTACACTCTCAAAACGTCTGCCATGAAAAATGAAAATACCTACAGCATACAAATGCGGAAGAATCATGAGGCGTATGATTTTTGAAAATGTCAAACATATTTTGCACATCTGCTGGGATGGTAAGATCAATGATAAAGCTTATTTTGTAACGTCACATTCTTAACGAATATAATGTAAAGTCTAATCTTTGAATTATTGATTTGACATATTTCATTGCATTGTATTTGTTTTTCCAAACTCTGATTTTTCTTCAGTGTAAGTTAATTTCAAATGTTAACCTTATTCAAGAGACAAAACCTTTATTCGTCATTAGTTGCAGGTAACACATGAGGTCCAACTGTCAATGGCGATAGTATGTCCTATTCTGATTCGTCTAAATTTATCCGTATGAATTTTAGTAGTTACACGAGAAATGTAAAAAGTTGCTTGCATTTATACGGGACTCATTACGTCACATCGCGTAGATAAAATACTTTTGTCTATGGTCGCCCGTTGGTTACACACGTTTTCGAGCTCTGAAACGAATCAGAATAGGACATATTATGTGAAGTTGAAGAATAAGTACCAAACTATTAGAACTAAAATACAAAATTGTTCAGGATAAGATAGTATGGAGGTCAGTCCTTTATTCCTACTCAGAATATGAAAACAACTTGATGGTATTTATGTATGTAAGTATGTATGTATGGAGATAGCTGTATCAAAATATTGAGAATCCCTTAAATTTTGTGTAGTGTATACTGCCATACAAATTGTATGAAACGATGTCGTCACTAAATTCAATTTTTGCAAAAATTGTTAAAAAAAAGTTCGAGATGCACTACTAAAATGAATATATTTTTTATAGAAAATTAAATAATCTGTTGGGGAATTCTTCGGCGTTTTTCGATATTTATTAGGCATGTGAAAATATAAATTTGCACTAAAATACAAATAGAAAATATGAATGCATCTTGAAATAATATCGCACAAAAAATATCTCAGTTATCATAATAGCATTATTGAACAAACAAACAACACTTCTTATAAGAAGCCGAGTTACTTCTTAAAAGTACACAAAAAGAATTCTTACAACTGAAAGCAGTGCAATACAAGAAACTTTAATGTTATTAGAAAATGGTGTTTTAGTGCTTGGTTCACAGGTGGCTAAGCATTCAGGTTATTTTTCCAGAAGTGCCCATCTGGTATCTTATATCTTCCAGACCACTTCGTCTGTGGAGAATAGATTAATATTGAATAGCCTCTATTCGAGTGTACGATATTGGATGCAACACCCACTATTCTCTGAATGAATCTACCGTTTTACGATCTATGCTTTGAGTTGATAAAAGTATAAATGTTCATTTCTTGCATTGAAGAAATGTACATTTCTGTATTTGTACATTAAAAATCTATGTCTCAAAAACTTGAAAATCTTTTTCGCTGAGATAAAAAAAACTTACAACTTTTTTTATATCAATTATAACTGGCTTTCATTTTTTTCCTCGAACACCATGACTTGGAGGATATGGACTCCACTATCAAGAATCAGGCTGTCACGATGGGACTTAAAATCAACACCCAGAAGACAAAGTACCTCTACCTATCCAAATTAAATTACTTTAGGAAGCCACCCTATAATTATGTGGTTGTCAGTGGGGATAGGATAGAACAAGTGGATAAGTTCACGTATCTGGGAAGCATTCTTACTAACAACAATGAGATGAGCGTTGAGCTAATGTCCCGAATTCAAAGTGGCACAAGTTATTATTTTTTACTTTGAAATCTCAATTCTTTATAACTGATGAGATCTTAGAATAAAAGATATGAAAAACGCCTGTACGCTTGTTTTTAAAAATGAAAAGAGGAAGAAAATATTGGGTCTACGGTAAAAACAAAATATTTAGGAGCAATTTATATTATTACTATTGAAATTACATTAAAACTCTTGTGACCTATAAAAGTTTAGTAAAATACATTGCCACTGACATTCCCTTGATCCCTGATTTGGCTTCATTTCAAAAAGGTTAAAGTTAATCCAACAACGGTTAGGCTCAGACCCTCGTGGCTGGGTTATAAAAAGGTTTCGAGGATATGTTCTACCGCCCCAGGCCCTAAACCTTCTGCGGTTTGCTGTTTTGCTCGGAACGCCTCCCTTGTGGTCTCGTCTCCGAGGGATTTGCCGGATGAGGATGGTTTAATGTCAGTGGCGACGTCACTCATAGGAAATTTCACGGACGGCGGATTAAGTAATAATACGTCACGTTATTCCCTTTTACTGTCAAATTAAGGCTTTGACATTGAATAAATCATGTTGAGACTTGTTTAGACGAGTAATGAAACACGCCGTATTAATTTGTGACCCGACGGAAAAAAATAAATAACATAATAATAACCGCCTTTGGGACTATATATTTATTAGTTATTTGACTATATATCAAAAGTGTATTATATTGATGTAGCGCCTTACAACAGTCAATCTGTATAGCTGATAGGCATTGTACGAGTTTGTACGAATCAGGAGATCGGCATTCTTCGGGAGTTAGAGAGATTGATATAAACGAGTGTCTGGGGTAAGGCCGGGGCGGGATTGATCGTGAATTGATCGTTTATAGTGCTCTAACGTTGTGGTTCATTTGTATACTATTGTTGAACTTCTATCTTTTTTTTTCTTACCACCACCCGCTCCGCATATGGGGACTGTCAACGGCCTCTTCGCAGAACGCTAGAATGAACGACAAAAAAAAACAATGCATGGAACGAAGAGTAGCTCATGAAGCCCTCTAGATTAGCAATCTCGGTACCATGGTGTAAAAAGAACAATCAACAAGTGTGAATTGAGATTCACACTTCGGCGACTTCAGATCCATATATATATATATATATATATATATATATATATATATATATATATATATATATATATATATATATATATATATATATATATATATATATATATATATATATATATATATATATATATATATATATATATATATATATATATATATATATATATATATATATATATATATATATATATATATATATATATATATATATATATATATATATATATATATATATATATATATATATATATATATATATATATATATATATATATATATATATATATATATATATATATATATATATATATATATATATATATATATATATATATATATATATATATATATATATATATATATATATATATGTTATATTTGATGTTTTCACGGGTGAAATATGTTATAATATTTTTATCTCGGTTTTCCCGTGTCAGTAGGTCTTGACTAAGACCATTTGTCTTCCGACGTTTCGCCTGAATATCACCAGGTATTTTCAAGGACTTAACGAAAAGCACGCGCGCGACACACGTCTACTCACACTGAAAGCTCACCGTCAAGTGACTCGTAGCGTACAAGATGGCCGCTTATGTCAAATATTGTTAGCGCGACGTGATTGGCTCCTTGTGACACGCCCACCTGCTGTCGTGTTCGTTGGTAATAATATTTTATCATTATTTTTGTGTTGTGATTTATTGTTAATTTTAGTTGTGACATTAATATTATTATTGTTGTGTTTTGGGGTTATTTTCGCTATGGTATTATTAATATTATTATTGTATTGTTTGTCATATAAAATGTTCTTCCAGGTACTAGGCAAACGAACATTATCAACAGCCCGACTACCATATATCAAAGGCGTCACCGATAAAATCAGCCGTCTATTAAACAAAAATAACATACGTACCGTTTTCAGCACAACAAATAAAATATCAACCTTTCTAAGAAACCCGAAAGACATCATTCCACTTGAAGCTCATGGAGTATATGAAATACCGTGCGGATCGTGCAATAAGACTTATGTAGGAAGAACCAATCGAAAAGTTGAAGCACGAATAGCGGAGCACAGAGTCGACATGAGAAACAAAAAACTTACATCCTCACTTGTACAACACTCGCTCACAGAAGGACATACAATAGATTTTGACCATTCAAAAATAATAGCAAGTTTAAACAGTGAACCTCTCAGAATTTACAGGGAAGCTATAGAAATATATAAGAGAAGGGATATAATGAACAATCGGGACGACGGAGTTCGTTTGCCTAGTACCTGGAAGAACATTTTATATGACAAACAATACAATAATAATATTAATAATACCATAGCGAAAATAACCCCAAAACACAACAATAATAATATTAATGTCACAACTAAAATTAACAATAAATCACAACACAAAAATAATGATAAAATATTATTACCAACGAACACGACAGCAGGTGGGCGTGTCACAAGGAGCCAATCACGTCGCGCTAACAATATTTGACATAAGCGGCCATCTTGTACGCTACGAGTCACTTGACGGTGAGCTTTCAGTGTGAGTAGACGTGTGTCGCGCGCGTGCTTTTCGTTAAGTCCTTGAAAATGCCTGGTGATATTCAGGCGAAACGTCGGAAGACAAATGGTCTTAGTCAAGACCTACTGACACGGGAAAACCGAGATAAAAATATTATAACATATATATATATATATATATATATATATATATATATATATATATATATATATATATATATATATATATATATATATATATATATATATATATATATATGTTATAATATTTTTATCTCGGTTTTCCCGTGTCAGTAGGTCTTGACTAAGACCATTTGTCTTCCGACGTTTCGCCTGAATATCACCAGGCATTTTCAAGGACTTAACGAAAAGCACGCGCGCGACACACGTCTACTCACACTGAAAGCTCACCGTCAAGTAACCGTAAAGTTTCAGTGTGAGTAGACGTGTGTCGCGCGCGTGCTTTTCGTTAAGTCCTTGAAAATGCCTGGTGATATTCAGGCGAAACGTCGGAAGACAAATGGTCTTAGTCAAGACCTACTGACACGGGAAAACCGAGATAAAAATATTATAACATATTTCACCCGTGAAAACATCAAATATAACATATATATATATATATATATATATATATATATATATATATATATATATATATATATATATATATATATATATATATATATATATATATATATATATATATATATATATATATATATATATATATATATATATATATATATATATATATATATATATATATATATATATATATATATATATATATATATATATATATATATATATATATATATATATATATAGTGTCCCTATACACTACTATAGTTGGGGTGAAACTCTTAGTACTTTGTAAGTAAAAGATGTATAGTTCTTTTACACTTTTATTTACAACACTTCAAATATACAATATACAAATCAAGGTCAAATACTATAACAATTCACGGAGGTAGCTATCAACGGCGTAACGATGAATGACGCGCCGCGTGGCCATTCAAACACTATATACACACACAGACATGCTATCTCTTTCACTCACATATCTCACACTCCTCCACACTTAACCTCTGACATCCATCCCTTACACTGGCCTGCAGGGATAACCGATGTCCAGGATCGAGTGTCCAAGTGTTCCTCCATCCTGCCTCCAGGCAACCCTCCCGATAACCTGAAACAAGAGGAAACACAACTTAGCATCCGAGGAGTGAACTGGGGTGTCCGGGCCCAAACTCAAGCAATCCATAAGCTTCAGAGTCGAGACCCACAAGAACTATGAGAACAACTTTCTACCCCCCATCTGACCACTTAACACTTGTGGTTCTTAATTGGTTAACATGCCTTTTCCATGTGTAACTAGTACCCAGAACATTTACCAAGTAAATTGCCTTCCCAATTTTCCTAGTAATATGTCCCAAAACCCATGTTGGTTTGTTTACTACCCTGTAGTCTTTTACCCAACATTTTTGACCTGTTTTCAATTCCTTCCTCTCTCTTCCTCCATAATAATAATGCTGCCTCTTTTGGCTTTTTAACAAGTTATGTCCAATAATATCATCATTATCATTATTATCATTACAATTAAATTCAGGAATGAAAATGTCAAAATTTGTCCTTAGTTTTCTACCTAACATTAAAACTGATGGTTCAACCTTTGTTGAAACATGCGGAGAATTCCGATAATCAACTAAAAAATTATCAATTCTATTTTCATAATCACTCATAAATTTTATATTATTTATTAATAATTTTTTTAAAAACATTTTACACGTTTTCACCGTGTTTTCCGCTTGACCATTGGAAGAAGGTGAAAATATTGGTGACGTTACATGTTTTATACCATGTTCAACACAAAAACTCTGAAATTGATTTGACATAAAAGCACTACCATTATCCGATACTATCGTTTTGACACATACAAATTGACAAAATAATTTTTTTAATGTTTTAATGGTGCATAACGCATTAATATTCTTCATTTCTAAGCATTCAATCCATTTTGAATATGCATCACATACTACAAGAAATGATTTACCTGCAATTGGTCCAAAAAAATCCATATGTATTCTCGTCCAAACCGACTCTTCCTTAGGCCAGCTTGTCAATACATTTTTTGGTTCCGATGCGGCAACTTTTGAGCATTCAAAACATTCACTAACTAATTCTTCAATGTCTTTATCAATTTTCGGCCAATAAACATAACCTCTTGCAAGACCCTTTGCCTTCACAATACCAAGATGAGATCTATGTAACATACCTAAAATTTTATCTCTCAAGCTTGACGGAATAACTACTCTATGATTCCACAAAATGCACCCTTTTATAATCGATAACTCATTTCTTTTTATCCAGAAATGCCACAAATCACTGTCTTTGTTAACTTTATCCGGCCATTTTGATTGTAAACAATACATAATACGCACTAACACATCATCACAACTAGTTGACTCACTAATCTGCTCAATGTTTATACAAATTTGCTCACTGTCACATATTAAATTTAAATAATTATCTGTCAAGTTATCACAACTATTATCTGGTTCACTAACCGGTACTCTCGATAAATAATCAGAACAATTATCTTTAGACTCAACTTGCAATCTATTTGCTGCTAACGTCGGTATATTTTTTTTTTCACTAAGAATTCTCGTCAGTGATTGGCTATCACCCAATAAGGTGAATTTCCGAATACCATTCCTACCTATTATTACACTGTTGCCATTGTTTACTACGAAAAATTCAATCACCTGTTTGATATTGTTGTATGTTACTTCCATTATACACATACCAATACATTTTAAAATACTACCGTCGTATGATTTCAAAATACTTGTCGGTTTATTCAATTTATAATTTTTAAACTTCTTAAAATAAATATCTTTCGGAATTACACATACATTAGCACCTGTATCAATCATCGCGTGAATAATCTGACTACCAATACATATATTAATCATGAATGGATTTACAATTTCATTATTACCTTCCGTATTGCAAACAACATTTACGTTCGTATTATTTTCCATAGTAAAAATACTATTTTTGCTTTTACCAAACTGATCGTTTTTACATGCTTTCGCAATATGACCCATTTTTCTACACTTATTACACTTAAAATTTTTAAATTTACAATCTTTAATTAAATGACTATCAGATAAACATGCAAAACATTTTAAATTCCTATTACTAACATGCGGTGATACTGATCTATTCCTTTTCTTATCAACTTCATTGAAATTCCTTCTATGTGCACTATTTTTATTATACCTACTATTCTGTTTACTTACGATTTCACAAATTTCTGATTTACAACTTTTTATCATATTTTTATTTTTTGATACCGATTCCAATACATTTGCATATTCAAGTATCTGAGAAAAACCCTTTTTCTCGTCCTCCAAATACAACTTTTCTTTTATTTGACTATTACACAAACCGATAATAAAAATATCTTTCAAAGATTCTTCCAGACGATCATTAAATTGACATTTAACACTACGCTCTTTTAATTTACAAGCAAACTCTTTTACTGATTCATGTTCAGACTGCTTCATACAATAAAATTTTTCTCTCTCAATATACGGAGAAACAGTTTCATTACAAAAATTATCCAAATGATCAAATAATTTCGACAATTTTTCTTCAGTAACTTTTCTTGGTACACACAAGTTTTGTAATAAAACGAAAGTTTTTTCAGACAAAGAGGTAAAAAATATTGCTCTCTTCCTTGATTCAGACATTTTTTCATCATCAGCTATGATGAATTGCTCAAAACGTACCCTGAACACACTCCACAAATCACTCTCGTGATTGAAAAGCGGTAGATTCCTTTGTTCCATATTACCGAAAAAAGAATACCTACAGACAAGAAAAGAAAAATACACTTATCTTAACTCGATCCTGTCCAGTCGCTTGAACCTGCACTACGGCCCAACCCTGTCTCTGCAGAAGTCGTCTCTGTCGAATCCTGGTCTTCCAGCTCTCTGGTCCTCTTCCGTTGCCTCTGCTCGACGCTCGTTCACAGCAAGCAGCCAATCCTCTTGTCCAATCCTTGTGGTCCCCTGGTCCTCTCTGATTCTCGTTCCCGTTGTCCTTCCTGGTCTTCCTTGGTCCCCTCTGGTCCCCTTGAAGTCCAGTCGAAGTCTCCCGAAGTCGTATCTCGAAGATCCCTGTCTTCTTCAGCTCCGATACTGCTTCCTCGAAGATCTTCTTTTCTCGTACACTACAGTGTCTATGTACACTTGTACGAACTTGTACCTCC
This sequence comes from Molanna angustata, assembly GCA_963576475.1. NCBI lineage: Eukaryota > Metazoa > Arthropoda > Insecta > Trichoptera > Molannidae > Molanna > Molanna angustata. The sequence continues at coordinate 10,552,474 of OY754981.1, forward strand.
AAATTTTTTTCCCAGTGAAAAAAAATATTGTCGCCTGTTTCGCCGAAAAATTTTTTCTTCTCGAAAAAATTCCCAATTTTCTGCGTAGATTTGTTCCAGACTGCGCCAGTATAGTGTCCCTATACACTACTATAGTTGGGGTGAAACTCTTAGTACTTTGTAAGTAAAAGATGTATAGTTCTTTTACACTTTTATTTACAACACTTCAAATATACAATATACAAATCAAGGTCAAATACTATAACAATTCACGGAGGTAGCTATCAACGGCGTAACGATGAATGACGCGCCGCGTGGCCATTCAAACACTATATACACACACAGACATGCTATCTCTTTCACTCACATATCTCACAATATATATAGGGCATCAGAGAAGTGAGAAAAGTGATTAAGATCTCTGGAAACAGACAAGTCAGTGAGAATCTTCGGATAATAAGGCACTGTATCTATGGCAAAATCGTGTGAAGGCTTAATGTACTTCTATCTTATAAATATCTAATTACTGTATTCAATAATAAACTGTGTAAATAGTCAACGCGTTTATTTATTTAAGCATATAGGTATGTTTTTAAAAGCGCCATATATTAAAAGAAGGTTAAGACTTTATTTTAAGCGCGTGTTGAAAGATTTACCATTTAAAAATTAACTTCCAAATATGATATTGCAAAATTCAGTCAATTCAATACTTACACGATATTAAATTGACAGTCATGAAGGGTTTCAAATACTTAAAAGTTTACTTACGTGATCAACATTCGTTTATTATTGAAAAAGGTATTTTTACAATTTAACTCATCGACTCTTCTATTGTTTATTATAGCAAAGATATAATATAATGATGTATGACAGGGTACGAAATGAGGACACAAAAATAATGAAACATGAAAGAAGATGTAAGTAATAAAATGAAAGTTGACACATTGAGATGGTTTGACCACTTGGGAAGAATGAACGAAGAGAATATACTCATTTGAAGGGGACGGAAATAATGGCACGACCATGTGAACGATATTTTATAATATGTAAATGTAAGAAGCGTGAACAGCTGTCGAACGTGTATGAGATGATGCATGAATGTTGACGAGGCGATGAATGAGTGTCGGGATAGAAAAATGTGGCATTCGATTCTTTTTGTTGCCCCGTGAGGGACATGGCGTGATAGTAGGTATGTATTGCAAATAATATCATTATGTGCGAACCAAAGTTAATTTAAAATTTGAATAGATATCTATGAGTGTGTCGTAATATATTATTTTGTAGCAAAGTCCCCCCCCCATTTTCAACAATAACCGCAATTTGCATGGAATTCTGTGTCGGGTTGTCTATACCAGTGGTGCTTTACAAGTGATTCGTGACTTTTTTATAAAGGCACTGTAATTTTATACTTTAATAATAATAATAAAACTCCTTTACTATGCAAAATAAATCACATAATGTGGCGGACTTATTGCCTGTAGGCGATTTCTGCCAGTCAACCACAATGAGTGAGAATGAGCGAGTACTTTACAGAGTGATTCGTAACTATTTCATAAGTGTCTGCGAATCACTCTATATTCAGAATTGCAAAACTGCGCTATTTTTTTGTAATGTCGATTTGACAAAAAATTCCATATACAGTAGAACTGCACTGGACTATAAAACTTATGTAAAACTGCACTAGACTATCAGTTCCTGACAAAAGAACAAAAGGGCGTCCCAAAAGACGATTGAAGAGCTCGGTGGCGGAGGATATGCGGGCACGTAATGTCTCTGAGGAAGATGCTTACGATAGGTCGATGTGGAGGAGCGCAGTAAAGAGAGCTGACCCCACCACCGATGTGGGATAAAAGCCAAGGAGGAGGAGAGAGAGAGAGTATATTTACAATTAACCTCCCTGCTGTATAAAGAGGCAAGAAAAATACTTAATTTAGCAGCAGTCGTAATTTATTGTCGGAACGGCCTTACCTGATTTTCCTTTTTTTTCATATTATTTTTAAGATTTTTTTATATAATTAGGTTTAGATGTAACGATAAACTTTGCTTAAAAATAATGATACAAGGCCATACTAACCGTTTGTAGTTTTTATTTATTCATTTATTTATCTTTCGGTACATTAAATAAACAAATATAATATAATACACTAACCGGAATATTTGCTATCCATTGTATAATTTTGTTTTATTTTTGGTGACAATTCTGCTGAATCTTATTTCATGTCGACATTTTATCCGTCAGTATAAAAAAAGCTTTCTATCTACTGCAGGGTTAGTAACAAAGTTGATTTTAATAAATTAGATTAAGATCAGCTTCAGTCTTAATCAATCTTTGAGGTGTAAATTAATTTAACCAAAAATTTATGGTAATTTCATCCTTATATTTGATTAAATGTAGAGGAAGATTAATATAAGATTATAATCGAGTAATGATTTATACATTTTTAAGATTAAGGCGAGATAATAACGTATTAAGAACGTGTCATGAGTACCGCCCCCCCCCCCCCCCCCTCGTACTTAGCAAACGAAATATATATTATGATTGGTGTAGCGGGGTTTTGCTGGTTCATTGTAACATTGACCTATTTGGTATTGGTAATTTGATTTAATTAGCGATTTTTATGCACTGCAGTTCGATAAATATGACACCTCGTATATAAGCCAAAAGGAAACAATGCACTTACCTTTAATTGGCTGGCAGATCCTTTTGGCAGAGGGCACTCTTCTCCTGCAGTGTTAGCGGGCGTTGAAGATTGATGTAGCGGTTGTAGCGGATGAAAAAAACTGTTGAAAATGTTTATGAACTGCGATGTTATTGTAGAAGATAGCGGTGAAGATGACGGAGATAATGCGGTGAAAAGTAGCGGTTGAAAGTAAGCGGGTTTTTTTTAATTAGCGGCGAAAAGCGGCGGTCACACAGACACGAACAAAAAATAGAGATCCGTGCTCTGCGAATGACAAGCGGGAAGTCTAAGTTTTTTTAGTGTTGCCAACAAAGAGAATATAACGTTGCCAACACACAGGCGTGAATATTTGCAATATGTTGTAGGTAGGCGGTTTATTTTATAAAGCGGTAGTTGAAGCGGTGATGAGTGCGGATGAAGACGATGAATCCCAGAAGAAGCCTCTTGATTGCCAATGGCCATTGGCTTAGTGCATTACTTCTTCTGGCGATACACAAAGGCATCAAAATTCATCGAATACAGTGCATTTTATTTTATTTTATTTTATGGCAATTAAATGGCGCGAACAATGATATTATTATTCCGTATTTTGTCAAAAAAATCATTTAAGTACACAAATAGATTGGCATTGAATTAAAGTTTTTTTTAATTTCTTTGGTGTCCTTTTCGATTGAGAACCACTGCACTTCCTGTTAGATACTAGGTATGCATTTTAATCCGGACAATACCAACGCAATTAAAGCAAATGTCTGGAATATTTTTACATATAGACAACGTCGCCATTATTTTATATGTCGACTTCTATCTACATTACATATGTAGGCACTTAATATTTCCCATCGCCTTTTATTTTTTTCATTGCTTAATTAAAATACGAAAATAAGTATATAAAACCATTGTTTAGGATAATTTATAAGCTTATAAGTGATTGGTTTGTGTTTGAAATCATTCTGACGGTAACCAGTCGCAATATAACGATTAAAACGAGTGGGTTGTAGCCAACACTAAACTCTCCACACCATATTAAGTGTAAGTACATTTTTTCTTCTTGAAAGGTTGACAATCTCTAAATGCATTTTTATGAAGTACATTTTGATGATTTTATGAAGTACGATCCTTTCTAAGATAGAAATTGTTGATAAAATTCGAAAAATGATACAGGGTGTTTTTCTTAAGTTTTTCACGGTGTTCACAAGTACCATAAAAATCTAATAATAACAACTTGTTATAGTTGTTAACTCAGTTTTCAAGTGCCGTAGTTTCTATGACATATTCAAAATGGAGATTAAAAGGATGGGAATAGAATAACAATAAAAAAAGTATTTTAGGTTCACTGAGCCCGACATTACCGTACGCTGAAGCTGTACCTACTTTGTAATATTCGACGCGTCCGAAGATAAAATAAGAGTTGCGTCTAAATGGCGATGAGCGAATGCAAGACTAAGACTAAGACATCTTGGTCTTTTAGAACTTAAAAAATTATACTTGGGGTCGTATTACGAGAGTTATTTAAGAATAATGTAAGTAAAAGTTGAGGTCCCGTAAGCAGTATTCTCGCAGTACGAGCCCTTAACTTTTTCTAACATTTTTCTCAAATAACTCTTATAACACTACCCTTGGGTGTTTGGGTCTGTAATAAAATCAGTCAAGCTATGTCATCGTGGAATTTCACAAAAAATCGTCCGTCGATAAATCAATATATTATTTAAATTGATTTCTCACGCTAATATTGCTTCTCTGGAATAGAAACACTGGTTAATTGGAAGAAATTCCCACTTGGCAATAAAATCGCCACTTGCGCAGGGTGCAAGGAAGTGTTTGTATTTATTTATTTATATTTCTGTAATATTTACGTGATAACAATGGAATATGAAAAACAAAAACAACAAACTTCGTGAAAATTCGACGGTATTTTTTATATATTTTATTATCAATATTATTATTATTCTTCTTCTTCAGCCTATTTCCGTCCACTCCTGAACGAAGGCCTCCTCCATTTGACTCCACATCGTCCTGTCCTGTGCAGTTTGCATCCAGGATGTGCCAGCATATCTTGTTATATCGTCCCTCCACCGCAGCTGCGGCCGCCCCACACCTCTCTTTGTCATACGAGGTCTCCAAGTCAGCATTCTCTTTGTCCACTTCTCGTCCGAGCTTCTGGCTACGTGTCCCGCCCATTTCTATTTCAGAGTCGCCACACGGTGGATTATATCTGTTACTTTTGTTCTTTCTCTCACCGTTTCATTTCTTACCTTGTCTCTTAGTGACAGACCCAGCATGGATCTTTCCATAGCTCTTTGGGTGACTCGCAGTTTCTCGGCACTCAGTTTAGAGAGATTTACTGTTTCTAAGCCATATGTAGCAACTGGCAGCACACACGCTTCATATACTTTCCTTTTCAGGTTTATGGGTGTTTTCCGATTTTTCAATATTATTATTCACCTATTGTTTATTTATGTCTCATGTGTGTGTATGTGCGCAGGGGTTGTGATTGCTGTATCCCTAATTATTTACTTCATAAATATATATAAAGTTTTATTGAGTTTTAATTACCAGTCTAAATAAGTATGTTGATAAAAAAAATTCTTTGAAAAGCCGCTGGATTGCAATACCTTTATGTGCGTGAGTGTGAATCTGTTTTTTTTTTGCTGTTGAAGGATATTTTCATTATTGTGTTGATGGAGTACTTGTTTAGGCAATGGTATCCGACTGTAAATGAGCTGTTAGCTACCCTAAAAAATAGTAGGTTTATGAAATATTGCAAGACTTCAATACCCATTTATGCATTTCTTTTGTAAGTTTAATCTCGGTCTTGTTCAAGCAGTATTTTTTTTCATGGGAGATTTGTTACAAGACTGCAAGCCTTCCTAGTCTTTGCTCATCACTTTCTCCAGATAATACGAAAGCCCCCAGAGTGAAAGTGTAGGAGCAAGTATCAGCTGTGAAAAGTTTCATGAAGAGCGTTTTATGGTAATTGGTTCAAAAAATACTTCTTGCTCTTGAAAATGATAATAGTATGGAAAGTTTCGACCAGAGGATTTTCTCTGCGGAGAAATTTACGACCGACTAGCAGCTGTGTCAAATCAAAATATATAAAAAAAAACTTTTACTGCTGACGACGGGGGGTGAATGCCTCTTCCTAGTTTAATGGTTAGTGATGAACGGTTATTGAAAAGGAAAGATGCTGTGAGGCACCGGCTTAGAATAGTGCTTCCACTATTTTTGGTGTCCCGTAAGAGCTGGATAATCGAAAATACGATAAGCAAAATGACATCTCACGTAGTTCAGCAATGAGGTTAACCATTGATTCTGAATGTTGCCTTTTGAGGTGAGACGAAATTAATGTGTGAGAATACACGCAGGTGTCATGTTACCTTTGATTTGGTTATGCAAACCCGCACACCTGTAGCTGGTTACTCCCTGGGATGCCGTGTGGGATATTTCTATGCCGTGATGGTATGTATGTATATACATATGAATGAAAAGGAAAGATAATATAAACATCACACCAGCTCTTGTAGACCATTTTTAAGCGGAAGGACCGTATTGTAAGTAGTAGGTACACAGTTTCTACTTCTTCCAATGGCACTACGCTCATCAGACATCAGCCTCCATAGCTCTCTTTCCTCGGCCATCGTTTTCCAACCTGTCCTTCCTTACATCAATCCATATCAGCCTGAGTTTGCCAACCTTACGTTTAACGTAAATCAGCTGATGACAGGTCATAAGTCCTGTAGGTGCCTGATTTCCTGGTTCTCCTATATATTCCGTTCCGTCTCTATTGAGATATTAAAAAGTTGTTATAAAATACCCTATAGAATTATTAATGTAACTTGATTTTTTCCTACCGACCATTTTAATAAAGTCTTAATCATTTTTAAATGCATAAGAAAATCATGTATAATGTTCAATATATTTTTGTTTTCATCGCTAAAACAAATATGTCTGCTGGCTTGGGTTCATATTAATTTACCACACGATAAAACTTCCAACCGCATGCGACCAAACAAAATGACGCACATAATATTATACTGTTTAACACACCATTGACAATGCTCTACGAAGCGAAACCAATTTATTTATTTTAAACTTCACTTTACTTTAACCGCTATGTAATATTAACTTTTTTACTCGAGTTTTTTACTACATGGTATATTTTTTTGTCACAGAATTCTATTATTTTTGAACACGACTCAACCATAGAAAATGTCTTGATTTTTTTTCCCTCACAAAAAAATAACCATATGTAGATAGCGCAATGATCTGTACGGAAAAGTGACACAGCAAGCACACAAGACCGCAGCAATCTCGGGCTGTCTGAGGGAAACTATATGGAAGAGCAAATACATGAGCACCAAGGGCAAAATAAGGATCTACAAAACATGCGTCAGACCTATCCTAACATACGCCATTGAATCCAGAGCTGATAAGGTCCTTACCAAACAACTTCTGCGCACCAGTGAAATAAAAATACTCCGATGCATAGCTGGTAAAAGTCTTCGTGATAGAGTCTGAAATACAGAGATCCGAAGAATCTGCGAAGCTGAGGACGTCGTAAGATGGGGGCGCCAAAGATGAAGGTATTGGAACGAACACGTCAGCCGCATGTCCGAAGATAGGATCCCAAAGATATCCCGAGACAACGTACCGGAGTGGTCTCGACCACGCGGACGCCCACCAAAAAGATGGCGAGATAGTTGGCAGTCCACATCACAGGAGGCTGAAAATGCAGCATAAAATAGGCCCTGGGCCTAATAATGAAAGAAGAAGATGAAGAAAAAGATAGCGCAGCTACATCAAGTTATAAAAATAGGGTACTGCCTCCCTGACCAGCCAGGATAGCCTAGAATGTACACCGATTTTTTAAACCTAACCTACAAAAGTTTGGTAAAAATAGGTTGGTTAGGTTTGTTTGTAGTTATAATTGCGACTGGCGTGAGCCAGTTGCATTATATATTAAAAAAAAGTAACTAAAATATTAAATAAAATAACTAAATTGGTGTTGGTCAAATAATTTTTAACCAGCTGGCTGGTCAGGGAGGCAGTACTTACCTAAAAATAGCTTTTTTCATTTCTTTCAATAGCTATAAATGCAACACGGATACCAACTTAAAGAGAAATAAAAATAATATTGCCATCTTAAAAGTAACTAATAAAAATAATACTGCCAATTTATCTAAAAAAAATTTTCTTCGAGATTTACTATTATAACAGAATTATACTATTATACTAATTATACTATTATAACAGAGTTAAATATAGTCGAATCGAGAGTGATTTATCCATTTTTTTATTTTTTTTTGAAATTGTATCTGTTCAATAAAATTGATGCAACTTCCCGATAACATAATTCACATTAAATCAAGTGTGGGGAAGATTAAAACAGTATAAAATTATTTTACCTTATTCACCCAGGCTAACCATATTTAAAAAATACTAAGCTTCATGGATAGACAAATGTACAATTATTATAAATTCAACGAGAAATGTCATCAATATTTCATCAACAACGACATGACACAGAATAAAATTATCGATTGTTATGTTGGTATTAACACTTCTACATACATCACAGAAAAAAAACACCTTTAGATATTTTTATATACCTCAAAATACGTTGGCGTCAAATGTATAAAACATAGACGATGTCCGAATAACTTTCGTAAAAATATACACTTTTTAAATTCCGTTTCAAATTATATTCAAAATATTCACTGTGGGTACGTACCAATATTTTAAATGACCTATTTACTGATATTTTGAAGGACCTATGAAATAGCGACAAATTGTCTACAATCACAGACAATTAATTAAACGAAATACAATTTAAGTGTCATTCAACATGAATAATATGATCCTCTGTTAATACAGTTGGCAATTAAAATCAATTTATTCGAGTAAAATAAATCATGCGAAATCCAAAATACATCGTTCGTTAAGTTGGTAGGTTTAAAACACAATAATTATTCATTTAAATTGGTCTATTGTATAGCGAAATAACATTCAATCAAATAATGATTTGTCCCTATTGTAAATGTGTTCATACCAAATATTTTTTTCAATTGTTTATGTGTAATTTTTTCAATTGTTTATATATAATCACTATCAAACTGTCTATTTGTTAAAGATAACTTTATATTTTCACTGCCTTTTAAATCCTGCGTATTTATTTAAGAGATAGAAATACTAACTTAACTAAATATAAGAGAGAAAAATATCCGACGTTGTCCAAAGGGTTGGTAAGCAGAAGTGGAGTTGCGCAGGGCATGTCGCCCAAACCATAGACTAGATGGACTAAGAACGTGCTGGAATGGCGATTTAGAACGGGCAAAGAAGTGTGGGAAGGCCTCAAACAAGGTGGTCTGACGATATTATACGAGTTGCGGATGGATGTGGTTTGCCCAGGATAGGAAGCTGTGGAGGTCTCAGGACTAGGCCTATGTCCATTACTGGACGAAGGAAGGCTGACGAAGATGCAAAAGGTATTGTTTGATATGGTAATTAATTTATAAATTAAAATTCATTCATACATATGTATTTAGAATTTCGTATATAATTAGTTATTGTATTATTTTGCACACGAAACTTGAACGAATGCGTACCTACATTTTTTTTTATATTTTCACCCGTCGAAATATTTAATTTTCTATATCATCATACTATACAAGATAATCTCTAATGAAATCATGGCCCGACCCTCAACTTAATTCATTAAACATTCTCAATAATACATTCATTTTTTGAAAAAATACCTACATTCAAAAATCCTTATTACTTACATTAATAATTTAATTTTGCCTTAATTCCTATATATTTTAAAATAATCGATTTATAACTACAATATAGAATATAATTTAACTGCAATCATTTTATACTTTTATTTTTTATACATTTATTTTATGAAATAAATGCCCCAAATACTATAATATGTAAGTTCATATAAAAACGGAATGAATCGCATTAAAAACAAAACAAATATAATTTCATTATTTTCCCGTCGACTCTTGGTCATTAATTTAATGATCCAATGAGACTTGTGAATTATGATCGCTCAATGACATAAAAAGAATATTAGGTATAATATTTCCTACTATAACAAAGACCCTATTAATGAAAATAACCAAACGCTTGACGAAACTCACAATTCGTTATGGTATAAAATGAAACGACCGTTAAATTGTGAAAACTTCAGAGCTAAATAACTTTAAAAAAATGCCAGACAAGACCGCAGTAACAATTAGAAAAGGACGAAATCGAAATATTCGATTGTTCATCGATCAAAAGTTCATTTAATTAAAATTAAGGCATGGCATTTCACCTAATCAGAGATGTCACGCGAGATCATGATATTCGACGGTTTACATTAGTCAACGCATACATTAGGTATTATGTATTTTGTTTTCGTTAGCTTCAACTGCCCTTTCAAAACGTAGTGCATCTTCAACGTAATAAATGCCTGTATAAATTCGCTAACCAGTTTTGACACCGGCGTTTTCTATCAATAAATCATCTTCTCCAATCTCGTCCAGTAATTATTTCTCGCACGAATAGCATTTTTATTTGAAATATTCGGTCGAAAATGCTGCTTTCAAATTTTAAATAAAAAAAAAACTATCGAATAAACATGCTTTGTTTAATACGGCTTTTTTTAGACAAACTTTTTAACATCTCAATAGAGACGAAGCTAGGATATTATAGAAGAACCAGGAACTCAAGGCACCTACAGGGCCTACGACCCGTCATCGGCTGGTTTACGTGATCACTCCATGCGCCTGCGCAACGCTCACCAATTATGCCTTCTTATTGAGTTCCCTTATCTATGTAATCCTCGAAAGCTCTATATACATATTTGAATAATGTGTAACAATTCACCTGAAAATAAGGAATTATACTATTGTCATCCATGAAGTAACGAAGAAACCTTTTTTTTGTAACGCCATCTATTGAGAAATCAGTCCATTTGTAAACAATTAAAGCATCAGTCCTTATAAATGAGGTGACGGCGTCTCGCACAGATGTCACCCCTGAACTGCGCCAGAAACATTACTTAATTTTTCGCTTGTTTACCTACTTTATTTAATCAAATTATGACAATTTGGATTTATTAAATTAAATTATCATACCGCTATGAGATACCGGCTTAAAATAGTGCTTCCACACTATATTATCATCATTTTTAAATGTCCCGTAAGAGCTGGGTAATCGAAAATACAACAGGCAAAATAACATGTTACAAAGTTCAGCAATGAGGTTCCCACCCATTCTGAATGGTGTCTTTTGAGGTGAGACGAGATCGGTGTATGGGCATACACGCATGTCTGGTGATTACCACATACCCCAAATTGTGGGATATACCTTGATGGTAAGCATCATAAACAAGCCTTGTTCAAAGAATTTACAAATTTAGGTTCCACAAAGATTTATTCGCTTTATTTATTTATTTATTTAGAGGACAACATACAGCATATAATAAATTATCCAACTGTCGATTCGTTCAAGAGAATGAAATTCTATTGAAGGAAGAGGCTGTTTAAATCCAAGATGCGTGTATGAAGGAACATTTTGTATGGCGTTGTCAGTGATATGTAATGGTACATTGATACATTATATATCACTGGGCGTAGTGGACTTTTTTCGCGGCTTTTCCAACTTTGAAGTCAAAAAACAACAATTTAGAGGCTTCGCTGCATATATGTTCCATATACGGATTTACTCAGAATTCGGAGTAGAACATTTCGTGTGTCTGTGTGTGTGTGTGTGTGTGTGTCTGTGTGTGTATGTGTGTGTGTGTGTGTGTGTGTGTGTGTGTGTCTCTGTGTGTGTGTCCCTTATAACTTTTGATCCGTTCAATTTACAGAGCCCAAAATTTCAGAATATATAAACAGTTATAGGCAATGACGTATTTATATATCATTGGTTATAGGCCTACAAAAATTTTATACTCAGAATTTTGAATTTTTGTTTCAGTCAGGGGTTATCAACTTTTGAATTTTTTGTTTATTTTTCCATATATCTCAGAAACCATAAAAGCTAGAACGCTGAAAATTGGTATAAACATAGACAAATACAAAATATCAATTTTGCTTTTTTCAAAAAAATTCCAGAGTTTCTCAAACATTTTTTATTAAGAAAAATATTTTTTTATTATAAATTTATGAGTATAACTGCCTATATTTCCAAATATCGAAAAAGCCGAAACACCCCAACTATATAATTTAATTTTCAATAAAAAATATTAATGTTGTAGAAGTAAATCTCAAATTTTCAATAATTTGGATTTATGAGTTTACAGTTTGGTACTTATTCTTCAACTATACATACTATCGCTATCGACAGTTGGATCTCATGTGTTACATGCAACTAGTATAAAATAAAGATGATTTGAATAATAGTAAAGCCAATTACAGGTGGTCGCTGAAGTTATTGTAGTATATTAAGATACATTAGGAATGGTGGGATATTGTGTGAATGATGTGTGAAATTGCATATATAAATGTGTGCAGTATATTAAGTGTTAAGTTTGATTATGAGGATGAAATTTAAAGTTTGATATATTTTTTAAATGTGGGGGCAGAGTAATCGTTTTTTTACCTTATTAGGTAAACATAGAAAAAATGATAACATAGACAAAATTAAAACATAACCCTTGCTATATTAGCCTTCAAATATTATGACAATTCGACTTGAGTGTGAAGTTGCCTATGAAAAAATAAAAATACACAGGAACTCTGTTATAAAATGAATAATAACTCTCCAAAGAAACTATTGTTTAAAATAAAAGACACTTTTACGGTTACGTTGAAAATAATACAACCATGATGAATGGTCTTCTAACAAAATCAAAGTGTGTTTGTGTTATTTTTTTCATGGTTCATTATACCGATGCATTTGTGACGGATCGATTACAACTAAGACCCGAACATTAAATTTAAGTTTTCAAACAATAATTATTTTAATTGTCGGTTGGCATGCCGTAATGAAATACAACGATTAAATATAAAATAATAATATAGATGTCGTTAGTTGATGGCATTGAGTGTAATGATAAGGATATATTAAAACAAACAATGCGAGAACATATAACTTCTCTCAAGTCACACGGGACTAAAGAATACTATCGTTTTATTAATATAAATAATATCTCTTGAACTAATTGACAGTTGGATAATCACATATAATTGTTGATAAGCTTGGCTTCAGAGTAATACGATTAAGGAATATAAATAAAACACTAAGTTTATTTTTAAATCAAGATATGTAGTGTGGTACGTTCGGCAGATCGAAGGGGTAGGCCGCGATTTGACGAGAAAACGACGTTATTCTTTAAATATTGTGGTGAACATTTATAATATTTTATATTTTTTACTTTGGGTGTATGGTAAATAAATAAATGAATAAATACCAACATACTACGATACAGGGTAATTGAGTTTGTGATGAAATGCAACAATATGTGAAATATAAAGAAGGTACCGGATATGTTTTACATAATATGCAAACTAGATCCTTTGTGGTGTACAGTTTGGTGTTCGCGATTGAACTGACAACAATTACCTGGAACAAGACAGTCACTGATTACCAACTGTACATGTGGTGAAGGGAGTAAATGAAGAGGAACGAAGATATAAATTGAAGTTAGAACCTTTAAACCTACCGTCTTACTTATAAACGTTAACTATCTATAGTCCCTTGCAATAGAGCGTAATTAACGAAAAATATTACATATAAACCGTGACTATTTTTTATTAAACCTTTGTTTCATATACGTCAAGTTAAGACAGGTCGAAAGGTTGTTTAACACTTGACTAACGCTTCATACCAAGTATTTCAAAATGGCGGATCTTTCACATATGATCCGACGCATATTTGAGATTGACAGAAAATAATTATAATATAACGTTTTTCCTTGTTATTCTTCATCGCAATCGTGTTTAAATTGACTCAACACGACACAACACGGTGTTTTTTTTTTAATTTTTCGATGTCAGTTATCCAAAGATAACATGCATTTATCTATTTTTTGACATCTGTGATGACAATGCGGCCATATGAAAAAAATAAATTGGGGTGTTCGTAAAAAAAGAAGCTTTAAAAATATAAATCAAACAATAAAAATGACAAATCAATCAGATCAGAAACCAGTTAAATGAAGTTTAATGTTTAATTAGTAATTTTTATGAACAAAATAAACACCATGTCAAATTTGATATACCTACAGTTTTTGATAGTTTGTATATATTTAATAATTATAATTGACACTTCCTTGCACCCAGCGCAAGTAGTGAATTTATTGCTATATGGCAATTTCTTCAGGTTCTACTGACAGGTTCTATGTCAAATATTAATTAAACACGCACCCAATACCTATACAATATATAGACGATATTTATCGTCCCACAGATCCAGACTGAAAACACAATTAAAAAGTGCGTGTCCACCCGGAATCGAACCCGGGACCTTTGGATCAGCAGTCAGATACCAAATCAACTGAGCCATGAAGGCCGATAGTGTTTTATTTGAAAAGAACAAATAAATGGTTCTCTATAGATGTACTTTTATTCGGTTATAAAACAGATAATTATTTTCGTAGAAGCGATAAGCGTTCAAACAAAAATAACCAATTTAAAAAAGACCTTTCGGAAACCTTGAAAATTTAACCTAGACTATTATTTTCGGAAACCTAGAAAATATAAGATAGTGTTTGTTTGGTTATCAATAAAATCAATCAGTGCAGAATACTTAGGTATAATTCAGGTTGGAACATTAATTGAAATGCAAAGGAAAAACTATATTAAATTCATGTTTAAAACCACTATATAGTTCCCATTAAATCAGAACGTTTAGTAAGTTAAATTGACCGAATTTTGCAGTGACTCAATTCAAGAAACTTTTAAAAATAAATCAGTGAGGTGCAAATTTCATTCAATCGCTATCGAAAGATAGCAACACCAAAAATCAAAATATTGTGAAGGGGAATTGTCAGAAATCAGCGATTCATTTCTGTACAAAAATATTGAACAATATGTTGTAAACTTAGATTATATATGTTGTATATTTCTATAAGTTGCCTTGAGAATAATTTAAAAAGGAGATTGATAACTTACATGTTTATGATACAGCTCTGTTGATGATCTGAAAAAAAAAAATAAACAGAACATGTTATTAATTTTTTGGTATACAGTACTCTAACGAGAAACGAAAAACAGCTAGTAGGTAGTATAATATTGTGTCTTTCCTAAAAACAAATAATGCCACATTGGGGAATAATCCTCTACATTTAATTCTACCACTCTTTCTTTTTCCCCATTCTTTCCTGTTGCCCTAATCTATCGAACAATAAATAAAGCTTCACCACCAAATTAACAAAAGACAACTTAAGCCTCTCATCAATACTGTTTGTTTCTTTCTGGCAATAAATATTCTAAGCTCTCTTAGGAATGCTGCTTTTCGTACAGTCCACAAGGAATTAGTATCAATCTCAAGAGACGGGAAGTAAATACACAACATAATGGCTAAAGAATCCTTTTAAAAACCTTTTAGAAAATTCGTGTTGATTGAAAATATTTATACTAATATTTTTAATGGACTTTTAATGTCTTTTGTGTTCATTAAAAATAAAATGTCTTAAATACGTAGTATATTGAGTAACATTACTTTGACAGAGTTGAATTTTAGATAATTTAATTGCTTAATCTTCTCTTCTTTAATTAGGCCCAGGGCCTGTTTTATGCTGCATTTTCAGCCTCCTGTGATGTGGACTGCCAACTATCTCGCCATTTTTTTGGTGGGCGTCCTCGTGGTCAAGACTCCCCCGGTACGTTTACTATCTTTGGGATCCTATCTTCGGACATGCGGCTGACGTATTTGTTCCAGTACCTTCTTCTTTGGCGCCCCCATCTTACGATGTCCTCAGCTTCGCAGATTCTTCGGATCTCTGTATTTCTGACTCTATTACGAAGACTTTTGCCAGCTATGCATCGCATTATTTTCATTTCACTGGTGCGCAGAAGTTGTTTGGTACGGACCTTATCAGCTCTGGATTCAATGGCGTATGTTAGGATAGTTCTGACGCATGTTTTGTAGATCCTCATTTTGCCCTTGGTGCTTATGTGTTTGTTCTTCCATATAGTTTCCCTTAGACAGCCCGAGATTGCTGCGGCCTTGTGTGCTTGCTGTGTCACTTCTCCATACAGATCATTGTGACATGCCATCTCGATCCTTAGATATTTAAATTGCGTCACTTGCTCTATTACGTCATTTCCTACACTCAGATTGCACCTATGGTGATGTCTGGCTATAGTCATGCTTTTGGTTTTTGTAATAGAGAGAAGCATGTTATATTTTTCCGACGCAGTGTGGAATCTGTTCAGCATTGTCTGGAGGTCTCTCTCTGATTCTGCGATAATTGTGGCGTCGTCAGCATAGCATATTAATGATTACACAAAATAAATATTAAATATTTTTGGATCTTTTCTAAACAAATAAAGGTATCTAATTCTATATTTTTCTTAGATATAATTTAAGTTATTGAAGGTTTGGGCTGGGCAGGTGGTGTAACACGGATAGACAGAATCCTCAATGAGTATGTCAGAGGGTTATTGAAAGTGGCACCGATAGCTGAAAATTTGAAAGAAATCAGGAATAGATGGTATGGTCACGTGATGCGCACAGATGAAGATTGTGTGGTAAAGAAAGCACTCAACATCCCAGCTAGACCTTGGGGTAGAGACAGACCACACAGCAACATGGTGGTCCAGTTTTGAGAAGGAGTTGGCGGCTCAGAGTGTTCCTTTTTGACGACCCAGGACAGAATATCCTTGCGCATATGTACAAGGAGGCCCTACCCTGGATAAACCGGGAAAGAGGGGCAAGAAAAAGAAGAAGAAAGCTTATGTCAAACCATATATTTTCATGTTATGGACTATATTGGGATTCGTAATAAAACTTCTTAGTTCTTTTGTAGCACTTTGTTATAACACAATATTTTACAATAATTCAAACTATTCACATTATTTAATGAGAAGTGGCTTCTCAGGTACAAACAACGTAACAAGGAAGACTTGCCGAAGATGAATACAATAGTGAAACATTTACATTCGGTTTTATACATGAAACAGTAATGACTTATTATCCTGAGGTGTTTGTATAATGATAGGCGTAATATTCCATGATCGAATATTACGTGGTTTACTAGGTTGACAATATTTAGGAATGTGGTTATAAATGAAGGTTGCAATTAGTAATCAAATAGTTAGACAATCAATTAAGATAGTTTGGTAATAGTCGTTAATGGGCGGTAGGTACATAACACCCCCCCCGTTAGCTTGAAATTATAAAGGTAGGTGTTTTTTTAGAATTTCAACAAAACAAAAAGGTAAGTCATACAAAAAGTGAACAAATACATACATTGCAATACATATTAACATTTTGAGAAAAATTTCAAAACATACAAATTTGAATATTATCACTAAAATTAACCAAAATACAATACATAATAGGTAAGTATTAAAATACAATATAATTTATAAATATAAATTTCCAATCAAATAGTTTCCAACACCGTAAAAATATCAAAATTATACAATTTTAGATTTTAGGTATGTAAAAATATAGGTAAAGTTTATACAAGAATATTTTTTAGGTATAGTTAGATGTTTGGAGTCTAGCACTTCTCCTTAATTGAGTTGTGATCGGGTTTTGATTTTCAGGATAATGAACATTATTTAGTTCTAAGTTTTCGGGTTCATGTGATGGATGTGGTGGGTTTTTACAACAATTTATCATATTCATGATTGGGTTAATGCTTATGTTAGGAGTAGAGTTATACTCTATTGGTGGAGAATATTGATGTCTCCTCATGTTAACTATATAATTTTTTATATATTTATATAGTTTGTATAGCAAGTAACACAATAGCAATTTTCCAATAGTGAGAAGTGTATATATTAAAACATTGTTCTTTAACAATTTATGAAATGTGGAATCATTTTTACTTTTCATGATATTAATGTCATCTTTGATTTTTTCTAATCTTTCAGATGAGTGATGTAGTTCGTCTAAATTTATATTCGTTAAATGTAGTCTGGGTAGTTTATTTGGAATAAAAAAGTTTGAGTTATTATAAATTTTACAACAATCGTCTTGTGATAAATCAAAGTTTGGAATGATAGTTTCAAAAGAGTTTACATATACTTTACTTGGAATTAGTTTTGTAGTTGATGTATATATTTTACACTGTTCATTTAGTTCAATTATTCCAGTATTTTGTAATATTATGTTTTCTTTCATAGAATTATTACAGAATATATTGCCGTTATCGGCTTTGGATAACATATAAATCCATGTATTACTCTTGTCGAGTTTTTGATAGATTTCGTAATTATGTTCAGTGATTTTAACATTACATAGTGATATTGATTTGGAAAGTGGGTTTAACATTGTAACCTCACAATTTGGGTGAGAAGATGTTATATAGAGTGTGTCTATGTTTTTACATAGGTAGTTAGTATAATCTATTAATTTACAAGTTTTTAAATCATTTAACATAGTATAAACATCGTTCAATTCGGTTATTAATAAATAAAATCTATTCCACTTTTTATAGGTAATGGAATTACATGATATAATTTAAAATTAACTTCGCTTACAAGTGGGTTTTTTAATACAAATACAAGTTTATTTTTGTAATACAAAACGTTAAGCTCTAAAATTTCTGATATGTATACATAATTTTGTTTTTCAGGTATGTATGGGTAGTTAGTTCCAGAAGGTAAGTGTGCAATTGATTGTCTGAGTAGTTGTATTAGTCTAGAAGGCGATATTATTTCTGGATGTAAGATGTTTAATTTCGAAAAGAGTATTGAATCTATTAGTGTATTGATTTCAATTTCTATGTCGGATATAATATGTGTGAGTGTAAGCAAGTGTTCAATAACGTGATTTATTTCTGAGTTGGTCAATTGTCTCCTTTCTAATTCTTTTGTATAGAAATGGAATTGTTCGATGTTATCGTTGAATATTTTTTCATTGTCGTGTATATTTCGAATTGTGTTATTAAAAGCTGATATAGTGGATTGGACAATTTGAGTTTGTTCTTTCAATAGATTTAATGTATTTTCATCGTCATTGGTTAATTTGTTCAGAACCTTTTCGTAGTGTACTGTGTCTTCAAAGTCAGCAGTTCCGAATAAATATTTTAATCCGCTTCCTACCATGTTTATTATACCTCTTCTGGCACGTTTTTCGCTAGGATCATTCTGGTTTAAAATTTCTGAAAATAATTTATATTTTTCTTCTAGGTTTGGTATGCTCGATTTGATCATGATTGGAACATTTGCGCATATTATACTTAAACTTGGGTTTTCGCAGATATTTTTTGTTTTTATGTAAATGTTGTTGACAAATTTTATTTTCTTTTCAACATGTTAAATGTCTGTGTATACAAGCAATTTCCACGTATTATGATGAAGTTTCACAGTACCGATATTATCGAAGAAAAGACCGGGAGATGTGTTGATAGGTTTTAATTTAAAGTTGATATTGGCTTTTGTAAAGTTTAACGCGAATGTGAAGTAGATGGTGAGGATACAAGTCCATCTGAAACGAAAGGTTTGATCCTATTAGTGTGTACTACAATTTCTTTTCTCTTTATTTTTAAAGTAACATTAACATTAGAGTTGATTTTAGTTATAGGATATGGGCCGTCATAATTAGGAGTTAATTTTTTTGATTTATTGGGTTTCGATGTTTCATTTTTCAATAATATTAAATCTCCGACATTATATTTATAGTTTTTATTTAATTTTTCATCATGTTTATTTTTTACAATTTCTTTTTGTTTAATTAAGTTATCTTTTGCCATTTTGTGACTCGTTTGTAGTTTAAGTTTAAGTTCATCAAGAAAGTCGTTATACGTATATTTGAATTCTGGGATTTTTGTGATTGACGTTGGGAGTTCTGGCTTATGAAGTCGTCTAATTTTACGCGCGAACCGTCGTATTTTTCGATCCAGTTAAAGAGGTCCGTCGTATCAATGGTTATTTCGGAATAGATTTCGGTCTTTGTAGGTGTCTCGTGTTTGGTCATGTTCGTAATATTTGGGTACATTTTTTTTTTAGCAACAAGGAATTAAAATTAACTTAGATATAAATCACAAAAAATAAAATAACTGAAATAAAGTCTTAAAATGGAGAAATATCCAGTTGTTAACGTATCAAATTATTATATTATATATAAAATTTTAAACAACTGACTTTGTAAAAAGTCTAAAAATGAAAAATTGTCCAGTTGTCAATGTATCAAATTATTAGAATATATATACAAATTTTTAAACAACTGACTTTGTAAAAAAGTCTAAAAATGGAAAAATATCCAGTTGTCAATGTATCAAATTATAAGAATATATACAAATTTTTAAACAACTGACTTTGTAAAAAAGTCTATAAATGGAAAAATATCCAGTTGTCAATATATTATGTAAAATAATGTGCATAACAAGTTTCTCACATATATACACTTTCCATAGTGCCTGATGATGTTCTGATGATCTTGTATTGAGGGTCTGCGACTTCTGATTATCTGTTTCAAAAATTTTTTTTTTTTGTAAATATCTCCTACTTGTCACTCTCCTTGTTTCTGTTAAGTCCAGTAGTTGTTGTGTAATTTTTTCTTCTTCTTTGTTAGGTCCAATATGTGAGTTTTTCTTTTTTTTTTAATTTGTCAAGTCCAATCCCTTTTGTTATTATTATAATGGGGTTCTTCCTTCAGTTTAAACCGTGATGGACCGTCTGTCTTAGACGTTGGGCGAAGAAATCCCACAACGCTGCCACCAGTTTTATGTTATGGACTATATTGGGATTCGTAATAAAACTTCTTAGTTCTTTTGTAGCACTTTGTTATAACACAATATTTTACAATAATTCAAACTATTCACATTATTTAATGAGAAGTGGCTTCTCAGGTACAAACAACGTAACAAGGAAGACTTGCCGAAGATGAATACAATAGTGAAACATTTACATTCGGTTTTATACATGAAACAGTAATGACTTATTATCCTGAGGTGTTTGTATAATGATAGGCGTAATATTCCATGATCGAATATTACGTGGTTTACTAGGTTGACAATATTTAGGAATGTGGTTATAAATGAAGGTTGCAATTAGTAATCAAATAGTTAGACAATCAATTAAGATAGTTTGGTAATAGTCGTTAATGGGCGGTAGGTACATAACATTCATATAATATACTAGATGTCGCAGTTAGCAAATTTTGTGTGAATCGAAGTGAGAATTTTTTCCGCGGGACTTTTGACAACAAGGTGAGCAGAAAACATGTTAGTTTTTTATAGAGATTAACGACCAGTGTGAATTATTTCGGATTTATTCGACGAAAAAACACTTTGTTCATTAAGATTTAGACAACAAATTTGTAGAAATGTGTGGAAAACAGCAATATGTTGTCAAACGCGCGATATACCATGACTAACTCATTCCACGGAGTACTCCATCTAGTACTATATGGAAATCTTTGTGTCAAACATATCGTGTTTTTTGTATCTTTGTACCAATTTATAATAAAAATACGTAATGAACGTGACGTGCCAATGTTTTGAGGATTAAGGTTCCATTTTATGATAGGTTCATTATATTTTTTGACAAAATGAACATGAAAGTAAGCTATCTTCTCGGAAACGCCGTTTTTTAGTAAGCTTCCTCAATTATACGGCTGCGGAAGAAAGTGTTTATTATTATAAAACTTTCATTACGTAGACTGAAAAACCCAAAGCAAAGAGAGCAAAGAGCAAAAATGTTTTCCAGTGAACCCAAACCAGAAACACTTGAACCACAATTTATGTATGTATCGAAAACTATTGATTATTGAAAATCTACCGAAACTGATGCGAAATTAATTACAAGAATATTATCTAAAATACTGTTTGATCTTGTGGAGATAAGTTCAGTCATTTATTTGCTGATAAACCAACATAAACTCATTTCATCGATTACATATAATAAATGTACCCACTTATTTGTTTATGTTCAGGGTTATCCCATGGGTAGCGTGTTAAGGCCTTGGGGTAAAATCCAAGACATAACCCTATCATATAATATACATACATACCTATATATTTACCCATATTATAATCACTTTTCCAGTCTGAATATTGTACCCACCTGACCGAGTGTTTACCTGCACACCAAATTAATTTGCCAGCCAAGGTAAATATATACATTACTTGAGACATTAATAGACATCCAACATCCAAATATAGGCATATAATTATATTCACAAAATACCTATCAAAATATTTAAGTATTTTGATAATTAAAATTTCATATTTTTTAGGTCTATATAAGAGACGAAGAAGATAATTTTTTTAGGACCAGGTTTTCAAATCTTTACAATCTCATCCGATTCCAATGGAAGGTGATTTTTTTTTATTATAAATGGTGGTTCACTATTTCAAATCATCCGATTTCGATGTTTTTCAGTAACTCATGGATGGTCCCATTACAATTTGGTAAAGATGTAATGATGGGATTCATAAGAAAATCATCAAAGACTTCAATTTGCAAAGTTGCCTGACATATATACTATGGGCGAATAATACACATTTTTATCTCAACTATTTTTTTGACAAATTTTTAACATCTCAATAGAGACGAAGTTGGAATATTAAAGATGAACCAGGAACACAAGGCACCTACAGGGCTTACGACCTGTCATCGGCTGGTTTACATGATCACTTTATACGCTTGCGCAACGTTCACCAATTACAAAATTCTTTAATTTATTTAAACAACTAAATAAGTCTCATAAATCTTTTCGGAAGTGCGACAAACAAATCACCAATCGCAATCAGAAGGATTTTATATGAACGCATAAATAACATAAAAACACGCAAGTACAAATTACAAATATTGAAATGATAGGTATTAAAATCTGCAACTTTCTCTCATAAAGAGGATGCGCACTGGTAAACGCAACTGCTCCCAGGTGCCAGATGTACCATTTTCATACCTTTATATGTACCAATAGATGTACCATAGATGTAATTTAGATGTACCATTTTCATACTTTTATTTAATTAATAAGAAAAGAAAAATGAAAAACAGCCATACATAAATTATTTCTCGAAAACGTTGCTATCTCTCGTAGTTGTAAAATCGTTAAAAAGGTCTCTACCATAACTCAATGTATCTGTACTAATGCAGGGGAAGTTAACCGTAATTAAAACAAATAGCTAAACTTTAATGCTAGTAATCGAAATAATGCTGTTTGCAGAGCTGTTGTGCAGTCAGCTTAATTAATCAAAATAGGTATTTTATTCAACTGTAGGTAGGAATATGAACCACAGAAACACATCTAAAATGCATCAAAATAAAACACCTCATGCAAAAGCAATTCACAAAGTTAATGCGATAATGAAACTTGCGGTTGATCCAACATTTTATATGGTAGTAATTGAGAAGATCTGAGAAAATAATACAGGTAATTTATATCTGCTTTTTGTTAATATTATCTTCCATTATCATAAATATTGTTATCCCGAGTAAACGTTACTACTTTATTTAAAA
This sequence comes from Molanna angustata, assembly GCA_963576475.1. NCBI lineage: Eukaryota > Metazoa > Arthropoda > Insecta > Trichoptera > Molannidae > Molanna > Molanna angustata. Next base: position 10,575,713 of record OY754981.1, read on the forward strand.
CTACCTTAATACCCGCTGCTTCGCTTGCTATAATTGAATGCCGATTAAATATTAATAAACTTTATAGAGTAATACGACGTACAGTAATAAATTAAATTAAAATAGCGAATATTTAACTTCACAAATATACAGTTTCCGAAATATTCGAATATTCTAAAGAAAATAAAATAAAAAAAAGCTTAAAAGTACTTCGTTATAGGTAAGTTAGTTTAAAATGTATCTAAATAGTAATTAAATTCACGAGAATTAAAAGTTCATTGACAATTGAAAAAAAGTTTTTTTTTAATATTTATTTAATTCTATAGACTTGGATTATATATGATACAGATACCTAGTCAGCGCAATGAATGTATGCCAACAAAAACTACGCTGAAACAGACGAATTTCACTCGCCCGGCCTTATACGTACACATACCGATACGCACACCTACATAATACGTAGACCAACCGATCTACCGCCTCACACACACATGTAAAAAAAACTTGGCATACATTCGAATTCGAAATTTGTACTACACGCGGCTTCTGTACATTATAATTCTATGTCTATAGGTCAAAATCAGATTCAGAAAAAAAATAATAAGTGTAAAAGATTATTTTGCATTTTAGTGAAAAAAAAATGTTTTTTGAATTCACTGTAAATAAAATGATACCAAAGTTACCTAATTTAAACTGGGATCTTTTATTCGAACATTGGATATGGTAAAATATTCAATCCGTTTGGGGCCAGATGAAAAAATACATGAATAGAAAACACACTGAAGGGGAAAATGAAAAAAAAAACTTAGTAAAATTTATTCCCGAATCAAAGAGGTCAAGTGTTGAAAACTCTCCGACGTATCTCACAAGTGTTGTCTCATATTTTATTTACTTATATATTTATTTTGATTTGAGCAGATCGACTAGATTATTTATTTATTTTATTTATCAACATGCTATTTTAGTAGTTAGTTAGTTAGTTTCGGAGAAAATTGAGAGTATGATCAATTTTTTTTTGTACATCATAAGCCGAAAACCTTAAAAATGAAAAAAAAAAGGAGGAAAAGCAAAGATTTTAAGAAAGATAAGGGTGGTTCATTCAAAATTATGAGATAAAAAAAACAGTTCATGACATTCAGGAATGATATAATTTCCTTTTACAAAATATTGTCAAATAATTCATTTCATTTAATGTCTTCTGACCAGTTTTCAGCAGGGGGGAACATCAAATGAAATTTAAATACTTTTGAAACAGTCAAAGACATTGGTATAAAAATTAATATTCTAGTAAGGGGAAGAAAATCAAATGAAATAATTATAAATCTGCAGTTAAGCCCAACTTTTTTTATGTATCAAAGCATGGGCTAAATGCCGCCCATAAAGAAACCCACAAATTTGATAAGGAAGTACAAATAATGTAAATTTGAACTGAACACGCAATAAATGTCGCGAGGGTGTAAAAAAAAAATTTAATGATAAAATGTTAAAAAAATATTTTCAAAAAAAAAAAATTCTGCTCGGAATTGATCCCAGAACGCCGACAATGAGGTAAAACGACTAACCACTATTCCACGACGGACAACACTAGATCTGATCTCAACTGAATTATAAATAAAAAATCATACAATTTGATTAAAAGACGATTTTTAAAAAACGTCTTCATGAACTATGATGTTGAATTTAAGCGTATGATTAATCCAACTGTCGGTTCGTTTAAGATAATATATTTCTCTGAATCGAAAGTATTAATCTTAGTCCCGTGTGAGAGAATTTTATGCAGAGTTTTTGCACGGTTTTCTAACTTTGAAGACAAAAAATACCAAAGAGTCTTCGCAGCATATATGTTCTATACTCATAATTCATTTAGTGTGTCTATCTGTATGTGTTTCCTTATAACTTTTGATCCGCTTAATGTACATAGCCTAAAATTTCAAAATGTATAGGTAGATAGTTATAGGCCTACATAACTTTTGTGCTCATAATATCGAATTTTTATTTCAGTTATCAACTTTTGAATTTTCGCTTTATTTTTCCATATATCTAAAAAAACATTGAAGGAAGAACGCTGAAAATGGTATAAATATAGACAAATACGAAATCTCAAATCCGTTTTATAAAAAAGTTTCTCAAACATTTTTTAATGATAAATTTATGTGTTAGACTGCCTATATTTCTCAATTTGAATATATCGAATAACACCGAAACACCCCAACTAGATATTTAAATAGCAGTACCTATATCTCGAACTTTTTTATACAATTTTTGCAAAAATTAAAAAAAAGAAACACCACAACTAGATATTTTAATAGCAGTACATATCAAACTGTTTATACAATTTTTTTAAGAATTAAATTTGGCGACGATATCGTTTCATACAATTTAAATGGCAGTATACACAACACAATATCTACGGGGACACTCAATAGTTTGATACTTATTCTCCATGTATACATACATGCCATCAAGCTGTTGAATATTTTGGTTAGGAAGAAAGGTCTGACCTCTCCACACTATCCTATATATACATACATACATACCTACATTTTATTTATTTTATTATATTTTATTTAATTATGGGAACAGACAGTTATATACCTTGTGGGAAAACAAAAAAAAAACAAAATAATATATACAAAACCAGTAAAGTTCCCTAATGCTTTTATACAATCAAAATAAAAATTATGGCTAGATAATGCGCGTGATCTCTACAATACAAAATAAAAAATATAGACAACAAAAAAATATAAAATACTTATTCATTAAGAATTTGACGTACAAACCTCTATAGGACAGGAAGGGAGAGGGAAAAGAGGGATAGGAATAACCTCGAAGATTTTAAATTTCGCCCCAATAGATCACACCAACAACAGCCTCCACATGTTTTATATAGGAAATTCCTTCTGGCCGCCGCCTACCCGGAAGACCACTCAAGAGATGGAAGGATAGATGGACTTCGTTATCCCAGGAGGCATAGTTTTTGAAGAACAGACCAACTAGGTCTACTAAACGAAGAAGAAGAAGTATTTTTAACTATGCATACTATCGCCATCGACAGTTGGATCTCATGTGTATAACATGCAAATTGTTTAGTCAAATTTAATACAGTAACGCGTAAATTCAAATATACCTAACTGTGTGATATAGAAATACACTTTTATTTACAAATCAAAGGTAAGGCGTAAATTTAATTATTTAAGCGCGTTTCAGGGTCTCGATCCCAAAACCCACAACGTAACAAATACGTAGTCATAGACTAGCATATGGATAGTGTATTTCCCTGTTAACCCGAACGGCAGAGTATTAAACGATGCATACGTAATGACACACAGTAGGTAGGTACCTCAAGTGAGAAAGATATACCCTAAGTTACCCAGAGAAAATCTCACCCTGGAGGCATCCAGGCGCAGAATATTAGTGAAGCCTTCATAATTCGTTGGGAGAGCTCCGCCGATTCATTTATACAAAACCTTTTGCGTGAGGGAAGCGGCGTCCTCAGACGAAAATGAATTCAAATATCTTCGCCATTTTCACGTGTTTGTTTGCGGTGAAAAAAAAAAAAAACAAACTTAACCCTTTGGGATGGGCGTGGAACGGGATAAGTAATATGATTCGTGGAAAGGGCTCGTTTGAGGTTTTCAAAAGATTTTTTTATGTAAATTTAATATTTAGTTCTTGCATGAATCATTACGTAGTAGCCATTTGGAAACAGATATACCATCACGTCATGTTCCTCACAGGGTAGGCAGAGAGAACCGGACATACGAATTTTTATCTTGACACACATTCATCTTGAAACGAGAGATAGCAACGTATTCAAAAAATAATTTATGTAGGGCTGATTTTTTATATTTTCTTTCTTATTGAATATAAAGAAGAAAAAGATAATTCTGGCACCAGGAAGTGGTTGTGTTTACCAGTGCGCATACCCTTTCTATAGGTGAAAATTGCAGATTTGTATCTTCAGATTATCATTGTAAGTCCTCATTTTGCTCATATACCATCCACCTGATTACAATGAAACTTGGTGATTTGTGTAGCGCACAGACGGAAAACTGAAAAAAAATTCTTCACTTCGACAAATTTTATAGCTAAAAATAACATACTAGTACAAAATATTATATTGAAATAATGTTGAAATTGCAACTTTCACCTATAAAGAGGATGAGCACTGGTTAACTCTCAGGTGTCAGACTTACCTTTTTATTACCTACATATATTATATTCAATAAGAAACAAAATATAAAAAAAACAGACATTAAAAAAACGATTCATCGAGAACGTTGCTATCTCTCGGAATATTAATGTTAAGTGGCTATAGTAGGCTATATAGTATATTTTGAAAATAATTTCGCTAATACCCTCAAAAGATACGTCTCTGAAATATGGAACAGTTTGTTTGTACATCTTTATTATATTGCATGATTTTTTTGAATTATGAATTTGTTTAATACTTTTCTTGTAAAATTATTTTTAGTAAAACCCTTTATTTTTTTATGTAACTAAAAAACTACAAGGCCTATGAAGTAGATTTTTACTTCAATCGAAAGAGAATATGAAAATCTACCGGCTGAGTTTTTTATTATGATAACATTTCAATAACTATTCTTGCTATTTAAGGGGGGGACTGCTGCCAACGTACCTATTTTTGAATTTGATATACCATCATTATTTCTTATCAAATCGTTTTGAAATAATAATTTAGATAGTTTGGATATTAATAAATAAAAATATACCTTAACTTCTTGATAATGTTCTGTATAAATTCTTGTAGAAAAATAATGGCATACCCCGATTTTCAACGTTTATCATATATTTTTAATAAACTATAAGGCGTAGGTAGAGTAATATTTTTTTATTAAATTAAAGAAGACAAAAATATTTAGAAAAATATGATGTGACGTTGCATTAATGCTTCAGGTTTAGTAAATAAACATAAAAAACATTTATTTTCCATTCAGCGCCATTGCATAATAAAAGTTTTTTGGTTTATTTACTTAACCTGATGCGTTAATGCAACGTCATATCATATTTTTCCAGGTATTTTGTTCTTCTTTAATTTATAAAAAAAATATTTCTCTATACCTCATAGTTTTTTAGAAATTTAAGATAAATGTTAAAAATCGAGGTATGCTTATTATTTTCCTACAAGAATATATACAGAACATAATCAAAAAGTTAAGGTATATTTCTCTTTATTAATATCCAAACTAACTAGGTTATATTTTTCAAAATGACTCGTTTAGTAATAATGATGGTATATCAAATTGAAAAAATAGGTCCGTTGGCAGCAGTCACCCTCTTAAAATAAAACATCTAAATTTTACCTTTTTTGCACGATAAAATATTGTATATCACATATAAGGTGATAAACAATATTTTTTTGTGTTTCATACATTAGAAGGTAATTTAATGTGCATTTTTGCGGACATCCGTATACCCAGGGTATACAAAGGCCTTAATTAAAATACTCATTTTAGCAAAATTTATAAATACGCTACTTTTTTGTGCAACATAAACATTTCCCCATGTGTGTAATGAACAATAAATCATTTTAATTTATAGTATACCTACATACTCTTCTGCTAACACCATGATGGAGATTATTTGCATTGTTCATTGTTAGTATTAATGAAAACAAAGTAAATAATTTCACAATGTATCCGTTTGGAAGCAATGACCAAAATAATTATAGCGTTTGCTTTAATAATTTTGATTTAACGAAATTATAATATATTGAGTTATGAATGTTGCGAATTGAACGGAATATAATTAATTTTTACAACAATTCTGTAGCACAGTACCCCCTTTTCAGTAACTATTGTAACTAAAATAGGAACATACTAAAATTGTAGATTTTAGGTTTACGGTCTTATTTCAGCGTTATAAAATATCAACTTGGACTAAATGGAATAAGAACGTACCAATATTGGCCGCAACGTTCTTAAAAAGTTCCTGAATTAGACGTATTTTGAATAATTATGAAAATTATGAAAGTTTACTAATTTCACAATCATTTCATTTTTAAAAATACGTCTAATTCAGTAACTTTTTAAGAACGTTCCGGCCAAAATAGGTACGTTACTATTCCATTTAGTTCATGTTGATATTTCGTCGGTTGACAAGTAAAACTCATTAAGTACATTTTTATGACTGAACGACTATTATACATTATGATGCCCAAATATTAACAACCCTTTGCAAGAAAAAATCACTTAGTGCATAAAGCAATCCAAAATAGTAGTATTTTATTGAAAGATATCATTAATTGCTGTTTTGTAAGTTCTTACGGCAGGAAAAACTAACTAAAACTTGATTATTTCAAATTAGCTGCAGTGTCACTTAGTGAGTTTTACTTGTCAACCGACGATTTTATAACACTGAAATAAGACCGTATCTAAAATCTACAATTTTAGAACGTTCCTATTTTAGTTACAATAGTTACTAAATAGGGAGGCACCGACTTCGAATAGTGCAGACCCGGGTAATCGAAAATACAGCAGGCAACAATAATATCTTATATAGTTCAGCAATGATCTCATTTCGATCATAATGATCTCTAAGCAAACGCATTAAATATAGTCCTACAGAAAAAAAACATAAGTTGGAACCTTATATTTAAGTACCTACTTATGTAAATTTTTATTCTGTGAAGAGAGTTATCTAACAAAAAATATATACCTATCTCATGGTCTATAATAATATATCAAGTTTTTAATTGGCGTTTTCATTCTTACTGCTTGAGATAAAGGCACCACATTACTGCTTGAGATAAAGGCATGTCAAACATTAGAACATTGACAAGTCAAGGGGTGGCCGCACCACTTAAATTACCGAGGATCATATTTGGAAAACAAAATTTTCCTCTTTTTACTAGGGGTGAAAATATATTGAGTGTCATAAATGGCTGGAGGGTGAAATTGCATTCTTTGAAGATTTCATCTATGGCGCACGTGCCCTCTCAGTTTCCAATAAAGAAACACATCGGCCGAGTCTAGTAGTAACCTATAATAATATTTTGATTACCAAACGATGCAGATCATGTTGTCGATATCGAGATGATAATAACATAAATATGAACAGAAGATAGTCTTACAATAAGAAAACAAAAATAGGGAAAGAAAAAATAACTTTCCTAATAATATATCAATATAGAATTACTTGTTATGCATATTTCAATAAAGGTATTATGATATTTTTGTTGATACCTGTTACGTTGTCATCAATTTATTTATTCTAATATATTAAATAGAGGTTCTTGGGAGAGCTGAGAGCAGCAGAGAACCTATGATAAAATACTTCAATATCCACAAAATCTCCTATCTGCGTCACATTCTGCTTGGACCAAAATATACCAGCAGGGCTACTCATGAAGTCGATTAAAATAAATTTAAGATCAGCTACAGACTTTAGAAATCTGTGAGGTTAAAATTAATTGAACAATTGGGTCGATGGCAGAGCGGTAAGCGCGCTGGGCTAGTAATCAGTGGTCGCGAGTTCGAATCCTGCCTCGACAGATTTCGTTCACCACAAGCATTTATTTGCTTATTTTAGGGAATGTAGGAAGATGTATATGTACTTTTTTAACAAGGACATATTCATTTTTTTATAAAAAAAATAAAAAAAATATATTAATTTATACAAAAATTGTCACAATTTCATTCTTATGAATGAGCATAACATTTTTATGATTCAAATAACAGTAATTAAAAGAAAAGATTACGATCTAGTACTGAATTATCAATTTTTAAGATTAAGGCAAGATAACAACGCTTTAAGAATGTGTCATGACTACACCACAGCTCGTTTTTACCAAGATCGGATGAGGTGTCGGTACATGAAACGCGAAAACTTTCAACACAAAATATAATAAGTAGTATAAAAATAATATGTATCATACGTAAATAATATGCTGAGAAATTTAATTTCTTTCAAAAATGTTATCAAATACAAATACATAATAAACTTATTCTTACATTATATAAAAAAACGTGTTGATAACACTCTTCCTGCAACCAGTTTCCATTCAATTTGATAAAGCAACTCGCTCCCGCGAGTCGCTATGTTTGTTTAAGATAAACTGAACCTTATCAATAAATTAAGGGGAATAGAGATTTGCGTACACGTCATACTATTAATTCGTTGTTGTTGTCATATCTCATATAGATAATATTCGAATTACAGTTACGAAATTTGTAACAGATTCTTAAATGACATTGCCTTATGAACAGCCGCATCTAAAAGATACATGTAAAGAATAACCCTAGGTGTGCTTTGGAAAGGAAGTCGAGACCCTGGACCATGTGTTTTTTTGAATGTTCAATCCTAACCGAACATGATTTGTACTATAGGTACTCATAATAATCCACTACCAATCAATATGTCACATCTATTGTCATAAAATTCCCTGCATATAAATTTAAATTCACACATAGCAAAATTTCTTCGCCTTAGTATGTAGATTCAATCTATAATGCAATAACCTCGTCTCAAAGTAATTAAATAATTTTTTTAGACTGGCAGAAATCATCCTAATGATTGGGTGGAGTGCCACATAGCCGAAAAGAAGAAGATGAAGAGTTGTCATGTATTCTTTTGTTGCCCGAATAGAACTGCATTTGATTTTTATAACTCCATTGATAAGGTTTCCCGACCTTTTAATATTGCACACCTTTTGTCACTCACTGAACAAAAACCACATAATATATATTCCCAAATTTCGAAATTATTGTTTTCAAAATAATGAAATTAACCATGTTAAACTTCCTAGATCTTACCATAAAAATAGCTAATAATACCCTTACTTTTGACATATTCAGAAAACCAACATACACGGATAATATCATACATAACACTTCACAGCACCCAATCACACACAAAATTGCAGCATTTCATTCAATGATCACTAGATTACTCAACGTACCATTGAATAACACAGACTATAACAAATAATTACAAACAATAGAAACAATAGCCCTTAACAACGGTTACAAAAGAGACATAGTTCATAAAATATTAAACAGAAAAATACATACGAACATCATACATAAATACATTTACAAACCAAAACCACGAGAAACAGGTAAAAATTGAGAAAAATTATATATCTGGATAAAATTACACACGAAATAACAAGACAACTTCCTTCAAACATAAAACCAGCTTTATATATATACATACATACATACCATCACGCCATGTCCCTTACGGGGTAGGCAGAGAGAACCGAACGCCATATCTTTCTATCCTGGCACACATTCATCGCCTCGTCAACATTCATGCATCGTCTCATACATGTTCGTCTATTGTACATGCTTCTAACATTTCCGTCTTTCAGAATATCGTTCACATGGTCGTGCCATCCCTTTCTTGGGCGGCCCCGGCCTCTCAGACAATAATATAGGACTAATACTGAAAAACAACACAGAAAAAACAAGTTATTTGAAACATAGTGGAATATACGAACTACATACAATGTGGAGACTGTGACAGCATTTACATAGGAAGAACGGGACGGACAATTGAAACCAGACTTAAAGAACATAAACGCTGTTTAAATGGACTCGGTTTTTCAGAATTTGCAAACCACCTAATACAAGAAAATCATACATTTGACAATACAAACACCCAATTATTACATAAACACACATACCGACTGAAACAAAACAATCTAGAGACATTAGAAATACACAAAGTAATTAATAATCACAAGAAAATAATAAATAATCAGACGCAACCCTACACTTCACCACTACTGTCCATGTTCCCGTTAGGTCAACGCTCACCCCCTCCCTTGCCCCCGCTTTCTAAGACACCCTTGACACTGCCACACACCACGCAAAATTAGTTTTCAGTTAGTATTAACTCACCTCTCACCTGAGGAAGATAACGGAGGTTATCGAAACATGTTGTGTTTTAAAAAATATAACTAGTGGAAACAAACAAAGTTTATTAATTTATTTTAAAATATATTTAATAAAATCAATCATTAGTCTATGATTAATAACTTGTGTGTCTTTAAAACACTAAAATGGCACAAATCACCCTCAATTTGGGTGGGTTGCCTAATATAAATACATAAAAAAAAGAGTTGTTTTAAGAATCGTGATTTAGAAAGAGACAGAATGTAACGTCGACTGCACCCGAAGCGGGTTGCAACGGAAAACATATAATTTTTGTTGTCGCGGCGCGATAACGAAGGCAATAACATCACACAGAGTTGCATTATGACTATAATTAAATTTAACGCTGCAGAACACATTTCATATCAACGTCTTTATGGCCTCCTGGGACAAAAAACTATGAAGTGAAATCACTTTTTTGTCCTCGCGAAGTCACGGAAAATAAGATATGAAATATTTATTGGATTAAATGCATACCCGCACACCTGTCACTGGTAACACCACATCGAGGTATACGTCGTGATGGTTTGAATGTATGTACAAGACGGTTAAAATTTGCTAACAATTCGTATAGATAATATCTACATTGTAGCCGTGATAATTTTTATTAGAGCTATTAAAAATCAAATTGCAACATTAAAATGTTTTAACTGATTCAACGATCTGAATATTGAACAGTCATTATGTAAATTAAACACTCCAACAATGGGTTGAGGAACATAATTGTATATAAAAAACACATTCCTATATTTACATTTAAACAAATTAAAGGGATATTAAAAGGATTTCAACGACGTTAATTTAACTAATGATATAAGTAGGTACATATTTTACAGGAATTTTTTAAATTTATAAAAAGCTTTCAATTATCATTTAAAATAAATTAAATATTTTTTTCCAAATGGATTTGATTACAATAAACAATTAATAAATAAATATAAAGCTTTTGAAAAACGTTTATAAAAATCACGTAGGTGCGAAGAAAACAAATTGGGTTTTCATGCAAGATTGCTTTAGGTATAAAAAATACTTGGTATGAGTTCTATTGAAATTTAATTGATTATCGACGCATTTCGTGCAATGCACATCGTCAGAATAATGTGCCTTGGAAGAAACGCGTCGATAATCAAATAAATTTCAATAGAACTAATACGAAGTATTTTTTTATATTTGTAATATATCTACATACAATGGACTTCTATCAATAATTATTTACGATCGACAAACTAAACTTAGCTAGATTGTTTTGATCACGTGTGTGCGCAACCGTTCCCTTCAGGCCGAAAAACTTCAAGATGTTTGGCGATATCAAGGTTTACCTATATTGCTAATGTAATATAGAATAAACAAGTACTAAATTTAAATAAATAACGTTATAGATCCATAAATTATACATCTAAAGAGCTAGAAGTAAACCGTTATCAGATATAGGAAAAGATATTTGTTTTATTAAATTTATGTTATTTTTATGAGCTTTAGATAGTAGGTATGCGTTTCAATGTATCAGTATGTGATTTGGATCGATTGGCTGCTTATTGTATGGAAAATAATTGTTTTTAAATATTGATGTGTCTTTTAATAAGATTTACTAGGAAAAAGATAAAATGAAATTTGCTTGTAGGCTCGAACATTCCGATTTGGCGATCGTGTCGGAGGTGAGGGATCTTGGACGCAAGGCTTACCTTCCGCTGTCATTATTAAAACACTATTTCAAGGGCCTCATTCATGCTTGGTTTTGTCTCTAGAATAATTAAACCCTTGCGGAGTCCTGATGTCGTAAAAATACTGTATCAATCCTACAAATGAAGCTTACTTGATTATTGCTCGTTAGTGTGCAATCCACACTTAAAGCGTCACATAGACAGGATTGAAAAAATACAGCAAATTGTGCTGCGACTGCTCGGCTTTTTGAGTTTCCACAGATTCTATGACTACTCGGAAGCGGAGAAGTAATACAGGCTACAATCGCTCTCCAGTCGACATCGAGTGGCTGATCAAACAATGCTCTTTAAAATCGCTAATTCAATTGTAGTTTGTCCAGACCTCAAAGAACTGATTTACTATCGCGTACCTAGGACGACCGCCCGGCATTCGAGTACTTTTCATACTACAAGGTTTAATACGAATTATGGTAGAAATAAATTTGTTAGACGATAATGTGAAGAATATAATTTCATATTTCAGGGTTTGGAGATATTTTAACTTCCAATTTCGATTTACAAATCTGGTTTGATATCGGTGCTGGCGACACAACGGTGAGATGTTGGTGGATACGAGCGATTTTCTTCTTGTCCCCTCTATCCTTTCCCCTTCCGTTTTCCCTTTCCTCCTTCCTGTGACCAGTCATTTTGTTTTTTACAATTTTTCGTTTTCGTTTTAAGTACTTCTTAAATTTATTAAACCATGTTATTGTATAATTTGCGCTTTTCTGTAATTGGACTTATCGTTGAATTAAGTTTGTATGTGTGGTCTGTGGAATTTAAAAAAATAGTATTATGCCATATCACACAATATGGGTTAAGAAGCGACACGTTTGCGAGTGTGCATTACCTTATGATAGAAAGCTCGATACAAGCATGTATCCCTAAATATAAGTCTCGTCTCATCTATATTCAGAATGAGTGGTGAACCTCGTCTCTGAACTGTGTGATTTCCCAGCTATTCCGAAAGTGACGATAGTAGAAAAGAGTGGAAGCCAGTACTTCACATCCTTAATTTAATTGGTATATTCTTCTTTTTCCTCCTTGGGTTCATGACTGAGGTTGTCGGTTACACTCGAACACCCGTCGAATGGTCCACCTCCATACAGGACGGTAATGGGCAGACAAAAAGGCTTAATTGATAGAAGATCCTGTATCGGACTTGGATCTCTTAGGGGTATTGGTATGAAATATGCTTGATAGTAGTTCCTCGTGTCGTCCGACGAGCAGCCGCTCCGGGGATTAACAGAGCTACAAGCTCCATAACGTTCCTTATGGAGTGGTTTAGGTGACTGCATATTTCCTCTCGATGTACCGGGCTTGACAAGGTTGCTCCATGGAGTCGGTGAGCTGCCTAAGGATCTACTATCCTCTACGTCTCCCATTACGATGAACTTATCGAGGTTATCTATCTTTCTGGTATAAACATACGAGTCAATGATCACTGAAATATTAGGTCTGGTTTGATTATTTATATCAGTAGCTGAAAAAATAATTATCAAATATACTAAGCACGAATTTCAATCTACATTTTGAAGAGTTATTTATTAACAATAATTTATTTTATATTTTTACATATTATACCGGCCTATTGTGTGTATCAATTATTTTTTAACTTTTACTTTATAATGTTAAACAAAATAATACACATGGACATAATTCAATTAGGTATTAGAAATAATTACACCGTTTAACCGTAGCGAAGAATTATAGTTTTAAAGGCTAATCCACACGGGGAGAGTTTCTATCCAGTTCTGCGCGAGAGTTGCTTTTCAAGGCACCAATAATAAACTAAGCGTATATAGAACTCAGCTTTAATGTATTATACAGTGATCTGTGGTCAATTGAAGATTGAACGACTATTATATCCTGCATCGTATCGGACATGCTTTAGATTAAGTAAATAAATGTTATTTGGCTAAGGTCAGTTAAATTAAGATAATGTTTCTAAAAAAATTAATAAAATATGTTTTTGGTCAAATTGAGTTGGCTACAAAAGTAAATTCAGTACGATTGGGTTTGGTAAGATTTTTTTGAAAACTAAAAAACTGATTATGATAAATAATGTATATTATGTAATTCGAAGGATTGTTCAAGAAACACGAAAGTACCTGTACTATCAACTTTCCTCTTGTGACTTGCCCCTAAAAAAATGTTGCGTGTGAAAGGGGTCGTATTGGTACCGACACCAAAGCACAAGGCGCACACACGTGTATCTCTACCTATTGAACAATATTGAAACACATCGCAAAATCAACCCCCTACCTACCCCTAGTGGGTACATAATATGTGGGGTGAGTGTAAGTTATGCGCGAGCTTGTACGGGTCAAGCCAACTGTGCGGCAGGAACATTACTACTATATTATATTATTATTGGGGTAGATAACGTAGCTACCAGGACCGTCACAACCATAGGACAAACGGAGCGGTCACACGGTCTCAGTTGGTGACAGATCACCAGCCTCATGTTTTTTTTTAATAAATTTACCGTGTAATACTTATTGAATAATATTCATTGTGTAAAACTTATTGAATAATATTTATTGTGTAAAATTTATTGAGTAACATTTAATGTGTAATACTTATTGTATTAAAGAAATAAATGAAATGCTAAAAGAAAGGAATGAGGCATCCAAGGCTGAAGGACTGAACATAAACATGGCGAAGACAAATAAATATGGGCACATCAGAAGGACCTCAGATCATGGTGGATGGTGTCTTTATTGAGAATGTCCAAGAGTATATATACTTGGAACACACAAGGAAAATAGGCTGGTAAAATCAAACGGCTGATATGAATAAACGAATTGGACCAAGATGGGCAACTTTTGGAAAATTAATCCACATTCTCAAAAATCGCCGAATTCCCGTCAACCTGAAACGGAATGTATCTAAATGTGTAGCGACTTATGGCTTGGAGACTGTGGCAGCGAAAAGTTCCGAAAAACTAAGGGTCACCCAAAGAGCCATGGAAAGAGGCATGCTGGAAGTCTAAAAGATAGGGTGCGAAATGACACCATCAGGCAACGATCAATATGATAGGTTCAAAGATAGATGGCCAATGATAATGTTAGCTCGGAGACCGCGAATGACAGTTAGAGGTGTCGGGAGACAGCCAATGGGATGGAGGGATGACATCAGCCGTCATACTGGTGTCAATTGGATACAATGGCTTGGAAGGAGATAGAGGAGGCCTTCATCCAGAAGTGGACGGGATTAGGTTGAGAAGATGTATTTTTATTGAGTAATATTTATCGTGTAAAACTTATTGTGTATTAATAATGATATTTTTTTATTTCAGTTCGTGAGTAGGAGGGTACCTACAATAGTAGGTATACAAAACATTGTTATTTATACATCTTACAAAATTATACATTAATATAAAAAATAAAGAAGAATAAAAGAAAAAAAAAGAATAACACAGCATAAAATAAATGTACAAAAAAAAAATAAATAAATGCTTTTTGAGTAATAATTATTGTGTTATATTTTTTGAGTAATAGGTAGGTACTTATTGTACTTGTTTTGGTTTTTGATATGAAAAACATACTTCATAAAATTTAATTTGATATTTTAAGAGGATTTCGAATACTTTAAGTAGCTCAGAATCACAACGGGGGCGCCATAATAAGATCTTGCTCCATTCTAAACTAACCTCAGGCCGGCACTGGTTGCTACACGGAGAACCGAGAGCATTAAACCAGAACAAATAAACAAACGTCATTGCATTTCCATCCAAAAAAAAAATAGGAACATATTTTTATTCGTCGAGCATGACTTTAGCAGATAACAGTTAGGCGGATAAACGATATCGTGGGGGGTGTAATGAAATTAGTATCACATAAAAAAATGTCACTGTAGGGTTAAATACGGTAATCGCGTTTCTTTACGGACTTTTAAACCTTGTTTTATATTTATTTTTGGTTTGAAATAATTGAATCTGTGTCGTTTATTTATTTGATGTGTACTGGTTTGGTTCATTGTGACGAGGTTTAGGTAGTATTTTTTCGACCTTTAAGAGAGCATCTAACGCTGAAAACATGGTATATTAAAACCACCACATTATTGTTAGTAAGAGTAACTATCGCGTGTCTTGAAGAGTTGAGTGAGCACCTGATTCAAATGATTGAAAACCCGAAATTTGTTGATTTTTTTGTATTTTAAGAATAACCCAGACTTGAAATGAAAAAAAAAACTATCTCGAACATTCAAATTGATTTTGTGCACTTTTTTAAGAAAAAAAAAGATGTTCGTCTATACGAAGTATTATTACAGGGTAATTTAAGGAGATTTTTGTGATTTTTACGGGGCTTTATCCTAAATGTTGAAATTATTTAAAGAAATTTTAATATTTTGAATAATTTAATTTCAAAGTTCGATTTTTGTGTTTATATGTCCTCTTAAATAGAACTTATGTAAAGTTGTCGCCAAATAATTTAAACTTATAGCCCAGAAGGGGGGCGATTTGCATGTAAACCAACGAAGCAAAAAGACACAGATTTTCGCTCTGCGCAACCGGAAGCTCGTTCAAGATGTTTGGCGAATATTATAGTCAGAGGCAAAATAATCTTCACTCCGCCTATGATACATACAATCTTGGTCGCTTCTGATAAATCTTTCACGAAAAAGATTCACAACCGTTTGGAAAGGAAAGCACGGATCTCGGTCTAAAGATTAACCAAAATGAAACTATTCTGACAACGATTAATAAAGCCGAAAAACTTTCTACAACAAATTATCTCGATAATCCAGAAATCACGTAATATAAGTTTGTGAGTTTGTATATCTTGGATTGAGCATAAGCGATACCAGTGGATGGGATTGCAAATGCTGGACCCAGCGCTACGGATCCGTAATTAATTCATTTTCCAAATAATGGCGTTAAAGACTACATCGTTTTATTAAAACATAAATATTCGTGCAAAATTATAACAACTCTTAAAAAGAATCTTCATTTTTTTGTAAAAAAGTTATATTAAGAGTATCCAAGTAAGACATTTGGAGATTTACCAGTATTTTTGCATAATGCACAAAAACATTAATTAATATAAAATTTACACGACAAAATAAAGACAAATAATAAGAGATATGACTTATTCTTACTATCTTCAATTTACTAAAATATACTTATAAATACAAGTGAGTATACTTATAGATATTAGTTTTCATCATAAATCAAAAACTGCTAGATCCAGCGCGGTTTCATTTTTTTTAATAATATCCGTAAATATCCTGTTGGATAGAAAACCGCTACTGGATTGCGATCCCTAGAGGAGACCATTTGTTCAGTGATTAAGTGCAGCCGAGAGTCAAAATATATAATGATCTAAGAGTTTCTTCGGTAAAAAATAGATCGTTAGTAAAAAAAACAAGGGTTTGGATTACAGAAGTTTAAAATTTAAATTAATAACAAAATGAGTGGGTATAAGTATTTGCAAATATCTTGAGATGTTTCGTCGGAGAAAAGGAGCGATTTGCGCAACGGCCAACTTTGGGGTTACGCAAAATTTGGGGTTTGCGAAGTACATGGATTATTCAAGATGTTTTTCGATAATTATGAAAATACCTGCGGAACGAACCATTCCTATAGATACATACATGATGTACATACCATCACGGTAGATCCCTCAACCAGCGACAGATGTGCGGGTGTGTATTACATTATAAAAGGAAGCACGACACATGCGTGTATATCTACACACCAGTTTCCTCTCACCTAAAAAGACAACATTCAGAATGGGCGGTGAACATAAAGTAAGGAATATGTACCTACATAGTATGTAGTGGTTGCATAATTATGAGATGTTATTGTTGCCTGTTTTATTTTCGTTTACCCGGCTCTTACTAGACCCCGGAAACGATAATAATGGAAGCCCTATAGATGACCCTAAAAAATAGCGTGCGGTTAAAATCGATAACAATATAATATAGTCGTCTCATCGTTCGTTAATGGCTCCGCTCAACAACTAATTATAGAAAATAATAATATTACAGAGAACGCAATGGGAGAACTAAATGGATAGGTAGCTATGTTATAGCAAAGGCGCCAAGCTGTCTGTACAGAACAGAACGCGAAACACAATATACACAAGATAAAATAAAAATGTTTAGTCAGTTTTTCTCATATTGCTTCAAAGCTGTTTGAAGGAATGTGAAGTTATTTTTATACAAGTTATGTAACGTTCAATAACCACTCAAGTGTTTTTAGGTTTAAAATATAGTGCGTGGTTTGAATAAATGCAGAGACAAAATATCGACAAGAATTAAAGTACAAAGCGATTTGAATAAAGAACTAGCAATCAAATGCAGAGACAAAATATGGACAATAAATAAAGTACACTAAGCGATTTGAATAAAGAACTAGCAATCAAATGCAGACAAAATATGGATAAGAAATACACTAAGCGATTTGAATAAAGAACTAGCAATCAAATGCTGAGACAAAATATGGACAAGAAATAAAGTACACTTAGCGATTTGAATAAAGAACCAGCAATCAAATGCAGAGACAAAATATGGACAAGAAATAAAGTACACTTAGCGATTTGAATAAAGAACTAGCAATCACATACAGAGACAAAATTTTGAATTCAAAAACAGTATTTGAGAAAGGGAGTTCGAACACACCTTAGTCTTCATTATGAAAATATGTTATTGTAGGGTTACTAGCGAAGCCGTTAGGTTGGTGCAACTTTAATTTAGTAATCCCAATATTTAGTGCCATTTTATGATACAAGATCATTCATTACAAAGGTGTTGTAGCATAATTGTTGAACAGTACGAAATACAGGAGGGCAAGTCTGGTCCAACCGGCGAAATCAAAACCCTCACGATTACCCATATCATGGATATAATTATTATATGGAGTTCTTTAATATCTTCAGATGTCATAGAACTCCATATGATGATTATATCCATGATATGGCTAATCACTGATATTAAGTAAGTTTTAAGACTTTCTATTTTCAAATCCATTCAACTGGTATTACTGTTGTTCATGGCTTAAAAATGTATCTATGAAAGAAACAAACATCTCAAATAACGTTTCTATTTATTGGTATCAAATAATGTTATAGAACCATGTAATCGTTTTCCGACCGTTTCCAGATGCCCCAGAGAGAACAATCAAATTGACTTGATGGAAGAACTTCCCATCACGTTAAGTAGTGAATCTCCTCCCATGAACCTACATACCTACTATTGCCGAGGTGATGGGCATATGGCTGTGGCGTGGCCATCGCCATGACAACGCACCCCACCTAATTCTTCAGGGGTGAAAAACTGTAAAGGAAATTATACCATGCGCACAAATTTATCCAACTGTCGATTTGTTCAGGAGAACTTTGTTCTCTTAACATATCGACAATGTTTCAAGCCAGGATACGCGAGAATTGTATGGAGAGGTCTACTTTTTTCACGGCTTTTCCAACTTTGAAGTCAAAAAACACCAACATAGAGGCTTCGCAGCATATATGTTCCATACACGGATTTACTCAGAATTCGGAGTAGACCATTTCGTGTGTCTGTGTGTCTGTGTGTGTGTGTGTGTCTGTATGTGTGTCCGTCCCCCCTTATAACTTTTGATCCGCTCAATTCACAGAGCCCAAAATTTCAGAATATATAAACAGTTATAGGCCTACAAAACTTTTATACTCAGAATTTTGAATTTTTGTTTCAGTCAGGGGTTATCAACTTTTGAATTTTTACTTTATTTTTCCGAATATCTCAGAAACCATAAAAGTTAGAACGCTGAAAATTGGTATAAGCATAGAAAAATACAAAATCTCAAATTAATTTTTTCAAAAAAATTCCAGGGTTTCTCAAACATTTTTTATTAAGAAAAATATTTTTTTTATGATAAATTTATGAGTTTAACTGCCTATATTTCCAAATATTTTAAAAATATCGAAAAAAGCCGAAACACCCCAACTAGATAATTTAATTTTCTATAAAAAATATACAGGATGTATTAGCACATCTCAAACTTTTTTTAACAATTTTTATAAAAATTGAATTTAGTGACGACATTTCTTAATACAATTTGTATGGCAATCGCCTACACACAATATCTAAGAAAACCTAATTATTTGATACTAATCTCCAAACATACATACATACCATCATGCTGTTTTCATATTCTGCGTAGGATCAAAGGACTGACCTCCATACTATCCTATCTTAACATACATATATAGGTACAAGTGTTGTATAGAAAATCAAATATCTTAAAATATTAAATAATTTGTGTTTATGGGATTATAGTTTGGTACTTATTCTTCAACTATACATACTATCACTATCGACAGTTGGATCTCATGTGTTACATGCAACTAGTCTTAAATAAAGGGTGGGTTAATTTTTTATAAAAAAAGAGTAAAAAAAAAGCCGCGTTAGGCCGGATTGACACGGGAGCAGGCAATGGAGTTTGCCCAGGATGGAAAAACTGTGTGAGGACTTCAGGCTCCACACTGGGAGCGGACGGGGATTGATGATAATAATGATGATTTTGTTTGTAGTTACTACTTTTGGTTCAAAACACAGCCTAATCATAAATATCATGC
The DNA here is from genome assembly GCA_963576475.1 of Molanna angustata. NCBI lineage: Eukaryota > Metazoa > Arthropoda > Insecta > Trichoptera > Molannidae > Molanna > Molanna angustata. The sequence continues at coordinate 10,595,852 of OY754981.1, forward strand.
AGATTATAACAGAATTTCCTTTCGATCATTAGTACCTATAGATTTATAGATCGTGTTTCATTACATAACCAGACTGCTGAGCAATAGATATTTCAAGGCGAAATTAATATTCCAGAATATAATATTCTGGCGTGGTAGTATGCATTTATTGAAAATTAAATTCTTTAGTTAATGTGTTAAAAATTTTCGATATATTGGCAGTAAAATAAAAAAAAATGTAAAAAAAAAATCTTGAATATTTTGATTATTTTTGAATATTGATTTCTATAAAAGGTAAAACATTTATTATTTTCTTTTTCACTTTTATTCTCTTAATTTCTTTTTTCTCTGTTTTTTTTACATTACATCCTTTTCAATTTTTTTACAACGAAAAATATTTCTGTTTATTTAAGACTGCTTTATAGATGATGTGTTTTATGTTTTTTGTTCCTTTCATGTAAATGTTTTTTTAACTGTAAAATATATAAAGAAATATATAATAACCAGACGAAAAATTAAAAAAAATGCAGATACCTAATGAAAATTTTTCTGAAAAATCTCTGCATTGGGACCTTATATGAGCATGAATTTTCCAACTGTCGATTTGTTCAGGAGAACTTTGTTCTCTTAACATATCGACAATGTATCAAGCCAGAACACGCGAGAATTGTATGGAGAGGTCTACTTTTTTCACGGCTTTTCCAACTTTGAAGTCAAAAAACACCAACTTAGAGGCTTCGCAGCATATATGTTCCATACACGGATTTACTCAGAATTCGGAGTAGAACATTTCGTGTGTCTGTGTGTGTGTCTGTGTGTGTGTGTGTGTGTCTGTGTGTGTGTGTGTGTATGTCTGTGTGTGTGTGTGTGTGTGTGTCCCCCCCTTATAACTTTTGATCCGCTCAATTTACAGAGCCTAAAATTTCAGAATATATAAACATTTACAGGCCTACAAAACTTTTATACTCGGAATTTTGAATTTTTGTTTTAGTCAGGGGTTATCAACTTATGAATTTTTATTTTATTTTTCCCTATATCTCAGAAACCATAAAAGCTAGAACGCTGAAAATTGGTATAAACATAGACAAATACAAAATCTCAAATTAGTTTTTTCAAAAAAATTCCAGGGTTTCTCAAACATTTTTTATTAAGAAAAGTATTTTTTTTATGATAAATTTATGAGTTTAACTGCCTATATTTCCATTTTTTTTAAATATCGAAAAAAGCCGAAACACCCCAACTAGAAAATTTAATTTTATATAAAAAATATTAACATTGTAGCAGTACATCTCAAATTTTTTTTAACAATTTTTATAAAAATTGAATTTAGTGACGACATCGCTTCATACAATTTGTATGGTAGTCACCTATACACAATATCAAAGAAGACTTAATAGTTTGATACTTCATCTCTAAACATACAATATACATATACCATCATGCTGTTTTCATATTCCGGTAGGAAAAAAAGATTGACCTCCATACTATCCTATCTTGACTACCTAGGTACATGTGTTGTATAGAAAACTAAATATACATACATACATACATACATACCATCACGCCATGTCCCTTGAGGGGTAGGCAGAGAGAACCGAACGCCACATTTTCCTATCCTGGCACGCATCCCTCGCTTCGTCCACATTCATGCATCGTCTCATACATGCTCGTCTATTGCTCACACTTCTAACATTTCCGTCTTTCAAAATTTCGTTCACATGGTCGTGCCATCCCTTTCTTGGGCGTCCCCGACCTCTCAATCCATTCCTTTCCGCTTTGTATATTTTCTTCGTCAGGCGCTCCTCATTCATTCTCCCCATGTGACCAAACCATCTCAATGTGTTCACTTTCATTCTAGTAATGACATCTTTCTTCATCTTACATTCTTTCCTTATGTCTTCATTTCTTACCCGGTCATACATCGTTCTATTACAAATCCTTCTTAACGATCTCATTTCAACTGCATTTATTCTACTTTCATGCGTCTTCTGCCATGTCCAGGTTTCACTTGCATACGTCAAGGTTGGCACTACGACGGCGTTATGAATGGCAACTTTGGCATCCTTTGATATGTTGCGATCATTCATAATTGGTCTTAGTGCTCCATTCACTTTGTTTCCTGCCATAACTCTTCTTTCGATCTCTTTATCGAGTCGTCCATTCCGTTGAAATATGCTTCCCAAGTACACATATTCGTCGACTTGCTCGAGCCATTCGTTATCTACTCTTATTTTACACGCTGTTCTGCTTTCACTCTTTTCAAAGACCGTTGTCTTTGATTTGCTGGCATTCATCCTAAGTCCATTCTCTATACATCCTTCATATACCATACTTACAAGATACTGTAACTCTTCCATACTTTCTGCTAATAGAACCTTATCGTCTGCATACATCAAATCTCGCACCATTACAGTACTCAATTTCAGACCCTTGCTTTCATCCTTAAGGGCTCTTATGCAGAAATCAATGTACAAGTTAAAGAGCCATGGAGATAGCACGCATCCTTGTCTAACGCCATTATTTATAGAGAACCACGTTGTCACTTTGTCGTTGACACGAACACATGCTTCGCTGTTCTCATATAATGACGCGATTGCGCGTATCAGTTTGCTCTTCACTCCATACACTGCTAGTATATCCCATAATTTTTCTCTAACAACTTTATCATACGCCTTTTCTGGGTCTATGAAGGAACAGAAAATTTTCTGATTTTTTTCCAGAACCTTTTCTGTGACCGTGCGCAGAGAAAAAATTTGGTCTATACATCCTCTGCCGCCCACAAACGCATCTTGGACATCCCATATCTTGCTTTCTGTCTAAATATCATAAAATAATAAATAATTTGTATGTATGGGTTTGGTACTTATTCTTCAACTATACATACTATCGCTGTCGACAGTTGGATCTCATGTGTTACATGCAACTAGTTTTTAGATGTGATCCAACTGTCGATTTGTTCAGGAGAACTTTGTTCTCTTAACATATCGACAATGTTTCAAGCCAGGTTACGCGAGAATTGTATGCAGAGGTCTACTTTTTTCACGGCTTTTCCAACTTTGAAGTCAAAAAACACCAACTTAGAGGCTTTGCAGCATATATGTTCCATACACGGATTTACTCAGAATTCGGAGTAGAACATTTCGTGTGTCTGTGTGTGTGTGTGTCTGTGTGTGTGTCTGTGTGTGTGTATGTCTGTGTGTGTATGTGTCTGTGTGTGTGTCCGTCCCCCCCTTATAACTTTTGATCTGCTCAATTTACAGAGCCCAAATTTTCAGAATATATAAAAAGTTACAGGCCTACAAAACTTTTATACTCAGAATTTTGAATTTTTGTTTCAGTCAGGGGTTATCAACTTTTTAATTTTTATTTTATTTTTCCATATATCTCAGAAACCATAAAAGCTAGAACGCTGAAAATTGGTACAAACATAGAAAAATAAAAAATCTCAAATTGATTTTTTCAAAAAAATTCCAGGGTTTCTCAAACATTTTTTATTAAGAAAAATATTTTTTTTATGATAAATTTATGAGTTTAACTGCCTATATTTCCAAAACTTATACAATTATCGAAAAAAGCCGAAACACCCCAACTAGATAATTTAATTTTCTATAAAAAATATTTAAATTGTAGTAGAAGATCTCAATTTTTTTTAACCTTTTTTTTAAAAATTGAATTTAGTGACGACATCGCTTCATACATTTTGTATGGCAGTCGCCTATACACAATATGTAAGAAGACTTAATAGTTTGATACTTCATCTCCAAACATACATACATACCATCATGCTTTTTTCATATTCTGGGTAGGAAAAAAGGATCTTCTTCCATACTATCCTATCTTGACATACATACCTACATATGTTGTATAGAAAACAAAATATCTGAAAATATTCAATAATTTGTATTTATGGGTTTATAGTTTGGTACATATTCTTCAACTATCCATACTATCGCTATCGACAGTTGGATCTCATGTGTTACATGCAACTAGTAGTATAGTTAACTCAATTTCACCAAAATGTGCTGTTAATGACTTTTCCAGTAAGCAGACGATTTGTCGAGAATAGCAGACTCAAGAACAATTAAAGTGGCCAGAGATAATATTCCCTGGGAAAGCAGGTCGTCCTCCCAATATTAAAAAACAGCTGGAAATCCACGACACAGGAGGTAAGTTGAGGCAAGATTTTAACAGGCTAACAGGACTATAAAGAGAGAAATAAGAATTAGATTATATATCAAATGAATGTTTATCGAAAAAGATTTGTCATTTCTGAAACGAGGGTGCAAATGCAATATATGATTCACCCGCTATCTGGTACTACTAAAACACCGCTAATGCTCTGTGTCCGGAATCGGGAACATTTCCACAACAAAAGTAAAATGACTATGATGAGCCAACTAGTAAGCAATCATGATTGATTGATACTTGATTAACGCTAAGTGTACGACTAACACACGAGATAATTGTTGTTTATTACTAGTTGCATGTAACACATGAGATCCAACTGTCGATAGCGATAGTATGTATAGTTGAAGAATATGTACCAAACTATAAACCCATAGATACAAATTATTGAATATTTTCAGATATTTTGTTTTCTATACAACATATGTAGGTATGTATGTCAAGATAGGATAGTATGGAAGAAGATCCTTTTTCCTACCCAGAATATGCAAATTGCATGATGGTATGTATGTATGTTTGGAGATGAAGTAACAAACTATTAAGTCTTCCAACTGTCGATTTGTTCAGGAGAACTTTGTTCTCTTAATATATCGACAATGTATCAAGCCAGAATACGCGAGAATAGGCGTGATGACAGTAAGAAAAAATCATTGAAATTATGATTTTATAAAATAAAATATGTTATAAAGATTTGAAAAAATATATTTATTTTCATTTTAAAAGAGCGAATAATATTAATATTATTAAAATAAAAATACAAAATATGTTTGTCCGCCATTTTATGTGAAACACCAATCAGAGCGCATGACGTCACCATATTGTTACTGTCAATTGTGTTTGTTACTGTCAACTGTAGTGTTGTTCGAAATGGCTATTTTTTTCATAACAAGCTATATGGAATATGCTGCTTATTTTTAACATGCTATTTTTATTTATTGGTTTATTTGGGACGATAATATCGCTATCCGCTCTATTGAATCGTTGACGCATCTGTTATAACACGCACCGAGTATTGTAACGTGGTGGAGAATATTTAACGTTTCAGAAATAAATAACTTGGTGGCTTTCATTGCTTGATTATAAAATAAAATGATGTTATTATATTGTTTGTGGGAGTTGTACAGTGTTACATGAGGTTGAAATGGAAATACACAATGTATTATGATGAATCTAATATACATATGGGATAATTGTTATGATTCATATACATATTATGATTAATATATTAAAAAAAAAATAGAATGTTATGTAATAGGTGTGATGACTGTAAGAAAAAATCATTGAAATTATGATTTTAAAAAATAAAATAGGTTATAAAGATTTAAAAAATGTACTTATTTTCATTTTAAAGGAGTGAATAATAATATTATAAATATAAAAATACAAAATGTGTTAGTCCGCCATTTTATGAGAAAAAACAATCAGAGCGCACGACGTCATAGTATGGTCGCGTCAATTCTTCTGATAGTCTTCAATACAATATACGCATTAATTGTCGGTCTGGACAATGTTTATTTTGGTGTTTTTGATATATTAATATTTTAATTAGGTACTTAAAACTAAAACAAAACAATAAAATAGCAATGGAACAAAGAATCATCAAAGCAAATAGTTTCAATTTACCTAGATACTCGCCTACCTATCGGGGGATACTATGGGCCGGTATTACAGTGTCAGTTTAAGAGCTAAACTCAAGTTTCACAAAAATATAGCGTATTACAGTGTCCGTTTAGGCCTAATCTTCCCTCAAATATGTCACTAAAACGACAAATATTTAACTCAACGTTTCTGGCAGATTAAGTACTTAACTGTGAGTCAACTGTCATTTGCTAGGCAACTCGTGTAGTTTCAGTTTCTATCACTAGAGGCGTTAGGCAACGTGTGTAGTTTCAGTGTTGTATCACTAAAGGCGTTAGTTGTATCGACGGTGGCGCGACACAACAAAACAAACTGACAGCCGTATTGAACATGGGCATTTAAAAGCATTATTTTGGTGAAAAAAATTAAATTTACCATGTTGGATAATAAAACAATGGTATTTAAAGTCGTAGCGTCCCGTTTTGTATTTCGTATTATTTGAGGTTATTTAAATTTGACAGATAATAACCACAGAAAAAGTGAAATATGTCTATAATTGAAGATTTAGTAACTGACATGTTATATTGCACTGTAATACGGAAATGGATTCAATCTCCCCTTAACATTAATCTTGAGTTTAACAAACTCAATGAGTTGAGGGCCGACTGTAATATCGGGCCTAAGTTTATTGTATTTTGTATGTAACTTAGTTCTTATTGAATAAATAAATAATGAACGCTCGCAACGTATGGTAAACTAATTTAGTTTTAGTATTCTACAATTTTGTCACGCGATGGTGAGCTGACGAACGTTCGACATGTTATGATGCTGGTCACTGCCAAACTAAACTAGCAAGCTATATTTTTTTCATGCAATGAAGCGATTCGCGAAACGACGGCGATTACGCGAAGCATGCGTTTTAAAACATCGTTACAATTTTAGCAGCATACGAATTATTACATAGCGCTCGTTATTTGTATTGTGTTAATAACAAGCTATATTTATCTGCTATCGTTATTTTTAGCAATAGCAGCCATAGTAGTTATTTTTCTGCCTGTGTTAACTACTCTTAACTAGAATGGAACTTTTGATGGTCGGATATTTCTTTGCGTCGAACAAAGACTTTTGTTCATCAGAATTTCGAAACGTAAAAACTTAATAATAAGTACATATAAGTACTTTATTTATCTGTAATTTAAATACAACTTACATCTCGAAAATCGATAAAATATGCTCCTTCTTCTCTCTACATTATGTGTTCATAAGCTAAAAACATACGCGGGAAACGTATGATGGCCTATTTTGACGTTTGGACATTAATGAAGTTCTTTATATGCTTATTGCCTAAATAATGGTAAATATTATATTATTGAGAGCTAAAAGTGGGGGAACAAATACTGTACTTCATTGTAAACGCGTACTTAATAAAATACACTTATGTCTCGCTGTGCGAAATTTAATCACTTATTTCTCTTTTTTTTCGCGTGGGACGAAAACATATACCTCAGTAGGTGTTTTTTTTCGTCGTGTTTGTACATTTAGGGGCCGCACAACACTTATGCACTTTTGAATTGATTATAAATACACAAATCGTCCTAGAATACATATATTACATATAGTAGTGATATGCAGTTTACAATATCGTGACGTCACCGTCAGGGTCGGCAGCCGCCATGATACTACAAGCGTTTTTTGGCGTAAATGTCAAATTTGATTTTAAAATGGCGATTTTTGCTACTAAACCTTTATTTTATGTAGAAATGTATATATATTTGAAAACAGTGAATGCGTAAAAACATCGTGAGATAGTTTTTCAAAATTAGTCATCATGCCTATTGTATGGAGAGGTCTACTTTTTTCACGGCTTTTCCAACTTTGAAGTCAAAAAACACCAACTTAGAGGCTTCGCAGCATATATGTTCCATACACGGATTTACTCAGAATTCGGAGTAGAACATTTCGTGTGTCTGTGTGTGTGTGTGTCTGTGTGTGTGTGTGTGTGTGTGTGTGTCTGTGTGTGTGTGTGTCTGTGTGTGTGTGTGTGTCTGTGTGTCTGTGTGTCCGTCCCCCCCTTATAACTTTTGATCCGCTCAATAAACAGAGCCTAAAATTTCAGAATATATAAACAGTTACAGGCCTACAAAACTTTTATACTCGGAATTTTGAATTTTTGTTTCAGTCAGGGGTTATCAACTTTTGAATTTTTATTTTATTTTTCCATATATCTCAGAAACCATAAACGCTAGAACGCTGAAAATTGGTACAAACATAGACAAATACAAAATCTCAAATTAGTTTTTTCAAAAAAATTCCAGGGTTTCTCAAACATTTTTTATTAAGAAAAATATTTACAATTATCGAAAAAAGCCGAAACACCCCAACTAGATAATTTAATTTTCTATAAAAAATATCAGCAATGTAGTAGAAGATCTCAATTTTTTTTAACAATTTTTTTAAAAATTGAATTTAGTGACGACATCGCTTCATACATTTTGTATGGCAGTCGCCTATACACAATATGTAAGACTAGTTGCATGTAACACATGAGATCCAACTGTCGATAGCGATAGTATGTATAGTTGAAGAATATGTACCAAACTATAAACCCATTCTAATAATCAATATAATTTAATCAATATAATTTAATTTTCTATAAAAAATATCAGCAATGTAGTAGAAGATCTCAATTTTTTTTAACAATTTTTTTAAAAATTGAATTTAGTGACGACATCGCTTCATACATTTTGTATGGCAGTCGCCTATACACAATATGTAAGAAGACTTAATAGTTTGATACTTCGACTCCAAACATACATACATACCATCATGCTATTTGCATATTCTGGGTAGGAAAAAGGATCTTCCTCCATACTATCCTATCTTGACATACATACCTACATATGTTGTATAGAAAACAAAATATCTGAAAATATTCAATAATTTGTATCTATGGGTTTATAGTTTGGTACATATTCTTCAACTATACATACTATCGCTATCGACAGTTGGATCTCATGTGTTACATGCAACTAGTCTTACATATTGTGTATAGGCGACTGCCATACAAAATGTATGAAGCGATGTCGTCACTAAATTCAGTTTTTAAAAAAATTGTTAAAAAAAAATTGAGATCTTCTACTACAATGTTAATATTTTTTATAGAAAATTAAATTATCTAGTTGGGGTGTTTCGGCTTTTTTCGATAATTGTAAAAGTTTTGGAAATATAGGCAGTTAAACTCATAAATTTATCATAAAAAAAATATTTTTCTTAATAAAAAATGTTTGAGAAACCCTGGAATTTTTTTGAAAAAACTAATTTGAGATTTTATATTTGTCTATGTTTGTACCAATTTTCAGCGTTCTACCGTTTATGGTTTCTGAGATATATGGAAAAATAAAATAAAAATTCAAAAGTTGATAACCCCTGACTGAAACAAAAATTCAAAATTCCGAGTATAAAAGTTTTGTAGGCCTGTAACTGTTTATATATTCTGAAATTTTAGGCTCTGTAAATTGAGCGGATCAAAAGTTATAAGGGGGGGACGGACACACAGACACACACACACAGACACACACACACACAGACACACACACACAAAGACACACGAAATGTTCTACTCCGAATTCTGAGTAAATCCGTGTATGGAACATATATGCTGCGAAGCCTCTAAGTTGGTGTTTTTTGACTTCAAAGTTGGAAAATCCATGAAAAAAGTAGACCTCTCCATACAATTCTCGCGTATTCTGGCTTGATACATTGTCGATATGTTAAGAGAACAAAGTTCTCCTGAACAAATCGACAGTTGGACAATAAACTGAATCAATAGGTATCGCTGAATGAAATGACAATGATCAATAATCGTATTTGACTTGATCGTTGAGTAATTTACTTAAAACTAGTTGCATGTAACACATGAGATCCAACTGTCGATAGCGATAGTATGTATAGTTGAAGAATGTGTACCAAACTATAAACCCATAGATACAAATTATTGAATATTTTCAGATATTTTGTTTTCTATACAACATATGTAGGTATGTATGTCAAGATAGGATAGTATGGAGGAAGATCCTTTTTCCTACCCAGAATATGCAAATAGCATGATGGTATGTATGTATGTTTGGAGTCGAAGTATCAAACTATTAAGTCTTCTTACATATTGTGTATAGGCGACTGCCATACAAAATGTATGAAGCGATGTCGTCACTAAATTCAATTTTTAAAAAAATGTTAAAAAAAAATTGAGATCTTCTACTACATTGCTGATATTTTTTATAGAAAATTAAATTATCTAGTTGGGGTGTTTCGGCTTTTTTCGATAATTGTAAAAGTTTTGGAAATATAGGCAGTTAAACTCATAAATTTATCATAAAAAAAATATTTTTCTTAATAAAAAATGTTCGAGAAACCCTGGAATTTTTTTGAAAAAACTAATTTGAGATTTTGTATTTGTCTATGTTTGTACCAATTTTCAGCGTTCTAGCGTTTATGGTTTCTGAGATATATGGAAAAATAAAATAAAAATTCAAAAGTTGATAACCCCTGACTGAAACAAAAATTCAAAATTCCGAGTATAAAAGTTTTGTAGGCCTGTAACTGTTTATATATTCTGAAATTTTAGGCTCTGTTTATTGAGCGGATCAAAAGTTATAAGGGGGGGACGGACACACAGACACACAGACACACACACACACAGACACACACACACACAGACACACACACAGACACACACACACACAGACACACGAAATGTTCTACTCCGAATTCTGAGTAAATCCGTGTATGGAACATATATGCTGCGAAGCCTCTAAGTTGGTGTTTTTTGACTTCAAAGTTGGAAAAGCCGTGAAAAAAGTAGACCTCTCCATACAATTCTCGCGTATTCTGGCTTGATACATTGTCGATATGTTAAGAGAACAAAGTTCTCCTGAACAAATCGACAGTTGGACAATGTGTCAGTTGAATTATTTATACACTAGTTGCATGTAACACATGAGATCCAACTGTCGATAGCGATAGTATGTATAGTTGAAGAATATGTACCAAACTATAAACCCATAGATACAAATTATTGAATATTTTCAGATATTTTGTTTTCTTTACAACATATGTAGGTATGTATGTCAAGATAGGATAGTATGGAAGAAGATCCTTTTTCCTACCCAGAATATGCAAATTGCATGATGGTATGTATGTATGTTTGGAGATGAAGTAACAAACTATTAAGTCTTCTTACATATTGTGTATAGGCGACTGCCATACAAAATGTATGAAGCGATGTCGTCACTAAATTCAATTTTTAAAAAAATTGTTAAAAAAAAATTGAGATCTTCTACTACAATGTTAATATATTTTATAGAAAATTAAATTATCTAGTTGGGGTGTTTCGGCTTTTTTCGATAATTGTAAAAGTTTTGGAAATATAGGCAGGTAAACTCATAAATTTATCATAAAAAAAATATTTTTCTTAATAAAAAATGTTTGAGAAACCCTGGAATTTTTTTGAAAAAACTAATTTGAGATTTTGTATTTGTCTATGTTTGTACCAATTTTCAGCGTTCTACCGTTTATGGTTTCTGAGATATATGGAAAAATAAAATAAAAATTCAAAAGTTGATAACCCCTGACTGAAACAAAAATTCAAAATTCCGAGTATAAAAGTTTTGTAGGCCTGTAACTGTTTATATATTCTGAAATTTTAGGCTCTGTAAATTGAGCGGATCAAAAGTTATAAGGGGGGGACGGACACACAGACACACAGACACACACACAGACACACACACAGACACACACACACACAGACACACGAAATGTTCTACTCCGAATTCTGAGTAAATCCGTGTATGGAACATATATGCTGCGAAGCCTCTAAGTTGGTGTTTTTTGACTTCAAAGTTGGAAAATCCATGAAAAAAGTAGACCTCTCCATACAATTCTCGCGTATTCTGGCTTGATACATTGTCGATATGTTAAGAGAACAAAGTTCTCCTGAACAAATCGACAGTTGGAAAACTAGTTGCATGTAACACATGAGATCCAACTGTCGATAGCGATAGTATGTATAGTTGAAGAATATGTACCAAACTATAAACCCATAGATACATATTATTATTGAATATTTTCAGATATTTTGTTTTCTATACAACATATGTAGGTATGTATGTCAAGATAGGATAGTATGGAGGAAGATCCTTTTTCCTACCCAGAATATGCAAATAGCATGATGGTATGTATGTATGTTTGGAGATGACGTATCAAACTATTAAGTCTTCTTACATATTGTGTATAGGCGACTGCCATACAAAATGTATGAAGCGATGTCGTCACTAAATTCAATTTTTAAAAAAATTGTTAAAAAAAAATTGAGATCTTCTACTACAATGTTAATATTTTTTATAGAAAATTAAATTATCTAGTTGGGGTGTTTCGGCTTTTTTCGATAATTGTAAAATTTTTGGAAATATAGGCAGTTAAACTCATAAATTTATCATAAAAAAAATATTTTTCTTAATAAAAAATGTTTGAGAAACCCTGGAATTTTTTTGAAGATTTTGTATTTTTCTATGTTTGTACCAATTTTCAGCGTTCTAGCGTTTATGGTTTCTGAGATATATGGAAAAATAAAATAAAAATTCAAAAGTTGATAACCCCTGACTGAAACAATAATTCAAAATTCCGAGTATAAAAGTTTTGTAGGCCTGTAACTGTTTATATATTCTGAAATTTTAGGCTCTGTAAGTTGAGCGGATCAAAAGTTATAAGGGGGGGACGGACACACAGACACACACACACACAGACACACACACACACAGACACACGAAATGTTCTACTCCGAATTCTGAGTAAATCCGTGTATGGAACATATATGCTGCGAAGCCTCTAAGTTGGTGTTTTTTGACTTCAAAGTTGGAAAAGCCGTGAAAAAAGTAGACCTCTCCATACAATTCTCGCGTATTCTGGCTTGATACATTGTCGATATGTTAAGAGAACAAAGTTCTCCTGAACAAATCGACAGTTGGAAAAGTAGACCTCTCCATACAATTCTCGCGTATTCTGGCTTGATACATTGTCGATATGTTAAGAGAACAAAGTTCTCCTGAACAAATCGACAGTTGGATAATCAAATTGACTGACATTGAAAGAATCACGAATTTGATTTTTCCTTTTTCTTTGATTTTTTTCGCATCCAAAGTACCTACTTATAAATTGATTTTTTTGATAACATTTTTAGACGTATACCAATTCAAGTGCTTTTGAAATCATACGTTTTCATTATGAAGACTATCTCACATGGTTGTTACTACAGAAGTACTTCATACCTAGGAACTAAAAATACACATAAGGATTGCTGAAAACCTATGAATACTTTTTTCATTTTTATTGTATCGTCTTCAAGATATAAATGACGATCACGTGGTTAACCTCGCATTGGAAATACCCACTCAGTCCAGAACTAGAGGCCGTCCACAGGCCACCTGGTGGACAAAAAATATTGAGAGGGAGCTGAGAAAGGAGCAACAAACCAGAGAGATGACGCAAGATCAAAAGGACTGACGATTCCGTACCAGAAGGGCCGACCCCAAATGAACTGGGAAGAGGCAAGAAAGACGAAGAATCGTCTTCTAGATATAACAATAATTCTTCGATGTTTTCATAGAAATGAGATCCTATTTCTACTATTACATAATAAGATATCAATTTGAAGAAAATCAATGCTGCGTTTTTAATGGAATGTGCATATAAGTTAAATTACTAACAAAAATATGATAATATAAGACTTTTTACTCTCTTCACTCCGTCATTTGACAAATCTACAAAAATACATCTGATAATGTTGCTTACTTCGTATTATGTCTTTGACAAGATGCCAATCGAAACTCTTTACATTCCGATTGGCGTCGATTAATGGTTTATTTAATTTTTTTTTTTTTAACATGTCTACGTAGGGGACGCCAGCTATTAGGATTTGGGTCCATTTTACTCTTCCGAAGAAGCGCACTACGTAGCGTTGGGAGGGGTTTGCAATCTAGAAATGAGTTTATTAATTCGGATTTTAAAAAGACCCGGGTTGTACGAAGATGGAAACACAGAACTCGGAAGATCGTTCCACAGTCGGGCTGCTGTATTAATAAAGGAGTTCGAGAAGCGACTTGTTCGTATATGTTGAAGGTCCACTGTGAATGGATGCTGCGATTGAGTGAAGCGAGTGACTCTGTTGCGAGTGGGTGGAGGAGGGACCAAAGATGCAAGTTCTTCTGAGCAATTCCCGTGGTAGTATCTATAGAATAAACTTAAAATACCGACTCTGCGTCTGTGTTCTAGTGATTGCAATCCATCAGTCAGTGATGGATCATCAATCAGACGTATAGCACGCCTTTGGACAGCGTCGAGGGTATTCAGTAGGTATTGGGGGGCGCCACTCCAGAGGTGACTACCATATTCAATAATTGGACGTATTTGCGCTTTGTAGAGTATACAGATCTTGGTCTTAGTAAAATATCTGCGCGCTCTATATAGTACGCTCAATTTTTTGGAGGCGAGTTTCACCTTAGCTTCGATGGAGCCCTTGTAGTGTAATTGGTTCGTTATAGATACTCCAAGCAGGTCGATAGAGCTGCTGTTAGGTAGGGTGCTTCCGTTGAAAGAAACTTGCAATTCATTGGGGTTTCTCTTCGCAGAAATTAGACAGACTTGGGTTTTTGAGACGTTAAATGAAACAAGATTACTTTCACCCCAGGTATTGATTGAGTGGAGGTAGCTATTTATTTTTTGATGAAGGTCTTTCCGGGCTTCTGATATTTCACTCTGTTTAGGAGGTTTGTCAAAAGAGAAATTGTCATGGACTGTGCTGTCATCAGCGTAACAGTAGATGGGGGCGCGTAAGAGCAAGTCATTAATATGTAGGAGGAATAGGGTTGGAGATAGAATGGACCCTTGAGGAACTCCCGCATTAATGGAATGGGGAGAAGAAGAGCAACCGTCCACTACAGTTATGACTTCGCGATCTTTTAAAAAATTCGCAATCCAAGTACACAGAGACTGGGGTAGTCCAATTTAATTTTTATACGTCATGTTTTTTTTTCCTTTTCTGTTGATGTATTTGTGATATTGTGATGTATTTTGATAATTTCTCGTGATATAATGTATTTTGATATATGCTGGTAATATTTATTTTTTGATAACGCAATTGACGAGAACAAGCGCTTCTATAATAAACGTTTTTTATTATATAACAATAAAAATACTTAGTATCTTTAATTTCTCTATCAATTCTATTTAATTTTTTAAAGATTATGTAGTCTGTCCTTTCTATGTTTAGTGTTGTTCCAAGGTATTGCTGAAAACCAGCAGCATTCTAAGGAAACCTGGTAGCGTGCAGCTCAGCAATAACCTTTTTGATGTCTATCATTGTTCAGACATAAAATTATTAAAAAGGGACATTGTAATGAAACAAATTTGCTTTAAAGCAACATTTTTATTAGTATCTTATTCGTACAAACACAAGATAATTTTACAATCTCACAAATTACTTAATTGCGAAACCCCGTAGACTGATATTAGATATATATTACAATCATTATTAATTTAATGAAGTTCTCTTAAGATATACAAATTTATATTTCATTATTTTCTCATTAAATGTGACGCAAACAATTTTGTGTATTCTCCTTTGGAGTCGAACAATTTTGATTCAAGACAAGATTCGTCTAGGGTTAGTATGTAGTAGGTACGTTGCGAATATTTCCACGTACGATCCATTCGTATCGGTGCAGAATACGAAATTAAGTGAAGGAAAATGTAGGATGGTGTTTTTGAAAGTACAGGGTATCTCAAAATAAAGTTTATATTTAGTGGATCGATTAAAAAAAAGTAAGCCGTGTATCGAAAAAATGTTTATTAATTATTAAAGTACACAATTTGTGAATTTATTTCTTGAAAATAACATCGTCCAAATGTAGACCTTCGCGTTCGCAGCACTCATTTAATCGAACAGTAAAATTACTTATGACGGCTCGGCAGGTGGACTCAGTGATGGCTACCATTTCGTGACGGATATTTTCTTTCAAATACGCCAGGGAAGTCGGTTTATTGGCATGAACTTTAGATTTAAGATGACCCCATAGGAAAAAGTTCATAGGGGTTAAATCAGGGCCGCGTGGATGCCAATTTATGTCACCTCTCCTGGAGATCAATTTGCCTAGGAAAATTTCACAAACATTGGACGTGTGTGACGTTGTTCCATCCTGATAGAACCATGTTCTTTGGTTATTGCCAGAAAAGTTTTGCAGTTCAGGCACCAAGAAGTCGTCTAGAATCTCCACATAACGCTCTGAATACAAATATGATCTTTCTTTTGAGACACCTTGTATATAGTAGTATAAAGCTATGTATAAACGAAGGTGAGGCAGAAATTGAGACGAGAAGAACAGGAAATACAGATGAAGGAATGTAACCCAGTAAAAGACAATTCTTGAATTAGAACCGGATCACGTACCTCTATACATGCAAAAATTGTCAATATCACTCCAGTAATACAGGTGTCTCGAAATCGATATGAAATCGAAATTACGATACCGAACTCCATGAGCCAATTCAATAATGTTTTTCAATGATTTTTCTTGATTAAAGTTCGATTCGCAGGCTCCTCGGCAGGTGTTGGACTTTTGGTGGTAGAGGTATGAAATGCATTTGCAAGATAAGAAGATCAACCATCTCGTGGAAACTTAGTTCTATAAGATAACTGATTTCTTCTTCTTCCTCTCTTTTTAGGCCTGTTGGCCTGTTTATTTCCTGCGTCAGCTTCTCTCTTGTGAGTTGGACTGCCAGCTGTCTTCCCATCTCTTGGGAGGATGTCCAGGAGGTCTGCTTTCTTGGGGAGCATTATCTCTGGCCATTTTGACGGTTCTTGAGTCTGTCATTCTTGATACGATATCTGATTTCATTCTATATAATATATTTTGAATAGGTATAGAAATGTACCTACCTACCTTATTTTTACCATGCATAAATATACAAACAAATATCTTAAAATAAAGAAAAATTATACCGTTACAAGAAGTATATATCGAAGAAACAGTGCACAGAAGTGTTAAGTGTAAAAAAATAACTATACACGGGACATTTTCAAAATTATTGAATGTTTGATTTAATGCTTTTTTTGTATTTGCCGCATATTGTCAATAAGTAATGTTTTATCGTTAGGTACATATTTCACAAATCAGAATTGTTCACAATAAACAGTGAAAATATACAAGTATTTTGGTATAAATCGAATATTTTGTAATTGCATAGGTATTATAAGCATCATAATACCTATGCAATTGAATATTTTTTATTATTGCATATGCGCAAACATTGGATTTTTTTCCCTGTCGGGAGTCAAAGGTATTTTTTAACAGATTTTTAATTATCTCAATAGAGACGAAGTTGGAATATTTACTGTAGGAGAACCGGGAAATCAAGGCACCTACAGGGCTTACGACCTACAGTAAATATCCCAACTTCGTCTCTATTGAGATAATTAAAAATCTGTTAAAAAATACCTATGCAATCACAAATTTATATCTCAATAGAAGTTATATTGTCAAGTAATACATTAAAAACTTCTAAAAATTGGATTGATTAGGGAAATCAATGAAAGGCATATTTGGTGAACGTTGCCTCGAGTTCCTGGTTCTCCTGCGGCAATTTCTTCCAAACAACCAGAGTTGATGTGACAGGAATGGAATGAGAGGTCGGGGCCGCCCGAGATGGAGATCCACGACCATGAGAACGATATTCTGAAAGATGTTGAAAGCGTGAAAAACAGACGAACATGTATGAGACGATGCGTGAATGTTGACGAGGCGATGAATGTGTGTCGAGAAAGAAAAAAATTGAACATGGCGTAATGGTATGCATGTATGTAGGTATATATGTAGAAATAATCAGGTAGGTACCCACTGTAATGTAACAACTTAATCCGTTTGATTAAAATAGGTACAAGTGTTTGTTTTCGAAGCCACCTTTTTCAATGCCAAAATGCAACTTGTAGGAAATTAACTCTGTGAGATTAAAATGGATGGCAAATATGGTCACGTAAGGGTGACACCCTCAATGTAATCCGATTATGTACATAACTATACAGAACCCTTTACCAACATTATTAGGAATCCAGACCAAATAACACTGTTCCTGCTATAGGAATTCATTGATTTCTTCCATTTTTCAATTTAGATGAATATTTTTATGTTAGAAAACATTTATTCTTCGGCTTACTGTACCCTGATGAGCGTCGTATGTCAAGTGGTGATAAGATCTGATATGTTCATCTTATAGGCGATCTTTCTATTTCAAGTCTATATTATATTCCAATGTCTTTAACATCAGACTTGAGGCACCATATAAAATATATCCGTTCAAAACTTTATGGCTAGTATCTAGCTTAGTCTAAAATGACCCTATTTGTATTTTTTTACCAATAAATCGACCAGACCAGACTAATAGCAAAAATTAGAGAAAAATGGGACATGGTGTGCTGCAAGGTAATTCCGATCCCCAACAGTGACTCCTATGACCAAAAGAATAAGAATCCGTATTTTTATCGCTTTAAAATTGCGTACACTGTGTTTTCTGGCATCCGAAAAGAAAAATGTGTAATATGTCCTACGTACACAATCCCATACTTTTTTTTCACTGTTTTTCGATAGACAAATTAATATAAACAGCACCTACGAAATAAGAAGACTGCAATGGTTGGGCCATGTCCACAGGATGAGTGATGATTGTACTCCCAACTAGGTTTAAACACCACATCAGACGGAAGAAGAAGCAGAGGCAGACCAAAAATGAGATGGCTGGACGATGTGGAAGCTGATGTACGAGCGCTGGGCCTTACCAACTGGAAGAGAGCCGCAGAGTGCAGATTCTGGAGGAGGCCAAGGCCCACAACGGGCTGTAGGGCCAATGATGATGATGATGAATTATTGACAATAACATCTCAATAGAGACGAAGTTAAATAAGTTGATGAATTATTATAATAGAGACGCGAATTCGATTCAATAGATTTGTTTAGTTCACGAATGCCCATGGGTCGAGCCCAAATTCAAACTGTTACAATTTACACATCGCTAGCCTGCGGTTATATAATATGGACTGTATACGGTGTTGACAAACAATTAATGCTTTTGGCCCGATGCGAGATGAATCACATAGACACAATCGTCATTTGCAATGCCACCTAACTAACACCCGGACCGCTCAACTTGTCACGTACGTTATCTCCTCGTCCACCCGATGATATGATCGGCCAGAAATTTGGACCCGATGGTTTATCTCTGCTGATTCATGCGAATCTCATCGAGTCACGTTCCGTTGAAAATTGTTTCATTGGACGACCGCGCTTTATCTCGTCCGATCGATTCGCGCGGCAAAAGCTCATACAGGGTTAAGGGCCCGCTCACATTGGATACGAATTTGGTCGTACGTAAACGTACGATGCTGGTCGTACGAATCGAGTGCGCGCACTGGCTCGCTCACATTGGATACGAATTCGCATCGTACGTATACGTACGATACTGGTCGAGTGCGCGCACTAGATACGGCTTTCTCCGATTTTTGATACGAATTTGATCGTACGTCGACGTACGATGCTGGTCGTACAATTTTATGTATTTAAGATTTGGTACACGGATAACAAACAAACAATACACATAAACATAATATCAATCACAACAAAGCTACCGTGCATACAAAAATCACACAAGGCACAGCCTCTCTGTGGGTTAGCCAATTTTTTTTTTTTGATAAAAATGAATATGTCCTTGTTAAACAAGTACATATACATCTTCCTACGTTCCATAAAATAAGCAAATAAATGCTTGTGCTATAGGTGAACGAAATCGGTTGAGGTAGGATTCGAACTCGCGACCACTGGATTACTAGCCATCTAATTTTATTCCCATTTATTTATTTATTCATTTATTTAATATTTCTTCTCGGACAACTAACAGATACTATGTCAAATATTTATTTAACACGCACCCAATAACAAGTTGCCACATTCTGGAGACTTACGATATTAATCGTCTCACAGATCCAGACTGAAAACACAATTAAAAACTGTGCCTCCACCGGGAATCGAACCCGGGACCTTTGGATCAGCAGTCAGATACCCAACCAACTGAGCCACGAAGGCCGACAATTGTAATATAGACAAAATTATCTTGTTTATAACATTTTATAATAACATATTCTCTTCCCCCCCCCCACACACACACATAGAGCGGTTATTTGAAACCTTGGGGTAAGCAAATTATAAAAAACAGGTAACAACACATGAAGAGAAATTTAAAATAACAGTTTACAAAGATAAAAATACCAAGTCATAAAAAGAATTCGGATCAAATTGCATAACGTAATCAGAAATCTCATAAACATTTGTGTCCAAAAACCAAATTAACAAAATTTTCTGTATCCATTTATGTGTAATCAAAGTACGAACGTAGCAAAATATCCAAACAAGTTTGGATCGAATTCGTATGTCGGAACTATACGCACGTCAACGTACAATTAACTCGCACCCAGTGTGAGCACTCTCATAGTGCTCAAAGGAACGGGATTATTCGTGCGTTTTCGACGTTTTCGTACGTATTCGGACGACTGAATTTCGTACGTAAACGCATCCAATGTGAGCATGTCCATGAGCGAACTCAGACGTCGTAACAATTCGTGCGTATACGTACGACCACAGTACTACTACGTACGATCACGTACGACCAACTCGCATCCAGTGTGAGCACTCTCATAGTACATCAAGTATCGGGATCGTTCGTGCATTTACGTACGTTTACGCACGAGCGAAATTCGTACGAAAACGCATCCAAAGTGAGCGAGGCCTTACGATTTGAGACGACACCTTTACCGATTGGGTAATGCATATAAAATAATTGGAAAAATGCTACTTACACTTTTATTTTATTACAGTTTCTTAAATTAATCATCTGCCAGATCGATTCCTTTATTATAAATTTTTATGATCCATGTAAATTTCTTCTTTTTAACTAGCGTTTCGTCAGATCCAGATAAGATGCTACCCAGGGATGTGTTCACAATAGTACTCCGAGTGTACTTAGGCTGTGTTTCTGGGACAAAGATTAAAGTAAAAGTATAGTTAAAATACTTTTGGTTGTTTCATTGAAATATAATGCCGTCAAACGACACAATTTTGAATAATTTTATGAAATCAAAGTATTTTAACTATACTTTTACTGATACTTTTGTTGAAACAACTTAGCATTAGTGACGCTCTAAGCCGTTTTGAATGACCGGAAACAGACGCCGTAAACACACTCTGTCGCGTTCAGATTGAATGTCGAGTGTACGCTCCAAACGCTCTGTATAATCGTCGGATGAAAAACGCTCTGACAGTAATTATAGTAGGTACATGTTGACATCTATTTTATCAGTGGTAAGATGACATATTTATTTCTGTGGTGTCTATTTTATTTGTTGACATTATATCTGATGACAATGTGCTTTCACAAAGCAGATAATTTAAGACAAATATCATTCAAAAGTTACCAATAAAAGAGCATTATTTCTTGCACTGCCCAATGAAAATATATTTCTTTCGATGAAAATATAACATAAAAAGACACATGCATGATAAATGACATTTGACATTTAAAACGTCCGATTCTGCGTTCAGATTGAAACGCCGCTCGAAAGCGTTCAATGAGATTGGTGTGAAAAACGCCATAATCTGCAACTTCGGGTGCATCCGATACTCTACTTCGAGTTTTCAATCTGAACGCAGCCCAGAGAGCTTCTTTTTCTGACACAGTTTTAAAATGTATGCTGGTGCTTATTTGTTGAAATAATTGAAAACAACCAAACTCTTTTTGACTTTTTCATATACATACTATTAAATATGTATTAAATCTCATGCAGGACACTTAACCAGAAGTTTCGACGATATGTATTGAGACTTGGAGATGACTTGGGGCGAATACAGCTGAGATGGAAGCATGATATGTTGGCGCTTCCTAGGTTCACTGCACAGATCAAGGCGACATGGAGGCAAATGGAGGAGTGGACAAAAATAGGCTAAAGAAGAAAAAGAAGCATTCAATCTCAATTATTTCAGCATTCAGCAAACTTTAAATAAAAGCTTTTAAAACATAGAATAAATAATATGAATTAAATTACACAACATGGTTCATTCAAAGGCTCTTTAGCTGCCTATACAAAGGGAAGGTTCGTTATCATAGCTGTGTCGCAATTATTCTATACAAAGACAGACCTGCCGTGAAAGCGAAACTCAACTAAAAGGGTTAATAACGTAAAATTAACTACAAAATTGTAGTAAATTTTCAAGACTAAACTTGTTGTCCCAGCGGGAACATTTCGTGGAGTTTCTGGCGAAGTTTCTGGAAACATACAAACACTTAATACCGATACTTACTTTCCTTGCTGGGTCTTCAACGTGGATTCATCGCCTCGAAACATAATTGTTTCTTATTGCTCTTTATAAATTGTGAAACTTTAAATTTACGAACATTCCAAAGATTTCATTTTAATTTACGATAGCTACTTTTACCAACACCTTCATTAAATGATAAATTTTAATTTTAATGAAAGGATTTAACGTAGTGAAGCAGTCTTCTGTATTATTATTTGCAATATATTGTATCTAGATATATAAAAACTGTATTCAATGTTATTTTACAATAAATAAACTATAATTCTACATGATATATAAAGGGGCGCCTGCTGTCAACGTACCATTTTTTTCAATTAGATAGTTTGGATATAAAGAAAAGAAAATGTTCCTTAACCTTTACATTTTGTTTTGTAAGTATATTATTGTAGAAAAATAATTAGCAATCCCCGATTTTTGATATTAAGTATATCTTATATTTCTAAAAAACTATCAGGCGTAAAGCAATATTTTTTTTTAAATTACAGGAGATAAAAATATCTTGAAAAATATGTCATGACATTTGCATTGATGCTTCAGGTTTGTAAAGAAACCTCAAAAACTTTTATTTCGCAATGGCGCTGAATGGAAAATAAATGTTTTTTTAAACTTGTTATTGGGTACAAATTTAATTAACATTTGACAAAGAACCTACATATGTTCTACTCCGAATTCTGAGTAAATCCGTATATAGAACATATATGCTGCGAAGCCTCTAAGTTGGTGTTTTTTGACTTCAAAGTTGGAAAAACCGTGAAAAATATAGACCCTACATACAAATCTCGCGTATCTTGGCTTGATACTTTGTCGATGTGTTAAGAGAACAAAGTTCTCTTGAACAAATCGACAGTTGGAAAATTGTTAAAAAAAAGTTTGAGATGCACTAGTACAATGTTAATATTTTTTATAGAAAATTTAATTATCTAGTTGAGTTGTTTCGGCTTTTTTCGTTATTTTTAAACATTTTGGAAATATAGACAGTTAAACACATAAATTTATCATATAAAATGATTTTCCTAATAAAAATTGTTTGAAAAAAGTCAATTTGAAATTTTGTATTTGTCTATATTTATACCAATTTTCAGCGTTCTATCTGTTGTGGTTTTTGAGATATATGGAAAAATAAAGTAAAAATTCAAAAGTTCATAACAAAAATTTTAAATTCTGAGTATAAAAGTTTTGTAGGCGTATAACTTTTATATATTCTGAAATCTTATGCTCTGTGCATTGAGCGGATCAGAAGTTATATGGGGGGAGACATACACACACACAGACACACACACCGACACACTATATGTTCTACTCCGAATACTGAGTAAATCCATTTATGGAACAAAATATATATGCTGCGAAACCTCTAAGTTGGTGTTTTTTGACTTCAAAGTTGAAAAACATAGACCTGGCATACAAAACTCGCGTATCTTGGCTTGATACTTCGGCGAAATGTTAAGAGAAATAAATTCTCTTGAACAAATCGACAGTTGGACTAAGTATACACAAAAATTCAATTCCTACAATAATCTAAAAGAATTGAAACCTTTAGCGAATCCTGGGGAAATGCCCTTGTTTCGAGAAGAAACATGGGAAGTGTTCGTAGCCTTGTGTGGTTTGCTAGGGGAAAAACTACCTGCAAGTGCTAATGAAGCTCGAACCATCACAACTTGGATTTCCACTTGAGAATAGAAGTTTTTCAAGGGAGGAGAGATTTGATTAGATTCATGCAGAAACTTAACGGGTTAACTCAGACCGCTTGCACAAATGATTCATAATTAGTGTAGTATATTTAACCAATAAAGAAGACAGTATTTGACTAATTCTTAACTCAAAAACACACATTTTTATGTGCTAAAAATAAAATTTAATATTTTAATGGCGTTGCACTGCTTGATACTTTTTTACATACGAGATCGGTCGACCAAACTATCGGCCCATTAAAAATGTAATGTGCGAGTGCCCATAGTGCACTTTTTTCTTGGAAAGTTGACAATCTCTGTAACCATTTTTATGTAAACATTCTTTAAACAAAAGTTATAAAATTAACTTTTTATACTACCTATGGGATCATTTTGAAAAATTTGACATATAAAATCACGGATAGATAAGACATGGACGGATGTCTATGGAACACTAAAAAGTTCCAAGTAAGAGGTGAAGGAAATTATATTTCTTACAAAATGCTCTTACTATTGTGTTGATCATTTTAAAAAATTGAGTTTTGTATCAAATTCAACAAATGCATTCAGGGATCGTAAAACTTTCAAGACGAAAAAAATGTAGGTAAGTACCTCACGATCTAGCGGGGAGTTAAGTGTTGGTCACATTCCAGTCGTTTGTCTTATTACCTTGATTGATATTTTTTAACCAAAAAAGTTTCTAACGTTAATAATTGAAAATATTGCTCTCAGAGGATCTGAAAATATTCGACATTCAAGATATACCTAGGTGTGAACGAGTTATTTTATTATTCATGTGAATGTATCGCTCACACCAATTTACTGTCGTACGTAATATCAGGTCACACCAGATTGAGTGATGTTACTTCACACCAGATTTAGTACGAAAACCATCTAAAAGAATTACTCCCATGTCACTAACTACGTGAGGAAAGACTGAACACGCGAGTTGACTCTACAAAACAGAGAATCAACTCGGTTGATTACTATGCCCCGTATTTCAGAAACATCATATGTAGTTCCACAGCAGAAATAGTAGGTACATCAGGAAAATCAAAGTATTCCCACCCGACAAACAAACGTAAAAAAATACGTGATGATTTGACAAAAACGAAACATTAATAACGGAACTGGGTCACAATGTATCAACGCGGCGCACTGACGTCTTTGACAAGCATTTCGAGCAGATTTTGCTATGTCGAACTTTTTAGTCAAAAATATAAAAAAAGGATTATGTTGTGGCCAACGCTATACTCCTCACTATCAAGTCACTTCACAAAGTATTACAATTTTGTATGGAAATGAGTTTGTTACATTATTATTGATTTTATTATGAAAAATTGATAATTCTTCAACGCCATTTTATGAATGTGATGTGCCTTTTTAACAATTTGAAAAGAAAAATAACAATTTTTAAGTTTCCTGAGCTTGGGGTCAATTTGAAATATTTGACAGTTAAAAAAAATTGAAAAGCACTATTCAGATATTCTTCAAAATCTAATGGGGTCTAAGCGAGATGAGATATACAAATTTGCAAGATTTGAAAATAATCGAATGAGTACTTTAGTCTATAATTTATAAAAGAGAAGAAACACACCGTAAATAGCGCATAGCACATAGTACACATACAGATACATTGTGATGAAACTTTCAGAATACAATTTAGCATGATACTTGTTGATAATCTGCATTAAAAAATACCTTAAAAATTTCGAATTTTAAACTTTTAGTGAGGAGTAAAACTAGTATTCGAATGAAGTCAAAATGAAATACTTTTATAACAACGATCTTTCATTATTTTTAAACTCAATTCTGAAGATGCTTGTCAAAGAAATAGGTACAGATTATTTTCTTACTTAAATAAATATGAAATTAATTTGAAAATGGCATCTCAGATTTAAGTTAACAACGACAATACAAGACAACAGTGAAGCACTTTAACGACACAGAGCTTCAGTTTGTCAAAAGCTTAAGCTTAAGTTGTGTCTACGAGTTTACGAGTCAGGTACCAACTTACATTAATGTATGTGTCATAATAATGAGTTTCAAAATTGTTTAGAGGAAATTCGTCTTAACAAAGTCTCGTAGTTTTGACAGACAACACAATGAGTTAAATGCTAAAATTTAATTCCTTGTAAAGATAACAAATTATCGTATATTATGTAAAACGCGAATAATAAACAAATTGAAATTTCTTATTTGTAAATGTCATATTTTAAAGTATCATTAAGACAATTTTGTATTTCATAGCACATTCAGTTTTTGATAGAATAGAATGACAGACGATGAAGTGAAGTATCTCAGATGAATATGTAATGAAACGGTATATGACAAGATACTACACAGATATAATGAGGTAGCAGCTTCCACGCAATATTTTTTTCTCACCAATACCGCGATTGCATAGGTTTGGTAATGAAGTGTGTGTTGTTGCAGAAATTTTCGGAGATAACTTACGGGTCTTCAAAAAAAAATCTACATAGATACATACATACCATCACGCCATGTCCCTTACGGGGTAGGCAGAGAGAACCGAACGCCATATCTTTCTATCCTGGCACACATTCTTCGCCTCGTCAACATTCATGCATTGTCTCATACATGTTCGTCTATTGTACACGCTTCTAACATTTCCGTCTTTCAGAATATCGTTCACATGGTCGTGCCATCCCTTTCTTGGGCGGCCCCGGCCTCTCAATCCAATCCTATCCGCATTGTATATTTTCTTCGTCAGTCGTTTCTCATTCATTCTTCCTATTTGGCCAAACCATCTCAGTGTGTTCACTTTCATTCTATTAATGATGTCTTTCTTCATCTTACATTCTTTCCTTATGTTCTCATTTCTTACCCTGTCATACATTGTCTTACCCTGACATACAAAAAAAAAATGGATCTTTTATATTGACATAGCTGTCAACTTATATAGCTGCAGTCGATCTATTGTCACATTCGATTTTTTGCTCTCTTATCATTATTATTATTTTTTTTTCTAATTCTCTGATTCTTTTTTGTCTATTTTTATCTTAATCTGTGTTTTTATCTAAATTTATATATTTATATTTTATCTTTTTGTATTTGATCGATGTCTATATTTTTATTTGTTTCTATATTTCATCTTTGTGTGTAATTAATTATTGTAAGTGTATATTGTAACAAGTAAATGGCTTATACGGTATATTTTGTAAATAAATAAATAAGATGGAAATAAGTACATAAGGTTATTTATTTTTCACGAGAAGAAAACATTGATTAATTAAATAAATTATCTATAACCAAAAAAACAAATAAAAAAACTAGTCATATTTTTTGTGTAACAGTGGGCTAAATTCAGCAAATTTGTTTCAATTATCGAAGAGGCAGACCATGATTTGACAAGAAAAAAATCCGGTGGCGCCTCACACCAAAATAACTGTACCTAATAGCAAAAAACTATTTCTTCTTTGAAGGTTTGAATTACATGGTCTCCTTTTTTTTAAATTCTTGCCAACTAGATTATTGTCACAGATATGTGTTCATTCTTTTTATCAATGTTACAATAATAAATTGATTTTGACATCACGACAACAGAAAACCACAAAATAAACTAGAAATATATGCGATAGAAATGCGTATAGATACATTATTTACATCAGTTTCCAATCGGGAAATATGTAGAGGGCAAACTTTGAGTTTCGTTGTGCTGTTTTTATGTGTATGGCGTATGCTTCTATTAAATTTGAGTCCTGTGTACAAGTCTAAACTATAATTTTAATCGACTTCAATGAGATTCACCACCCATTATGAATGTAGTGCCTTTTTAGGTGAGACGAGAGTAGTGTGTGTGTATACACGCATGTGTCGTGCTTCCTTGTATAAGGACATTTATTTATTTTTTATTTATTTAATATTGCTTCTCGGGTAACAAACAGGTGATATGTCAAATATTAATTTAACACGCACCCAATAAAAAGTTGCCACATTCTGGAGACTTACGATTTTTATTATCATGCATATCCAGCCTTAAAATACAAAAAAAATCGTGACTCCACCGGGAATCGAATCCGGGACCTTCGGATCAGCAGTCAGATACCCAACCAAATGACCCGCGAAGGCCGTCAATGCACACCCACACACCTGTCGTTGGTGACTCCACACTGTGGGATATTTTGTCATGGTCATAATGAATGTCTTTCTTTTTGATACGTTGAAGCCCTATATTTAACAAAATACAAAAAATGGGTTTTTGAGTTTTTTTTTCAGTTTTAATGATAGGTACCTATTATCATTTGAATTGTGCGCTGACATGATTTACTTATGTCATATTATATATATGTCAACCACCGCGACATATCGGTAAACCGTTTGGCTACTAATCCAGCGCCTCGTGTTCGATTCATTAAAGAAGAGATTTATTTGAAAATATTTTTCGCGTAAATCTTGCCTCTCTGGACTAAAGAATCACTATTACGGCGGTCAAATCGCCACTTGTACAGGTCGCAGGAAAGTGTTTTTGTAAGTTCATGAAAAAGTGTATTGAATGGTCGAGAGCTTAGCGTTGGTCACACCCCATTGATTTCTAACTACCTTGACGATCGAGAATCATTAAGCAGATAATATGATATAGATATATGGATTTGCCGCAATCCGAATTTGTTGGTATCAATAATGGTAGGCAGATGGTGGCTCAACTGGAAATATGAAAATTTATTGAACCATTTGTATTTAATTTGGCACCTGCTGTGGCTGACCACATTCTACATTGAGACTTTGAAATATTCATTTCACTAAATAAATACAGGTTTCTATCACATGTATTTATAATCTAATACCTACTGTGGAAGTATGCTGTAGAGTATATGTTACTTAGTACTTGTAACATGCAATAAATCATCTTGAGGTGATAATTATAAGTGATTATAATTGAAAAATAAAACGATTAAATTGCCCCGTGGAATAGTGATAATTTATTTGAATTATAAAAAAAAGTGCCATTCCAATAAAAAACGGTCATTGCTTCTACTCGACGCATTCGAAGATTTCAGAAACAGCCTCCTTTTACTTTCTGATAATTTATTTATTTATTTAGGTATTTACGGCTAAAAAAACATTTACTTACATAAAATGTACACAAATATAAATACATCATCTTAAGTAAACAGACACTAAAAAAGAAAATATATATAAATATGTATGTATATATAAAAAAAAACAATAAAGCAAGAAATAAAGAGAACATAAAGTGAAAATGAAAATAAAAAATGTTTTTCCTTTTATAGAAATCAAAATTCTTAGTCGAACAACAAATTATATAAAAGATAAAAAAAAAAAATTACAAGACAAAAAAGTACTTAACAAATTCTTAAGTATAAAAATCAAAAGAAAGAGAAAAGATGTAAAGAGTATTAGAAATATATATAATAGAAATTGAAAATGAAAAATAATAAGAAACAACTCGGAAGTGGAAAAATAGAAAAAACGCAATAGAAATTGTACAAGCAGACATTGAAAATGTTAGCCACAAAAGCATACTTACTCATTTCCCAAACGATGGATTCTAGGAAATGGAGAATGTCTATGGGCTTCGGTCCTCATTATATCGCAATGAATAATCACTGGATAACTCTTATATCTCAAACTATGGTATTTGCACATACTTCAGTTTTACACTCACGGTGTGATATATCGGTAGTGTTATGGCAAAGGGCTATAACTGCTCTGAACCAAATTTTACAGGAGAGCCAAAATAAACTTGTGATATTTATACTTGTGATATATAAACTTGTGATAACTTTTTCTTATGGCATAGGATATATCTTGAAAAATCTCAGTATATAGTGCAGTAGCACCTCTATCCTTTTGCCATACTATGGAATGTATTATTAGAAACATTTTGTGGAACAAAGGTAAAAAATGAAAAAAATCGCAGTTATAACCTTTTGCCATATCATTACCGATATATGTAGTTACACAGAAAATTTTAGCCATTCTACAATGACGTATGTCAAACAGTCACCGAGATTATACAACAAATACAGGCCATGTCGCGGTACCATATGACGTCAGAAAAGTAGTGACGTTTAGTTGTGTTACGGTGCCCAACCATCACAGAAATTAATAATGTCACTACTTTGATTATGTAACATGGTACCACGCAATAGCCCGTAATTTTTTTATTCAAATATACGAGTTACATTCAATATACATGTCATAAAAAAAAATAATTTATGTTTCCTTTTCTGATTTAAGCTGTGTTTAGGAAAGCAGCTGCTCTTTGCTTACACAATAAAAATAATTTACACATAATCTACATAGCAAATCACATAACCAAAATAAATAATTAATTAACAATTATAAAAAAACAAACACTTCAAAACCAAAAGCAATACTAAATGAATTTAAGTACATTAATTTCAAATTAAGAAGACATAAATAAAAAAATCATCAAAACCTTATGGTTTTGATGAATGAAAATGAATCACAAAATGAAAATGAATTGAATATTTGGGAGAGTGTTTCAAATTGTTGTAAGTTTCTTTTTAAATTCTTCGCAATTCGTTTCTGATCTGCCTCCCCTAGACAACGTGTCATTTAGCTCAAGGAAAGAAACAAGTAAAGATAATTCAATGTATGGAAGTGACAGTTGCCAGTCACGTGTCACGTGACAGAAAAATTTAATACTTTTAACATTTTTTCTTGTTATTCTTCTTCGCAATCGTGTTTAAATTGACACGGCACAACGCGGTGTTTGTTTTCATTTTACGATGTCATTTATCCAAAAATTACATGCATTTATCTATTTTTTGACATTTGTGAAACCAATGCGAAAAAAATAAATGAGGGTGTTCGTAAACAATTCGGTGAACTAGTTAGTCATACCTTAGTATAGTAAGATTTTTTAATACCGATCTTAACTATTTTAGTCTTGATTATCTATGTAGTTGCGCGTTTAGTAAGCTATTTACGAAATCTAATAAGTAAGATCGTTAGTTAATGTATTTCTTGCATGCCCTTGGGCGATCATGGGCTCATGTTCGAATAGTGGTTTTTTTTAATTATATGAGCGAATTATTCAATTCTTACGAACCGTCCCTGACTTGAACAAAACAAAAACAATCAGTGTTTTGCATGTGTGTGTAAAATATATTATTATGTATGTATATATTGTACGACAGGTGTTCATAGCTGTGTTCAGTTACCTGCATAACGTGCTGGTGCTGGGGTATATTATGGAAGAACGAGGTATGGTAAGGGGTATGTGGAGTGACGCACGCCCGAGGCATGAAGGGGAGGCATAAGGTATTGGATGCTTACCGATTGGTCTCCAGTTGGTGGCGTCTCGTGGTAAATCTGAAAATAAACATAAATAATATATTAATTTATCAATAAGATTTTTTGAGCGTGTTTAATGTAAACTGGGAAATGTATATTTTTAAATATAAAAGTACTTATATCAGCTTTAGATAAATCTGAGTATTTCTTCAACTAATAATAAGAAACTAGTACCGATAATCGGCAACCGGTCGATATGTGATTTAAAGTTTTGATTTTATGACTATAATTATAATTTTCTAGGTTATATTTTAAGGTGATTATAATTCAACAAGATTCGACTGAATAGAACAGAAAACTAATTGAAGAATTTTCATGATTTGTACACATATCGAATGAATTTTTAATAAAAATATAAAATAAATAACGGAATGAAGAGATGTATTATTTGTATAGAAACAAACTTCTATTCATTTATAACAAAGAAAATGGTCAAAAACAAAACTGTAAATAAGCATATTTTTTTATTTTTGAAAATATTATCTCTAAGTATCGGTGTGGATAAAGTATAGTTAAAGTAAAAATATTAATTTTAAATAAAAATGAATATGTCTTGTCCTTGTTAAATAAGTACATATACATCTTCCTACGTTCCCTAAAATAAGCATAAATGGTTGTGCTATAAGTGAACGAAATCAGTCGAGGCAGGATTCGAACTCGCGACCACTTGATTATTAACCCAGCGCGCTAACCACCCTGCCACCGACCCATATATTATATTTGTTTTCTTTAATTACTTCATACATTATCACAAGTGATATGAAAGAGTATTTACAGATAAATCACGAGGAAGCCTCAGACCTTCAAGGTATCTTGATGGGGTTTTCGTTATTAGTGAACGTGACGTCACTTAGCTCGAGGTATTCTCAAGAATTTTAACAAAATCTATTCCGTGATATTTTATGATGCAAAGATAAATATTACTGTTCTGGGCAGGACTTTAGTCACTTTGAAAAAGTCAAATAGCAAAACAAAAGAAGAGCGGAGACATAAGATTTTGGATACCTACGAGAGAACGAGTGATGAATAGGGATTCCTTCGGCAGAATATATTTAAATAATATACCTACCGACTGCTTTCCGATTGGGTACCTACCTAACCAATAAAATATTTTATTATTTATAGAACGTTCTATCAGTGTTGTCAAGAGTAACGGGTAAACAGATTAACTTTGTATGCCGAAAACTGTCATCAGTACCTATCTGTAATTTCCTTGAGGTGTAGACATTACTTGAGGGCTCCTCCAGAGCGACACGTGCATTCAGACTACCTATAGAAGGTCTGAAGCCTCATCAATGCTCTTATTTAACTATGAATACGGGTATAAGTAGAAATAAGCATATCTGTGCAGACAATTTTGAATTAAATATCACGACGCTGCTGCTTCTATAATTGCAAAATCTATCAAATTGGCCACGACGATGAAGATAATATATGATTACACCTTGAAATCAAAAAATAATACATCAATATTAAAAAGGTATTTATTATAAAACATCGTGTATAGACGTGATTTCAAAGGTTTATATCCTTATCTTGTAACAAGCTGCGCCCTTAATAACACGTTACAATCAGGAAGGCTCTCTGGTACAAAAGGCTTCAAGCGGTTGTACTTAGGTACATTACAAGCTGGCTAAGCCAGGTGTTATCAGACACATTAATGTATTCAAATTTATTTTCAACACATAGTGACCGAGGAATTGAAAAGATTCACAGCCTAATGCTAATTATTTATATCTATGGTTAGGTTGATAGGATGGTGTTTAATCAAAATATACTTAAGTGAAAATATATACAATTATATCCCCATTAGATACGAATTAATTGATAAGTTATTCGATTGATTTATGAAGTGTATTTTTACCTCAAGCTGAATTGTGTATCATTAAGGTATTATTCACAAATTATTATTCTTACATTTGCTAAAATTATACATAAATGCTTGTGATGATCTTCTTCTTTAGGACTCCTTCGTCCAGAAATGGACATAGACCTCCCCCTGAGTTTTCATAGCTTTCTATCTTATGCGTACGGCATCCAGCTACCTCCAGCCATCCGTCTTAAATCCTCAGATCGCCTTGTTTGAGGTCGTCCAACGCATCTTTTGCCCGTTCAAGGTCGCCATTCCTGCACTCTTTTAGGCCATCTGGAGGCTGTGATGTGATGATGTAGGCAGGAAAATAATATTTTTTTTATTTTTTATTGTGAATCATGATATTATTATTAATACTTACAGAGTTAAATTTGTGACTCATTAGCAATAACAGAATCAATAAATACATTCAAAAATATTATAAACAATTATATTAATAAACAGTCCGTTTTTTAAGAATGAATATGTCCTTGTAATGAGCTCATATACATTCACATACGTTCCCTTAACTAAGCAGTAATGTATGTGCTATAGGTGAACGAAATCGGTCGTGGCAGGATTCGAACTCACAACAGTGTCACAACGTGAATCGTGACTGGACTGGAAACTTTAGGAACATGGAATATAATCAATCTACTCTGACTGCCTCCTTCAAAACATCAATCATTTGGTGAATAAAAAAAAACAATAATTCAATGATCTTACATTTCAAACCATTCTAGAAAAATAAACACAAACCATTCTAATAAACACAAATGATTGCTGATGTACATATTAAACAGTAGCATAAAAATAACTATATTTGGCCATATTTTAGTTCAAGTAAACCAATGATTTGATATTTCAAATCTATCGGCACATTCATACTTTCGATCGATATTCATAGACATAATAATATGGCCTCGTGACCCTCTATACAAATCGAAGCAAAAACTTCCGGCAGCGGGTAACTTCGCCATTTCGGTAAGATAAGAGTGTCTATCGGAGACTGGATCCGAGAGAAATTTGGAAGGAATAAAATTTCTAAAAATATTCTGGCATCTCTCCAAAGTTGGAAATCGAAAATCGATATCCCGCACCTCACGCTCGTTTGGCCAAATCGATTCGGCAGGTGCGAATTGAAGACACAGATTTATTTAACATGCATACTTTAATAGGAGTAAAGGTACCTAGCGGGACTTAAATAAAAATGGTTTTTACCAGTCGTGTCATTAACATATTTTCGATCATAGACGCCCACGGAATATAGATGAACATCTGTTTTGAAAATGTTAATTGAATTATAAACAAGTCCAGGTATCATTATTGTTTTTTTTTACATATTGCGGGAATAGCTTAATAAATTTGCAAATTTTGAACATCTCAATAGAAACGAAGTTGGAATATTTTTCTATATGCATCAGTTGCGAAGGAGAGGCGATCATTATAATGAAAGCAAATCTTACTAAACGTCTTCAAGAAAAGCTTCTTTTACATATTTTTTACATATTTGTTACATGATTTTCTTTATTTTTTACATGTATTTTGTTTATTTTTTTTACATATTTTTACATGTTTTTTGTTTATTTTTTTACATATTTTTGAATGTTTCTCGCATGTTTTTTTTTTTACATATTTTTTTTTTTTTTTTAAATGTTTTTCATTATTTTTTACATATTTTTACATGTTTTCACCTTTTTTATATTGTTATTCATTTTTTATTTTCGTTTTGTATATTTGTTTGTTTTTATTTGTTTTTTTTTTAAATTCTGTTGTTTTTAATATATTATGTATACTTGTATGTGTAAAAGGTTATCAAACCGTAAATTGAAATTAAATAAATAAATAAATAAATAAAAGGCTAAAGCAAAAATGTTTATATGACAATACCTGATTACATATTCCTCTGCTCTTCCTTTCCTTATCCTTTAGTTTTCCTATCATTGTTATGAATTGTTCTAATATGTTATCTTCTTTGTTTTATTTTTTACTTTTCTTCTGCTATCTTTATTTATTTTGTAATGTGATTAACTTCTTGCCATAGTACACACTATTTTGTATATTTAACATTTAGTTGGTTGGTTGGAAGAAATTTCCATCAGGCAATAAGCCCGCCAGTGAACTAATTATATATACAGAAATGAATCAAATAAAAACGGTCAACGCATGAATATTTGTGCATTGACTTGCATCGACAGCGATGGGCTTGTGGTTCGTCAATCCTCGGAAACTGTCGGGAATCTTCGGGAATTGTTGAGGATATACATACCGCAGTTCGTAGCCAGGAGCGAAGCAACAATCCCTTTTACACACCCGCACACCTGTCGCTGGTTACCCCGCATTGTGGGATATGCCGTGATGGAATGAATGAAGTGCAGAGAAGTATTTACAAAATCATAACCAACTCATTGCACATTGTACTCATCAAAACATTGACTATCGAATTTTCCCAAAATCTATTTTACCCATCTTCACGTACACAAAGGCGATAATATCACAAAAAATATATAAGGAATGTATATCATGTGGAAAAATAGAAATTTATGGTTCAATTTGGGATGAATAATATTATGAGGGTGCATAGAATATCATTTGGGAAAAATTCAAGGAAGAGTTTACCCGTATTTATAAAGGAAATGATGGTCAACTAAATGTCTTTCTACTCTCCGCACTATGTAATAGTGGAGAGTCATAATTTTACAATATTTAAGCATATCAATTTCTCAGTGGTCATCATGTAGAGAGTGCACATTATGAGTTTCGTCGTAATGTGTTTGTATGTATGGCGTACGTCGTATGCCGTACGCCGTATCCTTTTTGTGTCCTCTCTTCAGCCCAAACTATAAGTCCGATCGACTTCATATTTACATCATACGTGTTATGTAGTGGAGAGTTTAGTGTTGGCTACAACATACTCGTTTTTACAAAGCATTCACCATGATTACAGTGTTTTGCAACTAAATATCTTTCAGGAGCCTTTAAATTTTATGAAATACTTATCGTGTTGTTTATTCTGTTGTCAAAACACTAAAAAGTAACTCATAAGTCAGTTTGAAAGGTTAGGGTGAGTTGTTTCAACAAAAGTATCAGTAATAGTATAGTTAAAATACTTTGATTTCATAAAATTATTCAAAATGCGTCGTTCTACAGCATTAGATGAAACAACCAAAAGCTTTGAACAGTTTTATGAAATCAAAGTAGGTATTTTAACTATACTTTTACTTTAATCTTTGTTCGAGAAACACAGCCTTGTGTTACGAACTTCTAATTGTTATTATTACTCTGTTAACAAATTGTAAAAAAGCAATCCTTATTCAATAATTTAAAAAATAAATAAATGATTTATCTTGAAGAAATTAAGATGAAGAATATAACTACAATTATTAATGTCGTTTGATTTTTTACGCATAGATTAATCTTATATGGGAAACACATGCCGAATTTTCAACATACCTACAAGCAGAAACCGTCTATCTATGTTTATCAGCTGATAAGGGTCTAAAATTATTCGATACGATGGTCGTGTATAAATCTTTGTGGAACATTATTAATCGGTAAGTTTGATTTAAAATATGTAATTAATCTTGTTTGAAACATGGATAAAAGCTGAAGCAGAAACAATAAATGAAGTTCTATTTCTACGGCAACCCCGTAAGAGACGAAGCATGATGAATGGTCTAGATAACTGAAACCTGAAAAACGCTAGAGTTTGCATGTTTTATCAATCTTTTAAAATCACCATTATTTTTCGCCAGTTCTTGCAGATCCACTAGATAATATTATATACCTACGTTATAGTTGACTGTTGCTTTAATACTCTTCATGTTGTACCGAATAATTATATAACATGTTGGTATGCTTATTATAAGGTAACCAAAGGAACACGTTTTGATCGTAATCTACGTAATTTTATTTTATTTATTTATTTATTTATTTATTTAATTTAAGGGGAAACATACAGCAATTTATAATCCGTAAACAAAAACAGTAACAAATATCAGTAATTTGCCAAAATAGTTCCCACAACATGCGTAATATAAAAAAAGGACAGGTTAGCCTAAAAAACATATACAGTGGAGTGAGTTAAAAACTTAATTAAACAACATGCGTAATATAAAAAAAGGACAAGTTAGCTTAAAAAACATATATAGTGGAGTGAGTTAAAAACTTAATTAAACAACATGCGTAATATAAGAAAAGGACAAGTTAGCATAAAAAACATATACAGTGGAGTGAGTTAAAAAGTCAATTAAACAACATGCGTAAAATAAAAAAAGGACAAGTTAACTTAAAAAAAAAACATATACAGTGGAGTGAGTTAAAAACTTAATTAAACAACATGCGTTATATAAAAAAAGGACAAGTTAGCTTAAACAAACATATACAGTGAAGTGAGTTAAAAACTTAATTAAACAACATGCGTAATATAAAAAAAGGACAAGTTAGTTTAAAAAAAACATGTACAGTGGAGTGAGTTAAAAACTTAATTAAACAACATGCGTAATATAAAAAAAGGACAAGTTAGCTTAAAAAACATATACAGTGGAGTGAGTTAAAAACTTAATTAAAATTAAAGTATACAGCTTAAAACAAAAAAAAAAAAAATAATAATAACAAAGAATATAAACAAGATAAGTAATTCAAAATTAGGGATATAGATAATGGGGATATTTAGGAATTGCGGGGAGTGGGGAGGGAATAAAGAGGATTGGTATTCCATGTCTCGTATCACTGCGTTTTTGCGGATATACTCCTGCGATATTGCGGATATGTGCTGTTGAGTACATCAATGTCGTAAAAACTTGTGTTATACTGCTTACAAATGCGTGGAAAGCATGAATTCATTCTGTGATTAGTGCTACAGTGTGGAATATGAAATAGATTTGAGTGTCTGCTTGTTCTACCTGGCACATGAAACAGTATATTACTTATTATTTGGGGAGCATCAAAAAAATTATTAATTATTTTGTGAAGAAGTGATAGGTCGTTATGAGTTCTTCGGTTCTCGAGTGATTCAAGGCCGTGAAATTTCCTGGATTCTGTGTAGTTAGGAAAATGAAGGTGTGATTTGTAGTTGACGGTTTTAAGGTACTTTTTTTGTACTCTTTCTATTCTATTTATATGTATGTTATAAAAAGGAGACCAGATCGGGGTGCAATGTTCCAGAATCGGTCTTATGTAGGTTGTATACAAAACAAGAAGAGTTTGAGTATTGTAAAAAGGTTTCGATAAGCGTGCTATGAATCCGAGCATTTTAAAAGCTTTGTCAATTATTGCGTCTATATGTGCGTTAAATGTGAGCTTCGAATCGAAGATAACTCCTAAATCTTTAATTTTGTCAACAGTTGTAAGTATGTTATCATCGATTGTGTAGTTATAGTAGATTTTCTGTCTATTTCGTGTAAATGTAATTTTAAAACATTTTGAGGTGTTCAATTGCAATCTATTTACAAGACAATATGCAAGGAGTCTATTTAGGTCGTCTTGAAGTTCGTGACATTCGGTAAGTGAACGTATGGATTTATAAATTTTCATGTCATCCGCGTAGGCTATAAATTGGGAATGTTTGAAACATTTGTAAATATCATAAATGTAAGCATTAAATAGTAACGGTCCCAATATAGAGCCCTGCGGAACTCCTGAGGGGGCTAATGTGAAGTTTGATTTAAAGCCTTCAATTACTACAGATTGTAATCTATTGGTAATATACGATTTAAACCATCTGAGTAGGTCACCATGGATTCCAACTTCCTTAAGCTTTTTAATTAGTGTTAAGTGATTTACTTTATCAAAGGCTTTAGAGTAATCTGTATATATCGCATCCACTTGGTTTTTATCATCCATATTACGAGAAATAAATTCATTGTAGATAAGTAGATTAGATAATACAGATCGATGTTTTAAAAAACCATGTTGTTGGCTTGGGATTTTTTTTACTATAATAGGATAAATCCGATCATACACTATGCGTTCAAAAATTTTACTTATTGTAGATAAAATTGATATCGGGCGATAATTTTTTATATTATTTTTTGGTCCGGATTTATGAATAGGGATAATTAATGCTTCTTTTAATTTTTGAGGAAACGTGTTTTCCGAGAAAGACCTATTAAATATCGTGGTTATTGGACTTGCAAGGTATTGCGCACATTTTTGGATGAAAGATGGTGGTATTCCATCATTACCACAACCTTTCTTTGTGTCTATTTTTTTAAGGTAATTGCAGACTTCTGTTTCGTTAGTTGTTAAATGCCCTATTCCTTCAAAGTCGTTGTATGACGTGATGTTATCACCGAGATTGATTGTTGCGGTATTATGATAAGGTGTTGTTTCGAATACAGAATTAAAATATTCGGAGAACATTTGACTGACTTTTGTTCCGCCGCTACCGGATCTGCCGTCCAAAAACATTGTTTGAGGTATTTGTTTGTTTTGACTTTTGCTATTTTTATATGTCCATAGTTTTTTGTGGTTATTATGTATGTCATTTTGAACAGCGGTAATGTATTGATCATAGCAATCTTTTTGAACCCTCTTTAGACGGGATCGAAGCAGTGTGAATTCGGCATAGTCTATTGGGTTATTGTATATTTTCCATCTTTTATGCACTTTACGTTTTTCTTTGTAAATTTTCTTCAGTGGAGGTGAAAACCAAACTGGAAAATTATCGTTTTTTAATAATTTTGTAGGGACATGAGATTTAATTATACTATTTATCGAAGTATAGAATTCTTCGGTTGCTGTGTCTACATCATCACAATGTTTTAAGAAAGACCAGTCATATACAGAAAGATGTGAATTTATTTCTGAGTAATTAGCTTTGTTAAATAAGAAAATTTCTCTGGGAACTGGGTTCAAAAAGGGTGTGGTTGGGAGATGGGCATCGATGTGGAGAGCAGGGTGATGCGAATCTTCATTAACAAGTGGGTGATCGGCACGCGTTACATTACATTCCAGGTTAGTAAGTATTAGGTCAAGTGTACGCGTATTGTTGTTAGTAATGCAATTATATTGCTTTATATTAGTGTAGGCCATTGTGTCGATGAGCAGTGATATGTTGGTTAAGTTGTTTGTATAAGAAGGTATCAGATTGGTCAATGAAGGATGTGGGTTCCAAGAAAGGGTCGGCAAATTAAAGTCGCCGGTTATAATCATATGGTCATCCGGATGAAGATCATGAACCGAACTAAGTAGGGTGAGGAATGATTTAAGTGACATGTCGTAATGCTGTCCAGGCGGCAAGTATACACATGCTATGTGCATTTTGCGTTTATTTGTGAATTGAGAAACTGGAATTGTTACCCAAATGCATTCGGCCGAGCATGTCAAGTCTTCGCGAAAGTATGCATGTAATTGGTTATGTACTATAATCATAGTTCCACCGCCTCTTCTTTGGTTGTGGTCATCATATTGCCTGTCACCTCTAAAAATGCTGTAATTATCGGTGGGTACGAGTTCCGCGTCAAAAATATTTTTATTGAGCCATGTCTCTGTGATGCAAAAAATATCATAAGAATCGTTCAATAATATATTTTGGGTGAAGATGTCTGTTTTTGTTCTTAGCCCTCTGCAATTTTGATATAAGATATGTATCATTGTGATATTAGTGATGTGTCTAAAGTGTTATTTACGAAAATGGATATTAGTGAGGATATACGCTTTACATATGCGCCTGTACATAGTTGACAAAAATTTTCCACCTATAATATCAAAATGTATTAAATGAATCACCGCAGTAGTGAAGGTACCTATTAATATTACAGAAAGTGGACACATGATTTTGCACTTTATAGAAAAAGAAGTGTAGTATGGAATAATAAGCAATATTGATAAAAATCGCAAGCATCTGAAAAAGATTTGGCATAAAACGCAGTGACGAAAAACCTGGGTAATGTTGGAGTAGGAAAGGGGAAAGAGAGGTACATTATAAAATTTTGAGAACAATTTACTGTAAGAAGAAGAAATTCTAGGTTTGGTGGTGAATATAGTCACAAAGCGTGGAGCATTTCCTTATTTGTTATCAGTATGTGGGGTGAAGTATCATCTTTCCTGAGGAAAATTCTGCCTTCTTTTACCCAGACGTACGAATAGTTCTTCTCTTTGGCCCATCTTCGAGTAGCGGCGTGTAGGTCTTTGTTGTCCGGAGATAAATGCTCGCAGATGTAGATCGGGTTGACGTTGCCAATAGATTGATTAAGATGCGAGGAATTGAGTTTATTTTTTCGGTTCTTCTTGTTGTATGCTTTGACTGCAGCTAAGAAGCCGTCTCTATGCTGTTTGCTTAGGAGTTTGACTACAATATTTTTAGGTTTATTTGTAGACTTATTCTGTTGCGGTACTCGGTGGCATGATATAATTTGGTTTTCTGTCATGGGATATGCAACAATTGATGATATATTGTTTAAGATAGATTGAAGGTTTTCATTTTTCATTTCTGGTAGCATTTGAATTTCGACATTACAATTTCGACTTATCTGTTCCATTTGTGTAATCTTTTTTTCGACGAGTTGTAATTTTTGCTTCAATGTTTCATTTTGAGATGTTAGGAAGTCCAATACTGATTGATTTTCTTTCAATTTGACCTCTGCCTCGTCATAACCTGTTGAGATAAATTGTAGTGAAGATTTCATATCTAGAATCTTTTCCTCTTGTGATGATATTTTACTGTCCATTGCGTCAATCCTATTAGAGCAGCCCTGTAGAACTGTCAAAAGGTCAGCTTTAACAGCATGTATTTCATGTTTTAGGTCAAGTCTGATATTTTGTATTTCTTGGAATATTTTGCTAATGTTGTCTTCAATAGATGACCTATGTGGGAACGGACTGGGAAATTTTTTTTTTCAGACATGGTATTTTGAACGTCGGGAAGATCTTGTTTATGGTATGAATTACTTTGCAAATTTGTTTCATCCAATTCAATCGCCACGCCTGGCAACACTGTATCGGAAATGACTTGCGCATGACGTGCGTCAAGCGACGTGTTTATTGGTTCTTTCGAATGTTTCTGTTTAACCGGTGTACAATTTGATTTATTTATTACGTAATTGTTATCAATTTCTTTCGAGTTCAAATTGGTTCTGCAAGAATAGCAGTTCCAGTTTTTTATGTAGGTCTTCGACATTTTCAATACCTAAGTTCCAGTTTTTTATGTAGGTCTTCATATTTTGCAATACCTAAGTATCGTTAATCGTGCCCTTTAGTGAAAGATCTAAAGAAAATGTAGAGACATATTGCATGTATTTTTATTTTATTTTGTAAACATACAGTCTTAATAACAAGTAATACATGAATAATAAAACACTCCAATAGAGGACCAATTAAATTTACAGAAGTAATCAATTATATTTAAATTGTTATATCAGTTTATAAGGATATGAGTGGGAACGATATTAGGAATTGGTCGGAAAGAGAAAGAGGAGAGCTTGCAAAAACACTACTCACCAGAAGCCACAGAGACATTCAGGGACTTTATTACTGATGCTTTAATCTAATAATAGACATATTAGAGATATGTGTAGAAGAAGAGATCGTATGAAAACTGCATACCACGTCATATTATTTTTTTATTTATATTCATTTTTATCATACCATATTTACAATGACAACAAAAAGTAGATTACTGCAACCCAATTAGGAAATCCTGATCTAGGGCTAGCAGTTTACAATTTTTAGTGACTATAAAACAATATTATGAACCAGGGGATAGTTCCCGTTCCACATTTAATAGTATTCTGCACTTACTAATTAATGTATTGGAATGGTAAGGCTTAATGTTTACCTGGACACGTTAAGTAAGTAAGTATTAATGTATACTCGAATAGGAGTTTATTACAATGACATCTCG
Organism: Molanna angustata; assembly: GCA_963576475.1. Taxonomy (NCBI): domain Eukaryota; kingdom Metazoa; phylum Arthropoda; class Insecta; order Trichoptera; family Molannidae; genus Molanna; species Molanna angustata. The sequence continues at coordinate 10,638,734 of OY754981.1, forward strand.
TAAATATGTTAGTGACAATTATTTTCTCTAATATTTTCTAAGAAATTAAATCACGAAATTGAAAGGAAAGACTGAAAAGCAATATTCGCCCTGGAAACGGGTGTCGTGACTTTTGTTAATATTTTGAAAGCAGGTAGTGTAAGAAGACTCATTTATGCATTTATTTACAGTTAAAGTTATAAGATTTTTCAACCATCCAAAGAAAAGTGAACCTTCTAGAAAATTCGATATTTTATGTACCTCGGTACGAATTGTACCTACGTCTTATGCAGACTTGAAAAGGGTCGTTTAAGAGTGAGCGGAGTGGAGGAAGATATGCATCGCTTCACTACCGATTTCCAAGATTGAAAACGAAAAATAAGAATAGTATATTTTCCTTTTGAAAATAACAGCGAAACAAATGAAGAATCAAAGAGCATTTACGAGACGATGCATGTTTGCATTGCTCGATAGTAAATCGGTGTACATAAAACGACTTGGAATATCACAATTGGCATTTAATTTCTGTGGTAGGATTTTTATTATAATATGTAAGTTGAAATTAAATATTTAATCGATAAAGATATTCTTGGGTGGTTTTCTTAGAAGTCGGGCGACGATAAATAAATAATAAGCAAAATATGCAAATTTGCCAAACCCCAAGCTTTCCTCGTGTTTCAGAATGTGAGGCTTCTCGATCATCGTCACCCCATCCATGAATCCAGAACCCATCCACTTTGTGCAATCGAGCGGAATAATTTCACTGAGTCAGTGCAATTTTGAAGGGAAAATATTAATGCAAAATTAGATTCTCAAAAGCACCTGCTGCTTGGATAAACAATCTAGATAGTATACACGATAATTGCAAAAAATTACCTCCAAATATAACCAATTTTCATCGACGCCCAAAATTTAGGTAGGCAGGTACCTACCTGATTTAATATTGTGGAATTAATAATGTACTTATTAGAATTAAAAACAATTAAGTTTAAAATGTTCAACGTATTTCAATCAATACACAATCAGTTGGATTGAAATATCATGTACAGTATACAGCTCTGAAATGGAATAAAAAACATTTAAAAGAAACATGAAAAGGTACATTTATAGTCAATTATATTGTAATTCGTACCTACAAATTTACTGTGTGATTTTGGTTCTACGTAGTCAGTCGTATCATAGTCATTGTCTTGCACACCCAGTCTTAAAAAAATATTTAAAGAAAAAACTGTAAAAAGACACTAAATACAACGAAGTCACCTTTAATTATTATTTTTTTGATTAGATTCTAAGAACGCGATGGGTTCTATCTGAAATCGCACTAATATTTTAATGAAATGTCATATTTAGACCTGAGACGCACGGACTGCTTGTAGCAGTCGGGTCCGCAGTTCCAATACAATACACGTCTGCTTCAAGCTGCCGCTACAACTCGATATCGCAACTGAATGAACGATAGCAGTGTCAAGCGGTTCAGCCGACTGCTCAAAGCAGTAGGTACAACTGCTTGAAGCTGTCGCAGCACGGCGGTCTGCAGTTCCGATACAAAATTTTCGTTTACAATACACGGACCGCTTGAAGCAGTCGTGTTACGGTTGAACCGACTGTTTCAAGCGGTTGGGCGGACTGCTTCAAGCAGTCCGTGTATCTTGGCATTTACTCTTGACTTCAAACACGATCCCAATTTAGAATATTTCGCTAAGAACCTACATTTGTTATACCTTTGTAGGTATGTTTTAATCGTTATAGTACATGGATAATTTTAATGCTCACAGGCGATAGGTAGGTAAGTTACAGAAGAATGAATAAAATAAAGAAAATTTAATAAGATCAAAATGAAAAAAGAACATCACTATTATAAAACGGATATTAAATTTATAGCGACAATTTCTGGTGAACACTATTATTTATTTTTAATGACTTTAATGTTCATTTTAACTTTAATTTGTCTTCGGAATTGAACCCGTTGTAATTTTTAAATTAGATTATATGGTTCAATCAAATTGCCAAGTTGGCAGAAAAAAAATATTTGGCTATAGGTTCACATGTCTCAAAACATCTCGACAATTTCTATGTGTGCCAAATTTTATAGGAATGAACGTAATTAAATGTCATAAATTTTACGTCAATTGATTGATTCAATTCTGACCATAATGGGTTTATTTTAAATTCTTATTTTGCTTAATTGTGGTCATTTTTGTAAACAGAAATTAATCAATGTTATTAATGCGATTAGTCTTAATTACAAAATTTATGGTCGCTCGTCGCATGTAGCATTTTGTTACTAAAGCAAATTTTACCAATTAAGAGTGGTAAAATAATTAGTTAGGAATTCTTGTTACCCTTCGGTGGGCAGTGTGAATATTTGTGGTAACATTCGGATAATAAATACCCCCACCCACCATGAATGGTACCGCTATCGAACCTATGGCTTATAACAAATCTCATTCGGAGATTAATGTGTACTCCCTACACCGCAGCGAGCAGCTTTCACAATGAGGGTTAAAGTTTTAAAACATGCTATAGATAAATTGAATCTCCCTCATTGAGAACTTACAACGAATTAAACTTAACTATGTATTTATTTAGCTTCATAATATTTTTTTAACAATAATTTATTAATCCGAATTATCACGACATATCTCACAATGTAAGATAACCAGCGACAGGGGTGTGGGTGTGCATAACCTTATAAAAGGAAGAATTACACTTGCGTGTATCCCCACACAGCAGTCTCGTCTTGCCTACAAAGGTGAGATATATAATTTTTATTTTGTTATAATTTTTTTTTAATTCGTTTAGATGGGTCAATAAAAGAGCGGCTAGCGCGCTGGGCTAGTAATCTAGTAGTCGCGAGTTCGAATCCTGCCTCGACCGATTTCGTTCACCTATAGCACAAGCATTTATATTTATTTTAGGGAATGTAGGAAGATGTATATGTACTTGTTTAACAAGGACCTATTCATTTAAAAAAATATCTACTTAAATAGTTTAAAATAAAGTTGTTCAATAACATAATGACTCGTAAGAAGGCGTTTCTTCGTATTTCTAGTTGGTGAATGGACTGGTTTAAGAAATGTGGAGGAGCCGCCCAAGAACAAGAGGGTTTTTTGCTCTCTTCACAAGAGGGTGATACAAACATTTTGTGATTTTCTTTTTTGCTGCTGATGTCAGAAGAGTCGTGTGATGATGTAACGTACCTACGCCTAAATCTGTAGATATTTAAGAAAAACCTAAACTTATTAGATTATTATCCAACAATATTCATTCAATTAACTCCTTCGTTTCAAAAAAAAATATTATACTATTAAACTTTAAGTTTATTCAACAAAATGAAATAAAATCCTAATTCTAATGTTTTATTTATTTATTATTATTTTATTTGAATCTTTCTGTACATATAATTAGTACACTTGCGGGCTTATTGCCTAATGGCAATTTCTTCCAACAAACCAATGATAATGTTAAATATACAAAACAGTGTGTACTATGGCAATAAGTTAATCACATTACAAAAATAAACAAAGATAGCAGAAGAAAAGTAAAAAAAAACAAAGAATATATATAAGAACAATGCATAGCTATGATAGGAAAACTAAAGAATTAGGAAAGTAAGAGGAGAGGAAGATGTAATCAGGTATCATAGGCCCACGTTAGTAAGGGCCCGTGACGCAAGTCCTTTCACCTGTACTCAAATACCTATACCAAAATTCCCATACAAAAATTGTACTGAAAATTTTACCTATATTTAAATACCGTCCCTACGAAAAACTTGCGGAACATATATACACGTTACCCCCTATTCAGTAACTATTGTAACTAAAATAGGAACGTTCTATGATCGTTCTACGATTATGAATAATTCAGGAACTTTTTAAGAACGCTCTGGCCAATATAGGTACGTTCCTATTCCATTTAATCCAAATTTATATTTTATAACGCTGAAATAAGGCCGTAAATCTAAAATCTACAATTTTAGAACTTTATTATTTTAGTAGATACTGAATAGGGGGTATTGTCAGATAAATATTTTCGCTTTAGCCTTTTTTTGAAGATGTTTAGTGAGATAGACGACGTTTTGTCTTAGCAAAGAGATAATCCATTTTAAAATTAACAAATAACATATTTATAAAAAAGTTATGAACGTTCATTCATATAAATCGAATTTGGGGAAAATTATTTGTTTTATTTTATCCCATAATTTTAAGTAGGTACTATTTCTTTGAACTGATATACCCTCTTTTAAACCCTGGATTTAAAGATCACATGCAGCTCATGTCACAGTTTCATGGTTCATTTTTAAATGCAATTGATACATCGTTTTCCTCTTCAATCCGAGGATCTCACGGGGGCGAAGTGCAAAGCTTATACGACGGGCTATAAAAGAAATCCATCAAGTTGGATATGAAGGGAGCTTTCAGACAGCACTTCATAGATAACGGCTCCGCACAGGATCCCAAGTACATAAAACATTAACGCTGAAGGAACCCTAAGACAAAGGAAAGTACGAAAAGTCTTAGGGTCGAACTAAAAATACCAAAAATTCATATCCAAAGATAGTACTTACATATTATTATTATTTTTTTAAATTAAAATTATGTACCAATCGTCATTTTAAAAAATATATAATACTGAGAATAAACCAATTTTAAAATATATTACAGCAAGACATACGATAACTGTATCCCAAAAAATCAGTCTCTATATGTATCCCAAAAGATCTGTCTCTATATTTTTTTTTTATCTTCAAAAAATGAATATGTCCTTGTTAAACAAGTACATATACAGCGACCACTGGATTACTAGCCCAGCGCGCTAACCGCTCTGCCACCGACCCTATGTATCCCAAAAGATAATATATGTATCCCATAACATCAGTCTCGACTCATCTACCTCATTGCTGAACTATGTGCCCGTTATATTTTCGAGTACCCGGCTCTTATGGGACACGCGATAACAATGATAATACATAGAAAAGATTGCCTCGCAGCAGATATACCTACATATAATAATAAATTTATAAACAATCAAAAAAAATTACTTACTATGTATGTAATAAGTAAGTCTTTATTTATTTTTGTAATTTGATTAACTTATTGCCATAGTACACACTGTTTTGTATATTTAACATTTACTCTGGTTGGTTGGAAGAAATCGCCATTAGGCAATAAGCCCGCCAGTGTACTAATTATATGTACAGAAAGATTCAAATAAATTAATAAGATTCTCTTAGGTTGGGTTGTTTCAACAAAAGTATCAGTAAAAGTATTGTTAAAATACTTTGATTTCATAAAATTGTTCAAAATTATGCCGTTTGACGACATTAGATTTCAATGAAACAACCAAAAGTATTGTACAATTTTATGAAATCAAAGTATTTTAACTATACTTTTACTTTAATCTTTATTAAAATACTTTGATTTCATAAAATTGTTCAAAATTGTGCTGTTTGACGGTATTAGATTTCAATGAAACAACCAAAATATTGCACAATTTTGTGAAATCAAAGTATTTTAACTATACTTTAACTTTAGTCTTTGTTCCAGAATCACAACCTTAGAGTTCTAAGATTCTCTTTTATTTTTAACACTGTCGAGGTGTACCTGTCATTGTGAATTTAAGGAGTACCTGAGTGATTTGATTTGTTGAAAACAAGCAAAGAAAAGATATTGTACAGATACAAAGAGATACACAAGAATATTGTAAGCTAAGAATTTGAATAAAGTTATAAATAAACCATAATTCCTATTTTTATTAAAATGTAATCTATATACTACTATGAGCCCTATTTAATTTCGATTTATTAATATTTTTGCTTGTTCCACTTCGATCATAATTGTTGAGCGTTGTAATAAATGTTTGAAGGCTGGGGAGGGGGCAATAAAGGGAGATTTACCTATATGTTTTATGTCTCGCATCCCTTCCAGTTTGGAAAGAATTTATTCCATATGTGCAGAGTGTGTAGGTGGTAGCAAACCCTTCACATTTCGGGAGATCCCCTCTAACCCTTGGATGCGTGAGTTTTGATGGTGAAATGGATCTTCCGGGGGCACGTAAACCCGCCAAGAATGAATATGTCGTGTCGTTTCCTGAATACCTTGGATTATGGCCGATGACCCTTGCCAAATATCTAAAGAACGTCACAGAGGCATTACTCAGAAAGAAGAATAACGCACATGTACATACAGATATTATACAAAAACTACACGAATTTTGAACTAAGCCTCTAAAAGTTTTGATAGCTCTTGTGTGCTTAACACAAAAATGTGAAATCGCATTCTTTCAGGATTGATGGGGATATGATGGGGATTGCAAAATGTTCCACAATTTACTAACAATATACTCTATGATTTTGGTTTTAATATAATTAAGATGTGGGTTTTATAATACTGCAAATGACAAAACATAAATTCAAATGCAAATTTCTTCGTTGGAATTCGTTCACTTTTTTTGACAAAAAAAGTAGAAAATGGTTTGAATAGGTAAAAAAAAGTATTTGGAAGAAAAAAAAGTATTTTTCCAATTTAATTTTTCATTGCCTTAAAAAAATATTTTTGTGTGCTTTTAGCACATGCTAACATTTTTTTGCTATCTTTAAATGTTTCAAAGCTTGTTTGACAATCAAAATTTAAATTTAAATAAATAAACAATTCGTTTTTAATCTTATTTATTGACGCTCTATTTCTCTCTTCTCGCCACTTTAGATTCATTACTGAAAAAATTCTTTCAGTGAAAGCTGAAGTGGCGGGAACAGACAGTAAATAAGAAATATTTTTTTTTTACATTTGGTAAGCTATCAGATGCATTTTTAAGTATATATTGTCATTTATCAGCTGTACTTTTCTCTGAAAATTCTATATCATCATTAGTGATTTTTCTATGCATCTCTTAAAGTCTTATTGACTAAATCGACGGAATATAAATCGTCCATCTTAATATTTAATCTGTCTTGTATTTTGGCCTTTGTAATTACCATTTCAAAATGTTCAAATTTAACCTCATTTTTTCAATTTCGTCGATACTGACATCTGTGACTGTGACAAATGTCAGAATGTTGACCATAGAAAAGAGTTACTTTTAGAAAGCCTTATTTTATGATTCCGCGTTTTTAGCGCCATCTCTGGATTGGACCATACCAAAGTTTTACTGGAACCCAGTAGTAATAATTAAAATAACATTGTTTTTTTTTTCAAAAACTCAACAAAAAAAGATTGAAAAAAAAGTAGTTTTACATACTTTATTTGTATGCAAAAGTATAAATTATATTTACCAAAAATAAAGTAGGATACGTTTTTATAAAGTATGGTTGGCAACCCTAGTTGGTACATTGATAAATAATTGATTTATAAAATCGCATGAAAGTAGAATAAATGCAGTTGAAATTAGATCGCTAAGAAGAATCTGTAATAGAACGATTTATGACAGGGTCAGAAATGAGGACATAAGGAAAGAATGTAGGATAAAGAAAGATTAATCGAATGAAAGTGAACACATTGAGATGGTTTGTCCACATGGGGAGAATGAATATGAGGAACGCCTGACGAAGAAAATATACATTGCGGACAGGAATGGAATGAGAGGTCGGGGCCGCCCAAGGAAGGGATGGCACGTCCATGTGAACGGTATTTTGAAAGACGGAAATGTTAGAAGCGTGAACAACAGACGAACATGTATAAGACGATGTATGTATGTTGACGAGGCGATGAATGTATGTCAAAATAGAAGTAAGTGGCGTTCGATTCTCTCTGCCTACCCCGTGAAGGACACGGCGTGATGGTATGTATGTATGTATGTTAAAGTGTGGGATGCAGTATTAAAAGAAATGTGTAGGATACTATTTTTTTTTATCGTTCCCTTAATTTAGGTACCCACTCCTTCAAAGATTAATAACAATCTTTGATTAAAATTATATGGAAATATTTAATAATATTATGTAACAGAGATATAACAATTCATTAAAATTTGTTTGTGTCTCTTATTTCTTCTTCTTCTTCTTTCTCCTTAGAGCTTTTATCCCGTTTCTATCGGGGTACGCTTTGACCATGATCCTGGAATTGGCGAGTCTGGTTATTACATCGAAGCGACTGCCATCTGACCTTTGTAACCCTTAGAAAGGGGAACCAGACAAATCGGATCATGGCTACACAAAGCTATTGATATAGATTATTGATATATTTAATTAAAAATTAAAATTCCAAATATATTTCATTTGTTTATATTATTTTAAACACAGAGAAAAAAAACAATTTAATATTTATTGTTATTATGATTCAACTGCAGATGGCAGGTGCAACATCTTTGTCTAATCAAACAAGTTTTTTGTACAGATTACTTTTACTTTTATCAATTAACACGTTTAGTTGAAAACACGGTAGCAATGTTTGACAGATGGAAGGCAATCAACATTAATTATGGATAGTGGTCACGCGAAAAGGTTTAGAAGAATACATATATACAGTAGGTACATACATGTTTTTTACTGCATTTTTGTTTTTGTATAATTCATAATAAGTGAATTTGATTTTATATTTTTGTTTGTACTAGATGTAAGAAATTGTACTTTTTTGCATATAAATTAAATATAAAAACATAAATTAAAAAAGTTTGGCAGTTTTTTCCCTTTTTCATAAAATATTAAATGTATAATTATAGTAATATATAATAAACTCATGGTCATAAGACTTCTCCGTGTTTTCTGTTATAACCTTCATAGTGTTCTCAAGTTTTCTGTTATAACCTTCATAGAGTTCTCAAGTTTTCTGTTATAACCTTCATAGTGTTCACATGTAATGGATTTTTTATTTTTTGGAAAGAAAAGGTTATTTCAAGATATCCCTTGACATACCAGCCCTAGTGTTGGCTAAAACCCATTCGTTTTTCTTCACGAAAATATAAATACACACTATAACGACATGTCCTCAACCTGGTAGGCAGAGAGAACTTGCCACCATACACTTCAATCCTGGCACATTTTTTTTGCTTTTTATGATGATTCCTTTATTCAAAATATTATTCTCATGGTCATGCCATCCCTTTCAGGGCAAATTCTACTAATCAATCAATCTCTGACACCATGTATATTTGTTTGGTCAGCCGTTTATCGTTCATTCTTTCACTATGCCTAAACCACCTTTAAACATTCGCTTTCATTTTAATTATCGGTAATATCCTTCTTTAGCTTATAAAGTACTTAATGAATATAATATTAAGTAAGGTAAAAAATACTCAAAGAAAAATGAATAATACACTTGGGTCGAAGACGTCAAAGTGGGCCACTTTTTTTAATTGCAAAATAAATTTATTATTCAAGGTTATTGAGACGTTTGCAATGAAGGAAATTGTGCAATTTGACACTGGGGAATAATATCCCACCCCACCACCCCGTTCAAGGAACGTGACAGACCAGTAATTGCTGAATATTTAAAAAAAACTCAAGTACCACGAATAATTTGTACTCCCTAAATGATTTGGTAGGTACTTAAAACGAGTTTATCGTGGGCTAATAAGAATTTGAGTTCTTATTTTGCGAATGAATATTTTTTTATGATTTAATATTATATAATTCATTTCCTTTTGGCTTGACTTCTGTAAAATATCACCATTGGGAATCATGCAATTCAAAAATTCATTTTAAGATGCCATATCATAGAATTATAAGTGCCATATAGGTACTTTTTACAACTTTATTGAACATCAGTTCAAAATTTCTTGTGTTTTAAAGTAAGAGTCAGAATAGATACAAAATTCTCAGCACAACCATTGATTGCTTTTTGGGAAAATTACAAAATAACAGTGTGCCTACTCATATTCTAATTTTTGTTGAATGTAATGTATATTATATTGAAAAAATATAAAATCAAATAAAACCATGACGTTGTAGTGACTATAAATAAAAGCGTGTAGCGCCCATTGAATTATATGTGTACGTAGTACATATAAATCAATGGTAGCGCCCACTAAAATTACCACAATATAGTTCAGTTCAGTGTGCCATTAAATGAAATGAAAGCGTGAAGCGCCCACTACAATTACCTTAATATAGTTTAGTTCAGTGTGACAAAAAATGAAATGAAAGCGTGTAGCGCTCATTAGAATTATCTGTGTATTTTAGATCAGTGCGCCATTAAATGAAATGAAAGCGTGAAGCGCCCACTAAAATTACCTCAATATATGTAATTTAGTTCAGTGCGCCATTAAATGAAATGAAAGCGTGAAGCGCCCACTAAAATAACCTCAGTATACTTTTAATTTTATTTACACTGACAGCGTTTACTATGTAGAATTTCATTTTTAAATTAATTAAACACTTGTTTTTCTTTCTACATTTATTTTTACTCTCCAGAACGACCGTTTCGCCTGGTGAAGGCCTTTTCAACTGGTGAAGTACATGGTGTGGTTTTTTCTTATATACTATTACATTAGATGAAATTTATACAAAGCAAAAAAATGAGAGATTAGGACTGGATATAATACTTAAACTGTTACAACCACCCACCCTCTCACCTCCCCCCTTTTTTGCTTTGTATAAATTTCATCTAATGTAATAGTATATAAGAAAAAACCACACCATGTACTTCACCAGTTGAAAAGGCCTTCACCAGGCGAAACGGTCGTTCTGGAGAGTAAAAATAAATGTAGAAAGAAAAACAAGTGTTTAATTTATTTAAAAACCTCACTATAATTTATTTCAGTGCTCCTTTAAATTAAATGAAAGCGTGAAGCTCCCATTCAAATTACCTCAGTATAATTTACATATTTCAGTGCGCCTTTAAATGAAATGAAAGCGTGAAGCTCCCACTAAAATAACCTCAGTGCGGTTTAAATCCAACGCGCTATTCTATGCACATGTATAATATTTGTGCAATATTAATTCCATATGTTATAAAAAAATACAATAGATCCAAGTGGAATTTTCGTATTTTTAATCTGTAGGATCCGCAACGCGTTTCTTAATTTGTCTTTATCAGTTTGCAAACTTTTAATAATATATTTTTCTATGATTAGCTCTCTTTGGCACATTAAGTGCAGTGTCTGCAAGGTTTTAGAGTTCTCCGGACTCTTCGTATGTTCTTTATATGTTCTTTCAGAGTTTTGCAAGGGGCCGTTATTAGTCCCCATAATCGGAACGGGTGGTGGTGATGGAAGAACAATATATTTTTCTGATCTATCTGTCCTGTCGAATGACTATTTTACTCTCCACTACTAATGTAAAGTGAAATGTCTAGTTTTGGAATTTTAAACCTAATTTTTATATGGTTCAAGTAATGATTCAAATATTTATTCGTAAAAATAGTGAATCCACAAAAACTAATTATTAATATTGAGTAATTTTGTTGGACCTAACATCTCCAGAGGCACTACTATAAGATATTTTTTTACGTATATACTAAAATGTTAACGTATGAAATATTCCTTATCCGCGTGTCGAAAGCGATTTCGATTATTTATATCAATTTTTAATGATTACTTTCATCATTAACACGCAATATCTTGCAAAGTACCTGTATAGTCCAAAAAAACAAATATTTTTCAGATTAACACATATGCTGACGACATACATACTTTTCATACATAAAAATTATATTGTACGTAAAATAAACGAAACACTTACTAGCCTAATGAGAGCCACTTTGATTCGAAACAGGTTGTGAATTTCATAAACTAGATTGGTTTCAATACTTCGCAATATAAAGAAATATGAAGCGTAAAACATTTATTTATAACTACACCGCAAATTATTTGAAAACTACATTCATATAATCAAAACCTCAAGGTTTTTTTTTTCTTGGATTGGTGCTACCACAAGTGCCCTCTTCTCTTAAACGTCTTTGTTTGTTGATGTATGAAATGATCTTATGAAATATGCGCGTAGATTAACAATGAACATCAACCATATTAAGAAAAATAAGACAGTGAAAAATTATTTTAAAACCCCGATTTTCTTGATAAATGTTTCGCATAAACACAGATGTTAGAATTGAGAGAAGCAATTTAGAAAAACAATATAATTGCTAGATTATTCGCATAATCTTCATTGTCATCGTAATTCATACTGGTTGGTATTTTTGCTTCGCGTTGCCCCTTGATCCATTACATAATATAATATATCATCCAATGTTCCACGTCTTAAATCCAAACCTGGTAACTTACCATCCAATCCTTTCTTTCAGCCATAATCTAGTCATCATCCACACTACAAGAGCTTTTTAAGTAGGCAAATTATGGTCTTGGTATCGTAGTATAAAAAGACAGATCCATTATGTGTTCAATGATTCATGTTGATATTGGTTTCTTGTAATGAAACCTCGATCTCATCATAGCTTAAAGCTGTTCTTCCGTAACCCGTTCAGCTAATGGGAACCAATTACAGACCTTAACAAAACTCTAAAACACTGCAGACACTGCATTTAAAGAAAGTGTCAGGCTCATCGTTCACTGAAAGTGAAGATAAGAGTAAACCGTATATTTGACAAAAAGTTTTGAAAGCCCTGAAGTTGCTCTTCGTGGCTACAAGGTCCGCATGTCCAATGGGTGTCAAAACATTCCCTTGGGCATCGTTGTCGAGTTCGTTTACAGCTTACAGCTTTTGTAGGTGACACTTTCTTAAAAATGTCTCTCTCGTCTCACCTAATCAACAGCCATTGTAGAGGGCACAACCATTAATTATAAGAAATACATATTTGCTTTGTCAAAAGTAGTATTTATTTTATTATTATAAACATCAATTGCCTAACGAAGATTGGTTTGCGTATTGACAACAAAACTTTCGAGTGTTGTGCCAATATACGTGGCAAATATGAATATTTCGCTGAACCCCACGATCGACTCCTAAAAGAAGATGATAGTTTTATAGAAACAAATACAATTCTAGGATAGAAACATTAGCAATATCATCAATAACTTTAAATAAATATAATAATTAAGTATAAATTTCCAATCGTTATCGAACGAATAACATTGTGGCACATTATAGCAAAAAAAATATAGATTATATTTTATAACTTTGAACAAACCACGTTATTGAAATTGAAATTGTAATTTTTAACTTGTTTTTGGGGAGTTGAAATACTGCCCGAGGAAGGAACGATTGATTCCGAAACTGATCGCAATTTCAATTGTAATAACGTGGTTTCAAAGTAATAAAATATAATTTAAAAAAACATCGAATTGCAATTCATCTTTGGTTTTTCAATTTTTTTTTTGGTTGGGTACTTAAAGCATCTCTTATTTAATATTTGAAACAATGTCACAACTATCTGTATTCACACAAATTCATACTATATATTATAATATGACAATTTTCAGACAATTAAGATCCTTTATGTGTAGAATCATGAATATAATAAACCCAAGTATTTATTTTTTAAACGTGTTTTAAAAACGACAATTATCGATGGAAAAGTTTTAATCAAACGTGCCTAAAATAGGAACCTTTTTTCGATGTGAAAATATCTTAAAAATTGAACATTACGAAAAAGAAAAAAAAAGAAAATGACTGGGAATTAAAGGACGTGATTGGAAAGCGAATATTTATAAAATACTTTAAAAATTTTTCGTCGATATTCAGAGATGGAATATTTGCCCCGGAAAATTTTCAATTCACAAGAGAGATTTGTGAATTAAATTAATCGAGTTTAATCAACAATCGACTTTTGTTAAGGACCTATATTTATTAGAAAGTATTTTCGTCATTATCAGAGTTTCGTATGTCATTCAAAGAAGAACATAATTATATTATATCCCTAACAAAATTTGTTGAGACAAATTTCGTACCATAAACCATAGAATTAATAAACTATCTCGCTAGCCGCTCCGCCACCGACCATTATAGTTATACTAGTTGCATGTAACACATGATATCCAACTGTCGATAGCGATAGTATGTATAGTTGAAGAATAAGTACCAAACTATAATCCCATAAATACAAATTATTTAATATTTTAAGATATTTGATTTTCTATACAACACATGTACCTACATACATATGTATGTATGTATGTCAAGATAGATAGGATAGAATGGAGGTCAGTCCTTTGATCCTACCCAGAATATGAAAACAGAATGATGGTACCTATGTATGTATGTTTGGAGATTAGTATCAAACAATTAAGTCTTCTTAGATATTGTGTGTAGGCAATTGCCATACAAATTGTATGAAGCAATGTCGTCACTAAATTCAATTTTTATAAAATTTATCCAACTGTCGATTTGTTCAGGAGAACTTTGTTCTCTTAACATATCGACAATGTATCAAGCCAGAATACGCGAGAATTGTATGGAGAGGTCTACTTTTTTCACGGTTTTTCCAACTTTGAAGTCAAAAAACACCAACTTAGAGGCTTCGCAGCATATATGTTCCATACACGGATTTACTCAGAATTCGGAGTAGAACATTTCGTGTGTCTGTGTGTGTGTGTGTGTGTGTGTCTGTGTGTCTGTGTGTCCGTCCCCCCTTATAACTTTTAATCCGCTCAATTTACAGAGCCCAAAATTTCAGAATATATAAACAGTTACAGGCCTACAAAACTTTTATACTCGGAATTTTGAATTTTTGTTTCAGTCAGGGGTTATCAACTTTTGAATTTTCATTTTATTTTTCCATATATCTCAGAAACCATAAACGCTAGAACGCTGAAAATTGGTACAAACATAGACAAATACAAAATCTCAAATAAGTTTTTTCAAAAAAATTCCAGGGTTTCTCAAACATTTTTTATTAAGAAAAATATTTTTTTTATGATAAATTTATGAGTTTAACTGCCTATATTTCCAAAACTTTTACAATTATCGAAAAAAGCCGAAACACCCCAACTAGATAATTTAATTTTCTATAAAAAATATTAACATTGTAGTAGAAGATCTCAATTTTTTTTAACGATTTTTTTAAAAATTGAATTTAGTGACGACATCGCTTCATACATTTTGTATGGCAGTCGCCTATACACAATATGTAAGAAGACTTAATAGTTTGTTACTTCATCTCCAAACATACATACATACCATCATGCAATTTGCATATTCTGGGTAGGAAAAAGGATCTTCCTCCATACTATCCTATCTTGACATACATACCTACATATGTTGTATAGAAAACAAAATATCTGAAAATATTCAATAATTTGTATCTATGGGTTTATAGTTTGGTACATATTCTTCAACTATACATACTATCGCTATCGACAGTTGGATCTCATGTGTTACATGCAACTAGTTAAAAAAAATTTGAGATGTTCTAATACAATGTTAATCCAACTGTCGATTTGTTCAGGAGAACTTTGTTCTCTTAACATATCGACAATGTATCAAGCCAGAATACGCGAGAATTGTATGGAGAGGTCTACTTTTTTCACGGCTTTTCCAACTTTGAAGTCAAAAAACACCAACTTAGAGGCTTCGCAGCATATATGTTCCATACACGGATTTACTCAGAATTCGGAGTAGAACATTTCGTGTGTCTGTGTGTGTGTGTGTGTCTGTGTGTCTGTGTGTGTGTCTGTGTGTGTGTCTGTGTGTGTGTGTGTCCGTCCCCCCCTTATAACTTTTGATCCGCTCAATTTACAGAGCCTAAAATTTCAGAATATATAAACAGTTACAGGCCTACAAAACTTTTATACTCGGAATTTTGAATTTTTGTTTCAGTCAGGGGTTATCAACTTTTGAATTTTTATTTTATTTTTCCATATATCTCAGAAACCATAAACGCTAGAACGCTGAAAATTGGTACAAACATAGACAAATACAAAACCTCAAATTACTTTTTTCAAAAAAATTCCAGGGTTTCTCAAACATTTTTTATTAAGAAAAATATTTTTTTATGATAAATTTATGAGTTTAACTGCCTATATTTCCAAAACTTTTACAATTATTGAAAAAAGCCGAAACACCCCAACTAGATAATTTAATTTTCTATAAAAAAATATTAACATTGTAGTAGAAGATCTCAATTTTTTTTTAACAATTTTTTTAAAAATTGAATTTAGTGACGACATCGCTTCATACATTTTGTATGGCAGTCGCCTGTGTAAGAAGAAGACTTAATAGTTTGATACTTCATCTCCAAACATACATACATACCATCATGCTATTTTCATATTCTGGGTAGGAAAAAAGGACCTTCCTCCATACTATCCTATCTTGACATACATACCTACATATGTTGTATAGAAAACAAAATATCTGACAATATTCAATAATTTGTATTTATGGGTTTATAGTTTGGTACATATTCTTCAACTATACATACTATCGCTATCGACAGTTGGATCTCATGTGTTACATGCAACTAGTAATAATCCAACTGTCGATTTGTTCAGGAGAACTTTGTTCTCTTAACATATCGACAATGTATCAAGCCAGAATACGCGAGAATTGTATGGAGAGGTCTACTTTTTTCACGGCTTTTCCAACTTTGAAGTCAAAAAACACCAACTTAGAGGCTTCGCAGCATATATGTTCCATACACGGATTTACTCAGAATTCGGAGTAGAACATTTCGTGTGTCTGTGTGTATGTGTGAATGTCTGTGTGTGTGTGTGTGTGTGTGTGTGTGTGTGTGTGTCCGTCCCCCCCTTATAACTTTTGATCCACTCAATTTACAGAGCCTAAAATTTCAGAATATATAAACAGTTACAGGCCTACAAAACTTTTATACTCGGAATTTTGAATTTTTGTTTCAGTCAGGGGTTATCAACTTTTGAATTTTTATTTTATTTTTCCCTATATCTCAGAAACCATAAAAGCTAGAACGCTGAAAATTGGTATAAACATAGACAAATACAAAATCTCAAATTAGTTTTTTCAAAAAAATTCCAGGGTTTCTCAAACATTTTTTATTAAGAAAAGTATTTTTTTTATGATAAATTTATGAGTTTAACTGCCTATATTTCCATTTTTTTTTAAAATATCGAAAAAAGCCGAAACACCCCAACTAGATAATTTAATTTTGTATAAAAAATATTAACATTGTAGCAGTACATCTCAAATTTTTTTTAACAATTTTTATAAAAATTGAATTTAGTGACGACATCGCTTCATACAATTTGTATGGTAGTCACCTATACACAATATCAAAGAAGACTTAATAGTTTGATACTTCATCTCTAAACATACAATATACATATACCATCATGCTGTTTTCATATTCCGGGTAGGAAAAAAAGACTGACCTCCATACTATCCTATCTTGACTACCTAGGTACATGTGTTGTATAGAAAACTAAATATCATAAAATAATTTGTATTTATGGGTTTGGTACTTATTCTTCAACTATACATACTATCGCTGTCGACAGTTGGATCTCATGTGTTACATGCAACTAGTTTTAAAAAAACTTATTTGAGATTTCGTATTTGTCTATGTTTATAACAAATTTCAGCGTTCTAGCTTTTATGGTTTCTGAGATATATGGAAAAATAAACCAAAATTTCAAAAGTTGATAACCCCTGACTGAAACAAAAATTCACACTTCTGAGTAAAAAAGTTTTGTAGGCCTATAACTGTTTATATATTTTGAAAATTTGGGCTCTGTTAATTGAGCGGATCAAAAGTTATAAGGCGGACACACACACACACACACACACACCACACACACACACACACACACACACACACACACCACACACACACACACACACACACACACACACACACACACACACACACACACACACACACACACACACACACACACACAGACACACAAAACTCACATAAAATGTTCTACTCCGAATTCTGAGTAAATCCATGTACAGGAACATATATGCTGCGAGGCCTCTAGTTCGTGTTATTAGCATGCAAAAAGTCCACTACACCATACAAAATTTTCCTTCGTACACGCATCTTGGCTTAATAATGTCGATTCATTAAGAGAATTGAATTCTCATGAACGAATCGACAGTTGGATAATTAAACAAAAAATAAAATATCTTAGTTTTTAACCACGTTGAGTATTTTTATGCCAACTAGTTTCGGAGACGTACCCGCTCCTTCGTCCGGAGCGGGTACGTCTCCGATAAAGACACGGTATTGAGTTTTCGCGAGTCTATAGATTCAATTGTGAAGATTGTGAATATTTTTATTTAGGTAAAACAGGTAGAAATTTTGATACACAATTAAAACACAATTAAAACTGTGTCTCCGCCGGGAATTGAACCCGGGACCTTTGGATCAGCAGTCAGATACCGAACAGAGCCACGAAGGCCGACATTACTATCTACTATCTGTAATAAAATCTCCTATTTTAGGCGGTCTGCCTGCATAAAAAAGTTGAATCCACTCGGTTATACCGTTAATTGGTAACGAGTTCCAAAACCTGATTCCTTACAATGTATCAGTCAGACACCTACCCATGATAGGTATATTGAAGGTTTTGCAAGGAAGTAGCCGGGCACTTAATAATACAAGATGACAATTAAGAATGCATGTACATTAATAAGTCCATGAAATGTCTTTCTTTCGATCCTACTTAGCCAACTTGATTCTTACCTTGATACAAGCTGCCACCCGAAACTTGCACTTACTTGGTTACTCTGTATGTGTTCTTATTATCAACGTACTTAATCATTTCATATGACATGCATTAAAACACGAAAACCCGATCTTTTGACGGGTATTTAATTTTTTACTCAAATCATACTGTATTATTTCAACGGTTTCCAGATTATTATTTTATTTGTTATATATGAAGGATGCATAGAGAACAGACTGAGGATGAATGCCAGCAAATCAAAGGCAATGGTCTTTGAAAAGAGTGAAAGCAGAACAATAAGAATAGAGATTGAATGGCTCAAGCAAGTCGGCAACCATGTCTATCTGGGAAGCATGTTCCAACGGGATGGACGGCCTGATAAGGGTATCGAAAGAGAGTTATGGCAGGAAACAGACAGGGAGGTGCCTATAACCTTCGGACTAGTCAAACCCTGAAAGAAAATTGGGAAATGTCGAAAATTATATGTTTTTTAGCATCGTTGTTCATTTGAGTGGCCATGAAAATATTTAAAATCAAATGCCAAAATAATATTTATATTTGTGACAAATATAAATACGGTTCAATTGTTAATCTTGTAATATAAAACAGACGTAAAAAAAATAATTTTTAATATTATGACTGACGATTGATCTGTGTTCTGCTTGGTTTGCCATTTTACCGCAAAATAACGCTTGCACGTCCAGTACATATGCAGGCCAAAAACTATTGTTCTTAATCCTCTTTTGAACATTTTTTGTCACCGAGGCTAATTTTTGGTCAAATGGACAATGCAATGATTAATAAAATGGACAGAGACATTCTGTATTTATAGCTCCCAGATCATACAATATGTTGCCATCGTCTCTTAAGTCTTTAAATTGCCATTCAAAATATGTGAGTCATCTTAAGACATGGCTTAAGAACAATGACAACATTCAAGATTTCTTTTTGTGATTTGTTCTTCTCTCTTCTGTCTTTTTCTATGTGTTTATCTCTTTTGATTATCTATATTTTACTTTTGTGTCATCATATATCTGTTTACTTTTACGTATTTTACTTCATTGTTTTTTATGATTTGTTCTAATATAAGTGGGTACATACTTATTTTACTTTACTATCATCATTAACTGTTTACTTTTAATTTATGGATTTGCTATTTATGGATTTTGCTATTTTATGATTTAACGCTTTTTTTGTGATCAGAATATTGTTTACTTGTAATTTGTATAATTTTCTTTATCACCATATAGGTAGGTACTTATGATTTTTCAACTTGCGTTGTCCAAAAACTGTTTAATTGTAACGCGCAACCAACATCTTCCTTTGTAAATTTCATTTAGGTATACCCACATACAGGCTAAGCCTTGTGGGATTTTTGGTGTAATGTGTAATATGATCTGTGTAATATGTGTGTATGTTTTTTTTTGTATCTATTTTTATTATACTATGTACCGAAAATTTGTTTAATAAATAAATAAAATAAATAAATGATCGAAATTCTTATCCTCATTTCTGTGGTGAGTGTGTTTTTTATGTGCCTCGCTGTTCTTTTAAAAAGGATCATATTATATTATCCTATTACGAATCGGCTTCACGTTTAGTTGAGACACTGCCTTGTAAATACAAACCTTCTTTTAAACATTTGATTGTATATAAATTGAATAAATAAACACCACCTGACAGACTGACGTGAGCATATATTTATATGAATGTAATCATTGACATGAAATCGCTTGATTATCGAAATATACGGGTAGATATAATCGGTAAACTGTGCGTGTAATTTTTGGCCGCAAAAATTCATTGTTAAAGAGGAACCTACATAAATGATAATTTTTTCCATGTGTATACTTAATAATGATTAAAAATACTAACGGGCCATGTGCCATTTTATGAAAGTGATGTGCCTTTTAATACTAGTTGATAATCAGCAATAAAACTCCCTCTAAAACATAAGTCCCCGCTATATCCCCTTGGGTTAGTGAGGAGTAAAAACATTCAAAATACAATCTCAGCATGATACTTAAGTTATGGAATAAGTTTATTTTAACACATTTTTCTTTAACTTCACTAGTCTGTCTGTACTGATATTTTGCAATCGATTTTTAACTAATATTCCGACCACTTAGAGTTATGACACATTCAGAATTTGTGTATTCTCGATGGCAATTCATTTTAAAACTGATTCATTTGAAAAATTTTATACTTCGTATAAATCGACAAATTTTTAGATTTATTGATCGCTAGTTCTTGATGGAATTCCATTAAAATTTCTTAAAATAGTTTTCAAGTTTTGACCACTTGAAAATGTGTTTAGCACGAAACCAATTGTAGGTTTTTGTCTAAATAAACAGTGGAATTAATTCATAAATGTTTTTTATTTTTAATATTTAAGTATTAAAAAAATTAAGAAAAAGACTAATTTGTTAAAAACGCATTGATACAAAATGTAATCTGTATATCAATTTCCATTTCAATGTGAAGATAGTTTTTTTTATGAACTTATTAGACTAAATGGTTGGAAGCATCTGTAAGCATTAACAATATCATACGCAAATGTTACGTTTGCTTTCCAATCGAATTAACAATGAGAATTTGCTCTAAAACGCGTCCATTCGCGAAGACCATTAAACAGACATAATGCATTAACACCATCGTTAAATTCTTGTTAACACCGAAATCTAAAATAACACAGCAGATCATAAAAACGAACCTTTAAATATATTTATATCGCCGTCTGAGAATATTAAATCGTACTTACTTAATATTAGGCTTGTTTGTGTTGATAGTATAACCACACGCAAACGGGACCTTTATTGGGTTTCTAAGGACAATATCATGTATCCGGTCTCTATAATGTGAGATCTAAATTTTATTTAGAGAAGATCTCCGAAAACCCTTAATATTTCAGCAATTTCTTCAAGTGTTAATAAAATTTAGAAGAGACCTCTTGATATTGTATATTTAACGATGCGTTGAAAGGAATGTTTAATAATTGTTTCCGTAAAACTTTCTTTTATGTCGACATCGAAAGTGTGCAAACTTCCAGATATTATTTGTATTCTTCTTCTTCTTTTTAGCCCCTTTCAATCCACTGCTGGATATAGGCCTCTTCCTGGTTTTTCCATTTCTCTCTATCCTTGGCACTCTGCTTCCACCCATGTCCCACCAGTTGGACAATATCGTCAGTCCATCTCTTCTGTGGTCTTCCTACACTTCTTCTACTATGATAGGGTATTACAGGCTATTATTTGTATTATTGAGTTTAATTTGATCTAATTCGACGGGTGTATTTATAACACAGGTATCGATAACATGTTTTCATACTTTAATTAATATTTAAGGTCGAATTATATTTCTGTTAGGCACATACCATCACGGGTAACCAGCGTCAGGTGTACATTACCTTATAAAAGGAAGCACAACACGAGCGTGACACCCACACACCAGTCTCGTCTCACCTCAAGGCACTATATTCAGAATTGGGGTGAACTTCATTGCTGAACTATGCGAGATGTTATTGATGCGTGTTGAATTTTCGATTACCCGGCTTTAACGGGACACTCGAAAAAATAATAGAAAAGAGAGGAAGCACTATTCTGAGCAGGTGCCTAAGGCACCTTATAGGATAATGTTTCCACTCCACTGCAATCGTTTTCGGGTGTCAAAAGAGCCGGGTAATCGAAAATACAAGGGCATATAGTTCAGCAATGAGATTCACCACCCATTCTAAATGTGACGTGCTTCCTTGTATAAGGTTGTGCTCACCCGCACACCTGTCGTTGGTTACCCAACAATGTGGCATTTTCGGTGATGATATGAATGAATGAATTAAATAATAATTGATGTACGATAAAATATTTAATTATTTTCACTTTTAATTTATTTTTTATTTATTTTTATTCTTTACACTTGTTTATTTATTTATTATGTGCGACCGACACTCGCTTCACTGGGAACATACCCGTGTCGGAGCTAGTATTAAAATGACATTTATTAATTAGATTGTCACATCACAATTGTACTTTCATAATAACTCATACAATTCTAAATAAATTCCTAATAAATTTCAATTATTTAATTATAAAATTTGATTTTTATGCAAAATATTTTTAAATATTTAGGCGATTTCTACCAGTCAACCGCACACTTCAACAGAGTATTTTCAATCTCTTTCTCTTCTGGGTCAGAATCCTAGGATTGGTCTACACCAAACACTCGGTATTTCCACATAACTATATCGTTCGCCAGTCTCTTCATCTCTTTGTAACTGCTACAGCGCACATCACCGATTATCTGGTCTATATATGTAGTTGTTTCCAATACTCTTCAATACAATTCGTTAATATCATCAAAAAGTTAATAAATCTTATATAACTTCTGATACAACTCGTCGCCTATTTAAGCAAAAATACATTTTATTTCACAATAAAGGTAAGTGTAATTTTCTTAAATTATTACAATTTTAATAGTTATCCAACATAATATTATGATGATATTACTACAGAAATAATTAGGTTGAAACTTCGTTGCTTCAATATTTTCGTTGCAATTATCTGAAAGTAGACACACGTAAAATGTTTTCGATCAAAGTAAAAATAAATATATCGATAATAAATTATTCGAAATTTAATTATCAGTCGTCCAACATATTATTATACAACATAAGGCGACATCTTCGCTAATTATTTTCACACTTTTGACATTTATTGCTTCAATATCATCGATTTATTGATCGAAAATATTGAAAATCATAAATAATTTTCGATAAAATAAATAATTTTCGATAAAATACGACGCTCTTTTTTATGACATTTTTTAAACGTTGTATTTTCTTATTATACTGGTTGAACGCCACAAGGGCCTTTCTGTGAAGAGTTTGTTGCTCTTGTGATGTTGATTCTAGCCATATTTCCATGGTTTTTCATGTAGGGCAAGGTTTGAGAATCCATTAATTCCAGATGATCTCTCCAATGTCTTCTTTTTCAACAAAATTTTAACATCTCAATAGAGATGAAGTTGGAAAATTATGGGAGAACCAGAAACTCAAGACACCTACAGGGCTTACGACCTGTTATCGGCTGGATTACGTGATCACTTTATGCGCAACGTTCACCAACTATGCCTTTCGTTATCAATGCAATTTTTAATATTTTTTTTATTTATATACCTTTTATCACACCATATTTAAAATGACAACAATAAGTATATTACTAGTGCCCAACTAGGAAATCCTGTTCTAGGGCTAGCAGTTTACAATTTTTATTGACAATTATATGCAATCATGAACCAGGTGATTGTTCCCGCTCCACACTAAATATGTACACAATCTCAACATTCTGCACTCACAATCATTACCTCAACAAACATATGGGCTCACACAAAACAAATCAACCAGGTCCCAATACCTGTCATAAATCCAGAGCCAAATTTCAGAGCCAAAGAAAGAGACTAGTTAACTATGTTGGTGTAGGTAATTAATATGAATCACATGGTTCCCAAATCAAATATTTTTATGTGTTACTCAAAGAGCATCGTAAACACTATACGGCATATTATATATATTTTAATAATTAGAAATTGATCGTTTGAAAATAAGCTGTTTTTATCATCGCCATCTATAAAGTAACAAAAAAAACATTTTATAACGCCATCTATTGAGAATTTTTACACATAATATACCAATGAAATATGATAGAGAAAGTGAGAGGGTTGCTGACCATCGTCAAGAGACGCAAACCAGCATATTTTGGTTACATATTCCGTGGTGATTGATGTGCCCTTCAACAACTTTTGGTGGAGGGAGAGATAGAAAGAAGACGGATTATGCGGCATAAAAGAATATCGTGAATTGAAAATCGGAGGCAGTAACTCCATACGATAATTATATCCATGTTATAGGTAAACATGGATGGTTTTGATTCCGCCCGTTGACCAGACTTGCCCCTCTGGATGAGTTTGGTGTGATGGTCGTCAACCTCCATTAGGAGCGGCACATAAAGAAGATATTATGACGTATATTGCCGTACATAATGATACGTACAGAATTCAATATCGTAGTGCCTACTTTGACGTGAGCCAGTGAAACTTGGACATGGCAAAAGACGCATAAAAGTATAATAAATGCTGTAGAAATGAGATCTTTAAGAAGAGTTTAAGAATTTTAGCAGGTATCGGGACATACTTCTCCTTGGCGCCAGTGTTTAAGTCTCGAAACGTCCACAGGAAAACCAAAATAATCCTATACAAGACAATTATTAGGACTGTGGTTACATACGGGTGCGAGAACTTGACATATAAAATAAAATCCGCTGAAGATTTGGACATATTTAAGAGGAAAGTTCTCCGCTGCATATGCGGTCCAGTAAAGATGGGGAAGAGTGGCGTATGGAGAAAGAAGGAAAATAGGAAGACCCAGGTTGCGATGGGAGGAAGAGGTGAGGAGGGATGCAGCGCAGCTCTTAAGTGTTACAAACTAGAGGACGGTAGCTGAGGACAGACGGGGTTAGAGGCAAAAGTTGAAGGAGGCCAAGGCTCGACTTGGGCTGTAGCGCCATTGAAGAAGAAAAAGAGGAGTTTATAACAGAATGATACATGATTAAATAAAAAATGAGGACATAAGGAGAGAATACAAGATAAAAAATGATATTATAAGTTAAATGAAAGTGAATTCCCTGAGGTGGTTTGGGAAGGGAATATTGGATGAATAAACACTATGAACGACTAATCATAAAAATATACAGGGGTGTAAAAGATGGATTGAATAGTAGGGGCCGCCCCAATAAGGAGTAACAAGAACATGTAAATGATATTTTGAAAGAAGGAATTATAAGAAGCTTGAAAAACTGATAAGACAGTTCATGGATGTAAAGGAAGCCACGAATGTGTGCAAAAATAGAGGCGTATTATGCACGGTTCATTCAGCCATCCCCGTTAGGGATATGGCGTGATGGTTTGTATGACGTATAAGGTCGAGATAAATCTTAAATATCTGTCGATAACATACGATGCGCCAACATTTTTGCATAGGTACCTGGTTTAAATATCGGGTTCGACCAGACCAACAGAACGACAGGTGCTACATTCTATTCGCAAAAAAAAACATACATAATAATATGTATGATAATACGACCCGATTACCTACAGCAAAATAATTATAATAAGTGCGGGAATTTTAAATCATATTAATTTGATAATAACAAACCACTGGTTTTAATATTTGACAAAGCATTGAATGGATACACTCAACATGAAATCCATTATTGAAAACGATATTTTGCAAAATTACTAGTCGCATGTAGCACATGTGACCCAACTGTCGATGGCGATTGTATGTGTAAAGTGTAAGAAGACGTAAAAATCGATTAAGATATAAATAAAAGTACCAAATTATTAAACCTTAAATCCAAATAATTGAATATATTAAAATATTTTGTTTTCATATACAAAACTTGTATGTATGTTAAGATAGGAAAGTGTGGAGTTCAATGCTTTTTTCCTACCCCGAATACGTAAACAGCTTGAAGTTATGCATCTATGTATTTAGTATCAAACTATAAGTTTTTTTTTTAAATAAAAATGAATAGGTATGTCCTTGTTAAACAAGTACATATACATCTTCCTACGTTCCCTAAAATAAGCATAAATGCTTGTGCTATAGGTGAACGAAATCGGTCGAGGCAGGATTCGAACTAGCGACCACTGGATTACTAACCCAATGCGCTAACCGCTCTGCCATCGACCCATCTAAAGTCCCCGTAGATAATGTGTATTCTGCCATACAAATTTTATGAAACGATGTCGTCACTGACAAAAAATGTTTAAAAAAATCTTTGAGATGTACATACATACCTACTGCTATAAAGCATTAATTTTTAATATAAAATTAAATTATGTAGTTGGGATGTTTCATCGTTTTACGATATTTTAAAAAAATGGAAACGTGGCAGTTTAACACATACATTTGTCCTAAAAAATGTTTTTCCTAAAAAAAAGTTTGAGATATTGTATTTGTCTATATTTATACAAATTTTCAGCCTTATAATTTTTATGGTTTCTGAAATATATGGAAAAATAAAGTAAAAATTCTAAAGTTGATAATCCTTGGCTGAAATGCTTATTCGAAATTTTGAGTACCTACCTACAAAGGTTTTGTATGCCTAAACTTTTCTATGCTGTTTTTTTATTTTTAAATAAAAAAAATATTTACAATCACATTTTCCCGCCAAACTGATGTATAAATTTGACATAAAACCCAATAATTGGAATTGGAACAAAACATGTTTATATTGGTTAAATATTTATTATCTATTACTTACGTTTAAGAACTTGGGCGGCCTTAAAGCGTTGTGACATGATATTAAATATAAATAATATATTCCTAGAACACAATTTTTTATAGGTAGGTATGTAATGGGAATAATATTTTCTTAAGGACATCGTATTCCACGTATACAACCTTAGCATTTGTAGGCTAAGAGGAATACCGACTTTATTTTGAGTTTCAGCAACTTTATGAGTGTTAACTTTTAGATACAGATAGATCAGTGGCAGAGCCGCTAGCATACAATACAGCGGTCGCGAGTTCGAATCCTGCGTCAAACTATTTCTTTCACTAATATAAGCATTTATCCTTGGGTTTTTTTAATCAATTATTCATTTAGGTACAGATTTTTGTTTTACATTTATTTCTCCTCTTCTGCCTGACGAATGTCCTTTACAATGAAAATATTATATAAATACATAATATAAATATTTAATTACTTTATGTATGATTTTGATTTAATTGCTTTATATTTGATATTTTTTAATTGTAAGTGATTCCCTCATCAAGATTGCAATCTTTTTGATGAGGCATTGCAAAAAAAAAACTATTGTTAAAATTACTTTACTTGTGAATTATATTTTTATTTGTATTGGAACATATGTTAAATAAATAAATAAATACATATCTACACGCGATGTCCCTCACGGGGTAGGCAAAGAGAACCGTACGCCACATGTTTCTATCCTGGAACGAATCCATCACCTCGTTCACATTCATGCATCGTCTAATACATGTTCGTCTGTTGTTCCCGCTTCTTACATTTCCGTCCTTCAGAATATCGTTCACATGGTCATGCCATGACAAAGAGGATAACTTCTTTAATTCACCTACTTCATAGGCATCCGTTGACATAGGATTTGTATGACAATGTACATGTTATATTATGGTACAAAAAATATCTACATACGACGTAGATAAACTTAAATATTTTGTTTGATTTGTGAAGAAGCATGCATGTAGTATGTAGAAGACATGCAATTTAGTCGGTAGTACATTTGAGGTTATTAAGAAGCGGGACACCGGAGACACCTGTCCAAAGAACCTGAGATGAATCCATAATTTGTTATTTTTTGGTTCTCATAATTCGCGGTGTGGATTTCATTATTCACGGTTATCTGATGAACTAAGTTATCTGATGAACGGTATCATGTTATTTATCTCGTAAATATTCAAAACTGTCTCCGTTCTTTTTGTTTTATTATTAATTTGACACTTCAAGGAATATACGCTCTTTCAAACATGCAGAATGTGTCACATTCACTCTGAAAAACGAAATCGCCTCGAAGGTACCTCGAAGGCCTGAGGCTTTCAAGATTTCTCTGTGAATACGGGTATTATTCTATTACTTACGAAACATTTGATTTTTTCGCCATCATCTGTGTCGAAGGTACATGAATATAATATTTTGTATAGGGT
This sequence comes from Molanna angustata, assembly GCA_963576475.1. Lineage (NCBI taxonomy): Eukaryota > Metazoa > Arthropoda > Insecta > Trichoptera > Molannidae > Molanna > Molanna angustata. Next base: position 10,666,923 of record OY754981.1, read on the forward strand.
ATTTTTAATCAAATAAAACTAATCATTATTGATTCACGTATATTTATATATTTTTCACAGGACATGTAAAAATAAACATACATACATTTCATCACGCTATGTCCCTTGCAGGGTAGGCAGACAGAACAGAACACCACGTTTTTCTTTTATCTTGGCACGCATACATCGCCTCGTCGACATTCATGCATCGTCTCATACATGTTCATCTGTTGTTCACGCTTCTAACATTTCCGTCTTTTAGAATATCGTTCACATGGTCGTGCTATCCCTTTCTTGGGCGGCCTCGTCCTCATTCCATCCCTGTCAGCACAGTACATTTTCTTCATCAGTCCTTCTTCAATCATTCTCCCCAAGTAGCCAAACCATCTCAATTTGTTCATTTCATTCGATTAATGACATATTTTTTTTATCTGAAATTATTTCCTTATGTCCCCGTTTCTTACCGTCATACATCGTTCTATTATAGATTCTTCATAACGATCTCATTTCAACTGCATTTATTCTGCTTTCTTGCGACTTCTGCCATGTCCAGGTTTCACTTGCATACGTCAAGGTTGGCACTACGATAGTGTTATGAATAGCAACTTTGGCTTCCTTTGATATGTTGCGATCATTCGTTATTGTGTCACGCGCTCCATTCAATCTGTTTTATGATATAGCTCTTATTTTGATTTCTTTATCAAATTGAAATATGCTTCCCAGGTAGACATATTCATATATATGTAAAACAAGTACTTATATAGATGTCACCTAGAAGTACTTATTTCATTTTTATTTGAATTGGTTCTATATTAAAGTTTTAGTTTTATATTTGTTTTAAAGTGACAGTTAAGATTCTAAAAAGGAGGAACTAAAAGCATTTAATGTCGTTTCTCTTTTTACAGGTAAAATTATATTTGTTATCATTATTATTAGGTCCTTACATATGAAATTGGCGTTTTGTATGGGAGGAACATAAAGTCGATTTTTTTTAAATATAATATATTTATTTAATCAAACTATGTACCATTGCTATCTATGCACTTTTGCCATCTCATAGGTAGTTCATCGATCGCTTTACTAAAAAAAACATTCGGACGGGAATCAATAAAATCTTTGAAGGCGGTTTGGACTGCCCCATCGGAGTTGAATTTTTTCCCTTGCAAGAAGTTATCCAAATTTCGTAAAAAATGGTAATCTGTTGAGGTAAGGTCCGGAGAGTACGGTGGATGTCTTAGACATTCCAATTGAAGCTCCTCTAATTTGGTAGCCGTCTGTAGTGCAGTGTGTGGTTTAGCGTTATCATGAAGCAGCAGTGGCCTAGAGCGATTAACCAGCCTCAGTTGTTTAGCAGCTAGCTTTTCCATCATGGTTTGCAGTTGCTGACAATAGACATTTGCCGTAATCGTCTGGCCAGATTTAAGAAAGCTGTAGTGAACGACACCAGCACTAGTACACCAAACGTTCACAAGTAACTTTTTTGGAGTCAATTTTCGCTTGGGGCATGGTTTGGCTGGTTCGGCAGGGTTCAGCCATTGCGATGAGCGCTTCCGTTTATCGTACAGGATCCACTTTTCATCACAGGTAATGATTCGATTTAAAATCCCTTCATTATTGTGCCTGTTGAGTAATGCAACGCAGCAGTCAACGCGCGTTTGTTGATTTGCTTCACTCAATTCGTGAGGTACCCACCTTTCAAGCTTTTTCACCTTCCCAATTTGCTTCAAGTGGATTAAAACAGTTTTATCACTAAAACCGCAGCTTGCAGCTAACTCGGACGTGGCTTGCGATGGATCCGCTTCCACAATAGCCTTCAATTCTTCATTATCAACTTTGGTCTCCGGCCGTCCACGGGGCTTGTTCTGCAGGTCGAAATTTCCAGAACGAAAACGTTGGAACAAAAAACGCACTGTGTTTTCTTTTGCGGCACCATCGCCATACACATCATTAATCCTTAGAGCCATTTCTGCACAACTGGTGCCACGGTGGAACTCATATTCGTAAATAACGCGATATTTCAAGTTTTCCATTTTATAAACTGAGTGACGTAAAGGTAAAAAACAATTGAGGAAAAAACAAATAAATTATTATTTTTGAAACACAAATATATGAGTAAATAGCTGTATAAATTTGAATTTAGAATTCCTAACCAAAGAGAAGATATTTGAGATCAAAGTTGCCAGTACGGCAAAACGCCAATCTCATATGTAAGGACCTAATATTTATTTATGTTATTAATACTTTTATTATACTTTATAATTATTTTAATAATAAATTTCTCTTTTTACAAAGCAACGATTTAATTTGCTTAATACATTAATACACACCATTATATTTGTAATAAATGAAACAATAATCATTTAGTAGATATCTTTACATATTTGATCTTAAAAATTCTTATATGGAGTTCAACATCATATACCTAGCTACCAAATATTTTAACGTTTCAAATACAGACTATTAATACACATGCCTATACACTCAAACTGTATTCTTATCAAAAATTTATTGGCAAAATCTATTAGGTATTTCTCTCTCTCTTGAATCGGATTTGCATATCGTTGAATACGTCGTGTAAATCAAGTCTATACATATGTCTGAATCAGCACAAATTATACCGCCGTGCCGCAAGAAGGCTACCTGTATTTTGAATGTTAATTGCAAATTCAATGGATACCGTGATACAGGTAATATGCATACTATGGTGGTTTCGATGGACGTTATACGTATATTAAAAAAACCGTATTGCTTTCAAAATAGGGCACCTGACAACTAAGATAAAATTCGTTGCAGGACATAGCAACCGGCAATTATTTTGATGATTAAAAATTGCAACAATGTGACCACACAGCGTAGATTCTAATCTAACGACATTAAAAATATTTCGGACCTCGTGGTTCAGTTGGAATTCTGACTCTTGCGCTAAAGGCTCCGGGTTTTAATCCCGGTGGAAACGCAGTTTGTAATGTTGTGTTTTTAAAAAAAGATCTTTGAGACGATAGACATCATTGGACTCCAAAATATGACAGTAGGTATTTACTGTGTGAAATTAAACTTATAACGAGTTAAAAAAAACGACTACTAGAAAATGTGCGTTGCACGAAATCGGTTGTAGGTAGTCATTAAAAATAACAGTGGAATAATTAAAAAGTTTGTTTTATTTTTAAAACAAAAAAAAAATGGGATTCCATCAAGGGTTGTCGATAGAAAAATTATATTTAATAAAAAAGAAGTAGTTAGGTATACTCATAGATATTTATTATAAAATACTAGATGTAGTAAGTGCAAAAAGTAAGTCATGGAATAACGCGAGTTTGACGTTTTGGTTGGCAACATATTTAAGTTTTCCTTACATTTCAACATATCTTAGATTACTGTTCTATAAACCTTAATAATTAAAATGTTTTTTAGCCAAATAAATCCGAAAACAATTGACATTAGTCGTTATTCTCTATAGAAAAACGAATCCCCCGGAAAAATGACTCACTTCGATTCATACGAAATTTGCGAACTACGACATCTAGTATATTGTAATAAAAATTTATGGGTATACTTATAATATTTTGTTCCATTTCTAAAATATTAAAAAAAATAACTTGTACAAAGTTTCTCACTCAATTGGTTTTCTATAAATAAATAAATAATATTACAACATTCATTAATGATGTTCTTCATTAAACTTTTACTTACAATTGTATATTTTACACGATGGGCTTTCATGTGTTGGTAGGTAGGTACCTAAACTTTTCGAATACCCTGCTGGATAATCCGGATGAGCTCTCAATAGTGAGAAAATTTCAATAACTGTCAGCGAATTTACATTTACCCTCTAATAAGGTAACAAACGGCTTATAAATGCTATGGGCTAAAGCAATTAGGACTGCACCGGGAATAAACCCGGAGGCGGCGCATTAGGGACCGTTACTGGGGAGAAACGAGCTTTACACTTCGGAGTCCAATTTCAGAGAGTTCGTAATTCACAGGCCATTTGGTTAATACATTTATATAGTGGGATCGGGGAAAATTATAATTGGTAAAATCTTCGATCGGAAATATCAGCACATTAAAACGCAATTTAAAGTAGCTGGCAACATTAATCCAGAGAATAGAGGAAAATTTTAATTTTAATATAAATATTTCGCATGGGAAATAGACGAACGAAAAGAGTATTAATAATCAAATTTTTAAGCGCCGTTTTATAGTAAAAGACGCTTTTACTATTGTTTTTATGTACTATAAAAAAGACAAGGGCGCTTTTGTTTATTTGTTGGCCCTGCGAAAACAATCCACGCTCTTTGCTCTCCACGCACTTGAGGAGGCAATTGATTCCATTCAATAGGTCCGTTTACACTGAAACCACGATCAAAGCAAGCCGCTTTATTGGCTCAGTCCAATATCTTTAAAAAATGGTATTCTTTGATTCTGACGATCCTAATATTATCTAAGCGTCTAACTTATTGGAAATTCCTCTGACACAGTTCCCGAATATTGTTTCCGACCCGAGTAGATTGTTTCCAACGAATTTTTTTTTGATAAGTGCTCATTCATCCATACCATCATGGCATATCCGACAATGTGGGGTAACCAGCGACAGGGTGCGGATGTGCATCATTCTATGGATTACTAACCCAGCGCACTAGCCGCTTTGCAAAATTATTTATTATTTATTTTGTAATGATTCTCGGCTACTATGACGATGTTGTCCGCCTTGGCACAGTTGGTAAGCCATTTGGATTCTGTGCCGGTGTACTGGGTTCGAGACCCAGAATATGCAAGGTTTTTAAAATTTATTTCTCACGAAATTAATACTTCTCTGGGTTGGAAACAATAGTTCTTTGTAAGAATTTGCCATTTAGCAATAAACGCACCACTTGTACAGGGTGCAAGGAAGTGAATATTAATTTATTTAATTTATGTTTACTATATCAAATATTTATTTTACACGCACCCTATAACAAACTGCCACATTCTGGGGGGGGCAAGTCTGGTCAAGCGGTGAAATCAAAACCCTCATGATAACCCATAGCATAGATTTAATTATCATATAGATTTCTATAATATGTTAAGATATAATAGAACTCCATATGATAATTATATCCATGATATGGTTAATCATGAGGGTTTTATTTTCACCATTTGACAGTACTTGCCCCCCTGGAGAGTTAAAATATTGATAGACTCACAGATCCAGACTCTGTCTCTACCGGAAACTGAACCCGGGACCTATCGGTTAGATTTTAGATATCTCACCAACTGACTCATGAAGATCGATATTTTTAGAGACGATATTCATGTCGGCTACAACAACTCGATTTAATTATAAATTTACCTACTTATAAAACTAATTAAGGAAATGGTTTCCGCGTGCAGGTGAATAAAATAGATTTATTTTGATAGGTATAATAACACGAATGAAATTTTAAAAGATATACGAAGAAAACGATAGGATAGTAAAAGATTTAAATCACGATATGGAACGAAACTAAACACTTCGTATTTCAGACTCTGCAAGAAGTCCAATTTGGCTGTGGGGAAAACGAAATCATTATATAAGATGATGTTATCTTTATTAGCTAAGGAAAATTTATTTCAATATGAGTCCGTCCTACTTGGCGAGTCGCGCTAAGGTCTACAAATTTAAATTATATTACAGATCAGATAATAGACTTTCACACCCAAAAAAAAATATTTGGAATTGCACCAGTCACTTAAAGTAAGTTTGCCTCAATAAGGAGCCTCCACAGAGAACATTCTCTGATTCTCTGTTCTGTGGAAATCCATGAGCCCTTGTTCTGCACCAAATTTCTGTACCTATCTACATAGGTACATATGTCGGTCAAGTATGTATATTATGCTAGCATAGGTGGATGGTTCAAGTTTATGTTAAATCAAGGTATGTTTTCATATATGAAAACAATTATAATTAAGGTTTCTTAAATTTTAAGATTAACATAAAGGGCTCGTGAATTATCCAATGAGAACAATAAAAATAATAATAATAACAATCAGCACTAGGTAAACAATTACAATTAATAAACTTGAAATACAATTATTGTAAAAACTATCCCTGCCTAGTGTTAATTACTTGTGGAAAACCACTAGGTACTCAAATCTCAAAACACATATTTTTCTCAAATCTTACCAGAACCAAGATGTTACATCTTAATCATTTTTTAGCGCTCTTGAGGTGAAATATTCACGAAAACATAAATAACGTATTGGCCCTTGAGTCAAATTGAAAACGCTGTTTGTTATCGCCAAGCGCTATTTTTTTGTATGGGATTTGACGTTTGTTGTAGAAAAAAATACTGGAGGGACACAATATAGGTAGATAATCTTGGACACGTAAAACAAAACAAACAGCATTAATATTTAAATGTTTTTCAATTAATACACAAAGAACTTGGAAAAACAAATTATACTACATACCTATGTTTAAAAAGCAAAATAGCGAGGAATATTTCTAATTCGTCCATTCCTAGGTATTTCTAATAACATAATATTAAAAATGAAAGCAAAACGCGCCCATGAAATTACCGATCCCTTTGCAAAACCTCAAAATGAAATATGGCCGAGCCTAAGAGTCAATCAGTCGCTCTCATCTGCGACCATATGGTCCACTGGTGTGTCAGAAGCCCCACCGGAGATGCGAATCCAGACTCCCGACTAACACATCTCAACACAGCTCCATCGCGCAAACAGCGACTGAGTAAAATGAAGGAACTTCGGTGTAAGTAGTTTACATGACTTTTGACAATGATAGCTGGTTCATGTTATAATATTTTTTGATTAAAAAAAATAATATAATATGATTTACTAAAACACTATTTGGACCAATAAAAATATTATATAAAACATGTATCAGACCTATAATGACCTATGGAGCTGAAGCAAGGGCAGACACGGTGAGAGCAAAACAGCTACTTAGAACAACAGAGATGAAGACATACCCTCACTATCCTGGACAGAACGCTTAGAGACAGAATTCCCAATGAGGAGATACGCAGAACCTGCAATGTAGAGGATATTGTAAGGTGGAGCAGGCAGAGACGACAGAGAAGCGAAGAGAACAGCAGGCAGAGAATTTGGAAAAACAGAACATACTTTGATTAAAAAGTAAAATAGTAAGGACTAGTTCTAATTCGTTCATTCCTCGATATTTCTAAAAACATAACATTAAAAATGTAATTACCGATTAAAAATGAAATTAAAAATGAAAAACTTTAAATGAAATATCAGTCCTCTTGGGAAGTGGATCATCAACTACCCTTAGATCTTTACGGCAGTTTTTTATTAAAAAAATCCTATAAATATTTTCCTATAAAATAAATCACTCATAAAGATTTAGTAATACCTACAATCAACATAATATATTTACTATCAAGATCATATAAACGAGATTTTGAAGATAGGTAAGTATAAAGCCAGGATCATACATACGTGCATACCATCACACTATGTTCTTTCCAGGTTAGGCAGAGAGGACCGAACGTCTACTTGACATGCATCCATCGCCTCATCCATGCATCCTTTGTTGATCAAACTTCTTTCATTTACCTCTTTCAGAGTGTCATTTACATGGTAGTGCTATCCTTTTCTTGGACGACTCCAATCTTGTTCTATTCTTGACAGCTTGTATATTTTCGTCAGGCGTTCTTCATTCGTTCGTCCTAATCGGCCGAACCTATGATAAATAATGGAGGCAATGTATGACGCGATGCATGGATGTGAGTGGAGACAAAATGTGTGTCAGAATAAGAGGACCTGTTTTATCCAAATAAGAAAATTGGGAGATGGTATGTTAACTGTGTTTCTATATTTTAATAAATTCGAATAACTATTCGTGTACTTGTGGAGAAGAAGTGGTGACCCTGGACCATGTGTTGATTTGAATGACAAATCCACACCGAATACGATCTTTTTTTAAAGAATCAATATGTCCTTGGAACAAGTACATATACATCCTCGTACATTCTCTAAATTGAGCATATGCTTCTGCTATTGATGAACTAAATCGGTCGTGACAGGATTCGAACTCGCGACCACTGGATTACTAACCCAGTGCGCTGCTAACCGCTCTGCCACCATCCATCTCAAAACTATACACATAATAATAATAATAATTAGAATTTATAAAGCGCCGTTTAGTGATACAAGATCACTCCAAGGGCGCTGTGGCTTATTTGTTGGCTCTACTAAACAAAGCAGTCTTAAGTAATTTACTGAAGGTGTCAACGCTCTGAGCTCCACGTATATCAGGGGGCAATTTATTCCATTTTAAAGGCCCGTTCACACTGAAACTCCGATCATAGTAAGCCGCTTTATTGACTCTGCCAACTCTTTTAAAGAGTTGGTACTCTGTGATCCCGATGATCTCAATGAGAGTTGTCTTCCTGATAGGACATTCTTTTGACATAGTTCTTGTATGTAGTGTGGAGCCAAGTCGTTCAGAGCCTTAAACACCATCAAGCACACCTTATAGTCTACTCGTTCTGGACACTTCAACCATAATACTCCACTACCAAGCAATATAATATTACATATTTTGTCATTAAATTACCTGCATATCTATTTCTTCTCCTTAATGGATTCAACCTATAATGCAATCACCTCAAGTGTCAAAATAATTTAATAACATTTATATACTGGCAGAAATCATCCTAATGATTGGGTCGAAAGCCATATACCTAAACAAAAAAAAATACATATTTTATGATTGCTTGTTTATATGCATGCATTGGATGGATCGCTGTTCTCCTATAATATTCCAACTTCGTCTCTATTGAGGTATTAATTTGTCGTTACAACTTTTTGTTAAGTGCCTCTTTTCAATCCTCAATCTTTACTACGAAATTTTACTATGATGAAGTATTCGCCTCATTAAACAAAAACATTTCCAATTTCGATGCAGAGTTTTTTTTTGTGTGGGGCCCTTACGAACATCTGCCTTTGTTTTGGCTCTGGATATCGAATATAGTATAGAAACCAACATACCAAGATGGTAAGACCTTTTGTCCCGTTGAACATATGCCGTTAAGATAATAAATAATCTTCAGATTTCTTCCCCTGTGGGTTGCTTTGGGGTAAAAAAATCTTATTGGTTTTGTGGGGGGATTCAGGTAGATTTATTTGGCATTTGATGGATATTGGTAATAGAATCCGTGTAAGATGGGGCCGGAAACCGATTGTTATCTCAATTTTATATCAGAAAAAAAGGTTCCTGAAAATAGGCGTTAAAGAGGATATTGTGATATTATATTCAAATGATGGGACTTTTATTTTCTTGTAATGATTTCATTTTTATTTATGGGATCATTTCACTTTCTAATAGGTAAGTAGTTACAATAGAAATTTTTTAATATTTTTTTAAAAAATTCACAAACCTTTAAAACAAGAACATTCTCAAGTAGTGTAAAAGCCCGCGATTCTGAAAAATTATAACTCTTCAAGCATCACATATGTATGTTCCTTTATTCTAATGTCGAAATTTATACCAATTTAATCGATATAAAATGCTTGACAATCATCACAATTTAATCTATAAACCCCAGGATTGCAATAAAGTGTGTTTGTCTTTATTATTTTTTAAAAACATTTCAAAATTTTAATTGAGTTCACATTTAAAAGATTTTAACCGTTTTTATATTAAAAACATGTATTTCCAATTCCCAGTTGATAGCTCGATCGGTGAAGAATTCACGCATTGATCTGCTAATTCTTTTAATCAATATTGAACTTAAGGTATGTTTGAAGATGGTAATGAGGAAAGGTTACTGGCCTCAGAAACGAGGGTAACTACAAGCACAATCCACAGTGAATCGTATCTCCAAGGTAACGATGACGAAGTAAGACACCGTGTAGGTACCTACTTAATCGTCAGACAATCATTTAAACCTTGTTTGCATCGTCAAAACAAAAGGACTCATTTGAAAGTCTAAACGTCACTATTTGCCTCTAATACTAACTTGTGTGACACTGTATCAATAGTCACCTACTTAAATACTGACGCTATTATTTCCATAAGAAGTGTAACGCGTTAAAAGCTATTCAGACCTCTGTATCAACTTACCTTACATCTGACAAAACGTTAGACATCATGCTTATTATGAGGTAATTTATACATTCAACCACAATACAAATATGACATATATAAGGTTTTTACACTATTCATGAACCTTACAAGTATATAACATAGAAAAGATTATGACAATAATTTATTGTTATGTAATTTTATATGGATTATAATGCATGTAAACCTATACAATGGAAATGTTGGTCATTCTTCTTACGTTCATACCCGTATTCAGAGTCAAATACGAGTAGGCATTTAGGAGGACTCAGGCCTTAGATATCTCGAAATTATGTGTCGCCCTTGTAGAGCCCTCAAGTAAATTCCATAGGCACCTCACGAAAGCATAGATACAGATGACATTTTTCGTTATACAAAGATAATCTGTTTACTTTAGAGTAGGTAGGTAGGTACTGATAGAACATTATAAATATAAAGGATAAAATATTTTATTGGTTAGGTACCTACCCAAGTATTTCATATTTATTTTAATATTTTATTGGATAGGTTAGAAACATTTTTTAACATATTTGTTAAAAAAATCATATTATTGTAAACCAAAATTCATACTCATAACAAACATAATACAAACAACAAACATAATACAAACAACAAACATAATACAAACAACAAACATAATACAAACAACAAACATAATACAAACAACAAACATAATACAAACAACAAACATAATACAAAAAACAAACATAATACAAACAACAAACATAATACAAACAACAAACATAATACAAACAACAAACATAATACAAACAACAAACATAATACAAACAACAAACATAATACAAACAACAAACATAATACAAACAACAAACATAATACAAACAACAAACATAATACAAACAACAAACATAATACAAACAACAAACATAATACAAACAACAAACATAATACAAACAACAAACATAATACAAACAACAAACATAATACAAACAACAAACATAATACAAACAACAAACATAATACAAACAACAAACATAATACAAACAACAAACATAATACAAACAACAAACATAATACAAACAACAAACATAATACAAACAACAAACATAATACAAACAACAAACATAATACAAACAACAAACATAATACAAACAACAAACATAATACAAACAACAAACATAAGAAAAAATACAATTCAAAATATTATATTATAAACATTTTAAACTTGTTACATTTTTTTTAAATAACTATTATAGAGAGTAACAGCAGGTAATAGAGTGAATGGTGCATTAAGACCGGTAATGGCTGACCCAATTATTTCGAGGCAAGCAAAGCTCGCGGTACACAATGGTATCGTCGCACCGACTCTAATGTATGCTAGTGAGACATGGACATGGCAGAAGACGCATGAAAGTAGAATTAACGCGGTTGAAATGAGGTCACTAAGACGAATGTGTGGTAAAACGATGTATGATAGAATAAGAAATGAGGATATTAGACGAGAATGTATGATTGAAAGAAATATCGTAAGTAAGATGAAAATAAATGCCCTAAGGTGGTTCGGCCACATAGAAAGAATGAGTGATGACCATCTGACAAAAAAAGTATACAAGGCTGATAAAAGAGGAATGAAAAGTAGAGGTCGGCCAAGAAAGAGTTGGCACGATCACATAAATGGGATTTTGAAAGATGGAGATGTTAGAAGTAAGAATAATAGAAGAGCGTGTATGAGACGATGTATGGACGTGAATGAAGCGAGGAATGTATGTCAAGAGAGAGGAGTCTGGCGTTCGGTTCTCTCTGCCTACCCCAAATAGGGAAATGGCGTGATGGTATGGTATGGTATTATATCTATATTCGTGTTAAAGGGGGGGACTGCTGCCAACGTACCTATTTTTCTATTTGATATACCATCATTATTTCTTATCAAATCGTTTTGAAAAAAATAATTTAAATAGTTTGGGTACATATTAATAAAGAAAAATACATCTTTACTTTTTGATAATGTTGTACATAAATTCTTGTAGAAATATAATGGCATACCCCGATTTTCAACGTTTATCTTATATTTTTAATAAAATATAAGGCGTAGTTCAACATATTTTTTTTTTAAATTAAAGAAGACAAAATATCTAGAAAAATATGATGTGACGTTGCATTAATGCTTCAGGTTTAGTAAATAAACCTAAAAAACATTTATTTTCTTTTCAGCGCCATTGCGAAATAAAAGTTTTTTGGTTTACTAACTTAACCTAATGCATTACATCATATAACCAGATGCAACATTACATCATATTTTTCCAGATATTTTAATCTTCTTTTATTTATAAAAAAAATATAATGCTCTATACCTTATAGTTTTTTAGAAATTTAAGATAAATGTCAAAAATCGGGGTATGCTTATTATTTTCCTACAAGAATATATACAGAACATAATTAAAAAGTTAAGGTTAATTTTTCTTTATTAATACCCAAACTAACTAGGTTATTTTTTTCAAAATGATTCGTTTTGTAATAATGATGCAAATTCAAATTGAAAAAATAGGTAGTCACCCTCTTAAAATACAAAGATGTAATATACCTATCAAAATTATTTCGAAAATTATAGTAACAATTGAATGCGGATTCGCTCCTTTTGAAACCAATTTAAATTATTCAAAATTAAGTTTGTGCGCCAAACTCGATGATAATCGTATATTGAGTGTCTTTAGTCTAACTTGAATTCTTCCTTGTTACATACCCGTTCGACTCTCCCTAATTGGGTTCCATGCCGAACTTTGTCTGTGGAACAGTCTCTTAATGCATTTAGTGGGAAATATATGTTCGAGACACTGAGGGGTATTTTATTTGAAAAGGTGAAATTATTACTTATTATTAGAAAGTTTTTGTCTCGATATTTGGAAAATAATTAACACAACACTTCACTTAATTAAAGTGGGGTAATTTAATTTTTCAAAGAAAAGTGTTATTACTGACTCTGTTGTATGGGAAACTTTGTCACAATTGCTAATCAAATTTTCACACATTGTATCGGAACCAACCGAGCAAAATATTGTATATTTCAGCAGAGTTATCACTAGGGCGAAGAAAAACGACTGGGTTGTAGCCAACACTAAACTCTCCACACCAAAGTAAGCGTTCATTTTTTCTTCATGAAAGGTTGACAAGCTCTAAATCCATTTTTATGAAGTACATTTCTATTAGATTCTTAAACAAAAATAAGATTTCCAGAGGAAAAAAGTTTTTACAATACACCATGCACACAAAAACATTGTCACAAAACTCATAATATGCATTTTCTCCATGATACCTTTTGAGAAATTTTAAGTAAAATTGCATTACTAGCAAGATGAGCATGTATGAGACAATTTATCAATGTTGATGAAGCGATGTATGTGTCAAGATAGAAGAATGCGGTGTTGGGTTCTCACTGCCTACCCCTTGAGGAAGTGTAGAGTAAAAAATGCACTTGTCTATAGAGACACATACAATATCAATATGAAGTTGATCACTCAATTTCCCTTACAGAAGCTATTTTACTTCTGTTATATACATTTTTCATACAAATATGAAATTTATTTCACATTGATATGGCAGACCATAGATTTATTTATTTAAATTTTGACAATCCTTGAATGCATTTTTGATAAGTGTATTTTTATTGTATCAAAATTTTAAACATTATAAAAATACCTCTATTTTCCAGACAGTGACAGCATTTTGAAAATTTGGACAGATGAAATCATAGAGAAGAAATTAACGGATATCTATGGAAAACTATTCAGCTCTATCTAGGTCTATGAACTTTACACATATGATGATAATATGAAGTCGATCGGACTTATAGTTTGGGCTGTAGAAAGGACACAAAAAGGATAATCCGTACGGCGTACGCCGTACGCCATACATATAAACATCACGACGAAACTCACAGGGTGCACTCTCAACATGATACCCGTTGAGAAATTGATGTAAAAAAATATGCTTAAAAATTGTGAAATCCAATGAGATAGTTTCTGTCTTATTAATTAGGCACGTGCGATGTTGAAAGAACTCATGGAAAAAATAAAAAATGTGGGACTTCTTATAAATGTTGACAAAACGAAATTAATGACAAATTTGGTCTTGAGTGGCACTATAACAATTAACAACCAAACAATAGAAGAGGTAAACGAATATAAATATCTAGGCCACAATATAGTACTCTCCCGAGATAACCAGACCACGGAGCTTAAACGAAGAATCTGTCTTGGACGGGCTGCCTATGGTAATCTTAAGGAATTCTTCACCAGCAAAATCTAAAACGCAAAATGTATGACCAATGTGTGCTCCCAGTCTTGACATATGGAGCAGAAACACTTACTCTAACGAAAGCGACTGTCAGAAAACTAAGAGTGGCACAGTGAAAACATGAACGAGCCATGCTGAATCTCAGACTCTCAGATAGATTGAGAAATTCAGAAATACGTAGAAGATCAGGAGTTACTGACGTCGTTGAAAGAGTTGCAAACCTGAAGTGGTCATGGGCGGGACATATTGCCAGAGTGAAGGACCAAAGATGGACCAAGAGGATCCTGGAATGGAGACCACGTGAGGACAAAAGAAGAAGAAGTCGAAACTTATTAAATGATAAAATATTGTATAGCATTGACACAATATTCGTTAAATATTAAAAAGATCTTTACCAGTTTGAAAACATAGCATTACAATTTAATATAATAATAACACAGTATCCTACATTGTTAATGATGATTACCGACTTACTGCATAAGAATAATTTTCTGTCCAATACTTTCCCTTAACTGATTATTAACACCATCTATATTATACAACAACGAATTTAAAATTCAACCGTTGTTCTCTGCCACAGATCGCATTTTATGTAGATCTCATTTTATGTATCATTCTGCCATAGACCGCCTTCTAAGTAAATTGAATTTTTATGGACATCCTTTTATATATTTTACAATACTTTTTTCGTTCCCTAGATGCGTAATAATATATACATTTTAATAATAGATTTTTTTTAACAGATTTTTAATTATCTCAATAGAGACGAAGTTGGAATATATTTACTGTAGGAGAACCGGGAAATCAAGGCACCTACAGGGCTTACGACCTGTCATCGGCTGGTTTACGTGATCACTTTATGCGCTTGCGCAACGTTCACCAATTATGCCTTTTTAATGAGATCCCTATCAATTATTACAATATATAGAAGTTTCAAAAATTGAATTGATAGGGATCTCATTAAAAAGGCATAATTGGTGAACGTTGCGCAAGCGCATAAAGTGATCACGTAAACCAGCCGATGACAGATCGTAAGCCCTGTAGGTGCCTTGATTTCCCGGTTCTCCTACAGTAAATATATTCCAACTTCGTCTCTATTGAGATAATTAAAAATCTGTTAAAAAATATCTTTGACTCCCGACAGGGAAAAAAATCCAATGTTTGCGCATATGCAATAATAAAAATATATTCGATTAATAATATATTTGTTCACACCACCATTTATTGAAGGATTACACAACTTAAAAATAAGTAAAGACCCCTTTTCCTATAAAAAAATCATAGTAGGGTGTTAGGGAAGGAAAAATTTGTGGATGAGAAATCTAAATAAGACAAAAATATAAAATTTATTTGATAAACATTTTCTCATGTCTCGATAACAGCACCACCTATCGGGCCCAAAAATATACTCTATTTCAATCGCAACCAACCATACAAATTTAGACAATTTTATAGAAATCGGTTGGGCGTAGATTAGCGTGTACGAACATCGTGACATGAGATTTTTATATATTATTAAGCTGATGTTTGGTACGCCACCGCCGTATAATAATAACTACGTATTATACAGAAATATAACCTCACTAGTAAACCAACAAATTGTGTCATTTCGTTTTAAGAAAAGCATTTTTTGAATTGAGGATAAATTATTGGACGGGCAAATATAATAAATTTATAAAATTTTCATAGTTTAAAAATTAAAATACATATAACAAATAAGCAGACAAATTTATCTCTCACTTCTTTATTAAATACCTATGTTTCCTTTCGATTCACTTCACCAAACCCTGCCGGCCTTCCTTGATAACCTCCCCAAACTTAAAACCTCAGACATAATAATTTACCAGTCATAATAGTATTTCACTTTGAAAATTAGCCTTATCAGGAAGTGGTTATCTCCAAGACCGGTAGCGAGTTTAACAAACTCGTGTGGTTTATACTAAGGGTTGAAAAAATATGTTTTAAATAATTAATTTTTATTATATTTGTTAGTATCAATTTGTGTGTTTTTACAGCCAAGCTGAGCGGACTATTTAATTCAACTGTATTTAAAAGGGAGTGGGTCGTGGCAAACGCTATACTCCTCACTACCAAATCATTCCAAAAAAATTTAAAATTTTCTATGGGAATTTTTCAACATATTCATGGAATGATTTTGTTTAATTAATTTGAATTAAATATTACATTTCATGAAATTGATGTGCCAATGGAAATATCAAATTATAAGTTTCCTGAGCTTGGGGTCACTTTGAAATATTCGACAGTTAAAAAATTGTGAAGTACTATTCAGATATCCTTCAAAATATAATGGAGTCCAAGCGAGTATTAGATGATATAAAAATTTGCAAATTGCTTTATGGTGACTTTTACCAACGTTACCTAAACTGTCACATATGTAGCTGGGTATCACCTAAGCTTAGGTAGCCCCTAACGTATCGTTTGTTTTTCACCAGTCTTATGGTGACTTTCACCAACGTTACTTAAACTGTCACATAGCTGGGTATCACCTAAGCTTAGATAGCCCCTAACGTATCGTTTGTTTTTCACCAGACTTAACGTCTTAGGTAACTATTATGTAGGTGGTGAAACTAAAATTCACGTTAGGTACTACATAAGAATTCTTAGGTAGCACCTAAGAGTTAAGGGGCGTTGGTGAAAGTCGCCATTAGCGTCTTAGGTAACTCTTATGTAGGTGGTGAAACGAAAATTCACGTTAGGTACTACATAAGAATTCTTAGGTAGCACCCAAGAGTTAGGGGGCGTTGGTGAAAGTCACCATTAGAGTCTTAGGTAACTCTTATGTAGGTGGTGAAACGAAAATTCACATTAGGTACTACATATGAATTCTTAGGTAGCACCCAAGAGTTAGGGGGCGTTGGTGAATGTCACCATTAGTCTATAATCGATTAAGTAGAACAAACACGCCATACATAGTACACAGCACACATACAGATACAATGCGATGAAACTGCAACAAAAAAAACCTTAAATATAGCGAATTCTTTACTCCGCACTATATCCACTTGGGGTGGTGAGGTGTAAAAAATACGTACATTTATCACGTAGTTATTTATTGTTAATGTTTACCAAAAAAGAATATATAAAGAATATTTTTTATATCTTTCACATTTTCGTTATTTTGGTAAACGAAACTTTGCACAAAAAACTACAGAACTTTTCGTTTTTTGTCAGTGCACCGCTATTGTTTTTGACATCAAAGTAAATTACAGAAGAACTCAAACGATCAAAAGAAACTTAACTGAAAGTCGAATATAAATCGGACGTTTAATTGCAGAGTAATTCAAATTTCTTTTAATAGTTTTTGTTGGCTGTTTTTAAATAAGGCTGACCAGAAATACGTAAACACAAAATAACAGAGTCGAAATGAAAATACTGGGCATAATGGGATTTAATGTTTTCATATTATTAATCGAAGATAGTTTCATCTAGACTAAAAATTCTATTTCGCAGTGGAAAATTCAAAGAAACATCAGTAAAAAGCTTTTCTGTAGAACGAAAAGAAATTTTGAAAGAAGATATCTTGAATATATAAGCCGCAGAAAATTAATAATAACAAACAGACTGTGAAACTTCTCGTTATTTATTCTTGAATGTCATGTGATGAATTTGATTCTTGAATATAATATGAAGAATTTTGGATAAAAAGAAGGTTGCGGTAAGATGATATATGATCAATTTTTTTAACCCAAAGATGAATCTGATACGTATATTTTGAAGACGTTCAAGTTAACATCGGCGTTATCAAGCAATGGAAGAAGAAGTGATTGAGCTAGAGTTATTTTACAACGGAATGGAAGAAGGTTTTTAAGTTTATGAAGTGAATATATGGCAAAGAAAATATGTATATTAAATGACATGCGATACCTGTTCATGCCGCGAAAGGTCAACATCGAAGAATATTCCAAGATTTTTTAACATGTTTATAATAAATATAGTCGAAATCGACTGCAAATGACGAATTGATGATTACAATCAATATTTGATGCTCTCTTTTGTGAGATTGACTTGTGAATTGTATCATGTTTCGATAAGGCGCTTGATTTGAATAATTCCACCTTCGTTTGATTGAAAACATTTTTCTACCAATCATCATCGTGCGCAAAGAGGAAACATCAATTTTGATGACCGTGTGAACTCAAAAAATAATTTAAGCCATTTTGTGCATGTTTCTATGGAAGCAATACGTAACTTGGATTATTTTCATCATACTTGAAGCAATTCTATTTAGTTAAATGAATCGAAAGCCTTAATTGCTTCGGAAATAAATTACATTGGTTTTATTAAGGTTTAACTACCTGAGACCGAATACCAAGAATCAAATAAATACGGGTCAAGTAGGTACCTATAAACCATAAAATATTTGTACTAATATTCTCGCAATTCACATAAAACGAATGATTTTCTTGGAATCGTGTTTCGGTCTACTGGCAATATTATTTTTTTATTTTAAAATATCGAGGTGTTTTTTTTCAGGTAGGTACCTACTCCTCAATTCAAACCGTGCTAAATTCGATTAGGTAATGTATTTTAAATACACATGTCGATGGCAATAGTATGTAAAGTTGAAGAATACATACCAAACAATTAACACTTAAGGCCCTTGCATATTCCCTGGGTATACAGATGTACGCAAAAATGCACACTAAATTACCTTCTAATGTAAGAAACACGAAAATATATTGTATATCACCTGATATGTGATATACAACATTTTATCGTGGAAAAATTGTAAAATTTAGAGGTTTATTAAATAGCAAGAATAGTTATAATTATAAAAAAACTCAGCCGGTGGAAGTTCATATTCTCTTTCGATTGAAGTAAAGATCTACTTCATTGGCCTTGTAGTTTTTTAGTTAAATACAATGAAAAAAAATTACTAAAACTAAATTTTACAAGAAAAGTATAAACACATTCAAAATACAAAAAACTCATGCAATAGAATAAACATGTATCTTCTGTTCTTATTTCAAAGACGTATTTTTTGAGGGTATAGGGAAATTATATTCAAAATATACTATATAGCCTCTTAAACCAAAGTTATTGAATATTTAATATAATTTGTTTTCTATATATATACAATACATGTAGGTATGTCAAGATAGAAAAGTGAATAAATCAAGTGGTCAATCCTTTTTCAACCCTGAATATGTAAACATCTCGAAGTTTAAGATATACTACTAAAATGTATATATAGGTACTTTTTATATTCAAAACTGAGTATAAAAGTTTTGTAGGCGTATATATAACATTCTATTTATTTTTGAAATTTTGGGCGACGGATACACACACAGATAAACTAAATGTTCTACTCCGAATTCTGAGTTCTTCCATATACATACATAACATTATGCTGCGAAGCCTCTTCTGCCTCTTAGTTGGGGTCTTTTGACTTCAAAGTTGAAAAACCATGAAAAATGTAGACCTGGCCATACAAAATCTCGCTTATATTGGCTTGAAAACTTTGTCGTTCTGTTTAAAGAAATAAAATAATTCTTAAGAACAAATCGACTTTGGGATTAAAATGAGTTTATTGACCGATAGTAGGTACCTACCTACCTATGATGAAATTTTATTTCAACCCAATGTATTATAGAAATAAAACATTTTTTATAAGTTTATATTACCGTTAATACTCGTGATTTAAATTAGTGGAATAAATAAAAAAATGTTTAATT
Organism: Molanna angustata; assembly: GCA_963576475.1. Taxonomy (NCBI): domain Eukaryota; kingdom Metazoa; phylum Arthropoda; class Insecta; order Trichoptera; family Molannidae; genus Molanna; species Molanna angustata. The sequence continues at coordinate 10,686,918 of OY754981.1, forward strand.
TAGGTTTTTAATATACATGTACACGAGTTTCCTTTACACACGAGATGTTTTACGAGATGAGATGTTTTCCTTTACACACGAGTGCTTGCACTCGTGTGTAAAGGGTAAATATGTTTTGTCTTACTGTGAATCTTTTCTATATAGTTTGTTTGTTTTATATTTTGTATATGTTATTGTAAACTTAATAAAATAAAAAAAAATTTAAATAAATGCAATAATATTAAATGGATTCACTTTTTAATAATTATTATTAATTTAGTAGTTTTATTTTTAATACATGTATTTAAAAATTATGTTATTTTTATACCTTTATCAGACAAACATAATACGAATTACATGAAATCGCGCCATTTTCACTACATCTAAAGTAATAAAGCAATCAAAATGTTAGTGTTTGTGTGTGTGTATGTGTGTGTGTGTGTGTTTGTCTCACGCCTTCTGAAAAACCAAGAGCATCTAAAAATCTAATTTATGTGCGAACGTGTACCTGTATACCTGATCCAGTGTCACGCTAAAAATAATGCGATAAAAATGCTGAATTTTAAAAATATTTCAATAATTATTTTTTTCATACAAAATTTTCCAAGTCGTATCTGTCAAAAAAGTGTACATTTTGCACGCAAATATCTGTTAGTTTAAAAGTTAGAAGTAGGTATTTACACAAAAAAAATATATTTTGAAGTATAACTTAGCGTTTAAGTGAAAAACATGGTGAATATTTGGTATAATTATAATGTTTAACTTATTTTTAAAGTAAGCCTTTTGTACATAAACGCCGCCATTTTAATATCTTTTCATACAATATTTCATTTTCCCACCGAATGAATATGTTCTTGAAAATAATAAACCTTTGAAATAAATGTAATTATGAAATAATAAAATGAAACACAAGACATTACGGCAAGTTTTAAGACATATATTGTAAAAATGTGTTATTTATTAGTAAAGATATAGGCATAATAAAATTGCATAATTTGGAAATAATATTTGATTTTTCTGACAATTTTCATTTTTATGGCATCGAATAAACCAATGTAGGTACCTACATATTCAAAAAATGTATCCGAACCATTCGATATTACTTACGTGTTCGAATCGTTTCCATGGCTACAGAAAGAATGTGATATTCAAATAAAATTTGTTAGGAATCGAATTTATTTAGAAGGTTGTTGTAGGTAGGTACCTACCTAATACTATTTACTTACAAATCAACAATAATATACCTATACTGATTTCCTATAGGAAAATTATTTTATTTATCAACCGTTTGTCCGATTATAATGAAACTTTGGTGAATTGTCGAGCGTATGCCCAGGATGGTTTTTGGATTTAAACTTTTTTCTTATTCTTCTTCTTCTTCGTGTATTTGGTCGTTTTACCTATGAAGGGGGAGTATCCTGGGAAAAGAAGGTCCGACTGTCCCTCCATCTCTTCACAGGTCTTCCAGGACGGGTTCTGCATATAAACTTTTTTCTTCTTTTTCTTCAACGTGTACTTGGTCATCTTACCTATGAAGATGAACTATCCTGGGAGATGAAGGTCCAATTTTCCTTCCATCTCTTCGCAGGTTTCTGGATTTAAACTTTTTTCTTCTTCTTCTTCATCGTCTATTTGGTCATTTTACCTTTGAAGGTGGACTAACCTGGGAGAAGAATGTCCAATTTTCCTTCCATCTCTTCGCAGGTATCTGGATTTAAACTTATTTCTTCTTCTTCTTCTTCATCGTGTATTTTTGGTCATTTTACCTATGAAGTTGGAGAATCCTGGGAGAAGAAGGTCCAAATGTCCTTCCATCTCTTCGCAGGTATCTGGGTTTAAACTTTTTTCTTCTTCTTCGTGTATTTAGTCATTTTACCTATTAAGTAGAGCATCCTGGGAAAAGAAGGTTCTTTCATCTCTTCGCGGTTCTTCCAGGATGGTTTCTGGATTTAAACTTTTCTTAACCGACTGATGGGACGGGATGTAATGAAGGGAAGGGAGGCACTAAAGGGCCTGAAGGGACGGGAGGTATAAAACTGCCTGAAGGGACGGAAGGTACTGAAGGGCCTGATGGGAAGGGACGTAATGAGGGATTAAAGGGACGGGAGGTACTGAAGGGCCTGAAGCGGCGGGTCCTGGAGTCTAATTATTTTTCTTCTTAATTTTATGTAGACCTTTAGGGCAGTTTTTATACAAACTATTTCCTATTGTCTAATTCATCTTCTTCTTCTTTTATGTATACATTTGGGTCATTTTTTTATAAAAATTATTTCCTTTAGTCTAATTATTATTCTTCTTCATTTAAGTACGTAGACTTTTGGGAGAGTTTTAATACAAACTATTTCCAATAGTCTTATTCATTTTCTTTTATGTAGACCTTTTGGTCAGTATTTATACAAACTATTTCCAATAGTCTAAATATTCTTCTTCTTCTTTTTTGTAGACCTTTGGGTGAGCTTTTATACAATCTATTTCCAATAGTCTAATTCTTCTATTAGGTATATGTATTTTTACTTATTTTATGTAGACCATAGGAATAGTTTTTTATACAAACTATTTCTTATAGTCTTATACTTATTTTTCTCTTTTTTATTTAGTCTTTTGGGTTAGTTTTAAGTCTAATAGTCTATTGTGCAGAAATATTATTAACGATATGCACACTTGATGAAAATACATATGAAATGAATGGGATATGGGATGTGACGATATAACCTGCACTAGAATCTTTTCAATACTTTTGTTTAATTAAATTTAAACCATTTATATCATCCTATTTTGAATAATTTTCAACACCTAATATTTAAAGAATGGGGGTTGTGGCCATTACTGAACTCTTCACAACATTTATATTCAAATTAAAAACTATTTACTATAGTTCAATTCTTCTTCTTCTTCGTTAATGAAGACTTTCAGTCAAATTGAGCAAAAATATAATGCACACTTGATGAAAAAATATAAAAACGAATGGGATGTGACCAATACTAGATCTTTTCAGTACCTACGTTTGTTTAATCAAATTTTAACCACATCCCAACATCCAAAATTACTAAATTTTCAATAGGTACACATTACAATTTGTTTTCGATGATAATATTTAAAAATGGGGGTTGTGGCCAAACCAATCTCTTTACAACGTTGATAAACAGTCATATTTAAAACCATTACGCATAGTCCATGCGAGCAGAAATTGTATAAATATTATACTTCATTCACACTTTATAGCAATATATAAAAAAGAATGGGTTGTGGCCATCACTTGAACATTTTACAATACTTAAACTCAATCAAATTTCAAACCACTTTTCATAGTCTGATATTGCAAAATAATTGGGTGACAATATTATAAAAACGATTGCTTTTTCTTTCACAATTTTACATTCTTGGCCAACGGCGGGACATAAAAGCTAGTAAAGTAATAAATAATTGTATTAAAATTGCACTACGAGAGTGAAATTATCAGAATTGAAGTACCTACTTACCTTTATAATAAAATAACACCTGCAGCTGTATTACGTATCTCGAGAAAACTTTAAGAATATACATAAATGGACATTGAAATACACAATAAACGGGGTACGATCTTATTTTAATTTAAAATACTATATAATATATATATTATGTTAGATGGGACGATGACAGAGCGGTTAACGCGCTGGGCTTGTAATCCAGTGGTCGCGAGTTCGAATCCTGCCTCGACCGATTTCGTTCACCTATAGCACAAGCATTTATGGAACGTGGGAAAATGTACTTGTACTTGTTAAATAAGGAAATATTCATAAAAAAATAATAAAATGTATATAACTAATATTCTCGTATTTTGGAAGTTTTTGATTTGTTCAACATGTATAATATTATTTTTTTTTCTTTTTCATATATTTGCTGTGTTACTTTTTTCGTATTTATTCATAATTTTTATTTCAAAAGTGCTGTAGCCCTGGTACATATTGTTTACTAAGTAGAACATTATATTTCTTTGAAAAAAAATTAACACCTCAGTAGAGACGAAGTTGGAATTTAATAGAAGAACCAGAAACTCAAGGCACCTACAGGGCTTACGACCTGTCATCGACTGGTTTGCAAATATTTTTATCAATAATTTTTATAATTTTTTTTATCTTAATTAATTTTATTTCACTAGGAGGAATCCCATATTTGGAGGTAGATGTATAAATAATAAATCTTTTGAACATGCACGTATAATATTTTCCTTATGATAAATAATCTATAAGTTTAAATGAATTATCAACTAAGTAGCAATCTTTCATCTTTTTCTTGTCCTTCTATCACGGTTTATCCAGGGTCAGGCCTTCTTGTACGTAAGCGTCAGGATTTTATGTCCTGGGTTGTTACAAGAAGAACACTCTGACCCACCAGTTCCTTCGCAATACTGGACCACCATGTTGCTGTGAGTTTGCCTCTACCCCTAGGTCTAGCAGGGATGTTGAGCACCTTCTTTACCGAATATTTATCATCTCTGCGCATCACGTGACCTCACCATCTCATCCTGATTTCTTTCAGCTTTTCAGTTATCGGTGCCACTTTGAATAACCCTTTTATGTGTAGAATCTTAAAACATTTTTAATTACATTGCTATAATCATATTTACTCCCAAAGATTTCTCAAAATACTCAATACGGCCGGAGTATGCAACTTCTGTAGGTAGGTACCTAACTACTTTGTTTTAATGACACCAGAATAATAAGGCGTTATGCGTTCTGAGGCACTTATTCTCAGTTGGCATTAAAAATCTCGCAAGGTTTTCGCAAACCGGACGGTCCTTATAAAAGACAATTACTTCAGACAACATACCCACATACATTGTAAGCACATACTTACATTATCTCTTATTTTAACGAAAAAAAAACATGTATAAAAAACCTTATAAAAATGTCACACTGACATTTAGTACCTACAACAAGCAATCCCAAACAGGCTAAAGGAATTTTTATATTAACAATATCTTGTACATTTTTTTATCAAGTTAATACTGATTTACTCATTGCAATGAGGAGTTTATCTTATATGACTAATCTTTTATGTATAAGGTAGTAAATAATTGTTTTGACTCTCCTGAATTAATGAACTACATGTCCCTTAGAGATTCAGCATGAACACCTAGAACACCTAGAGTGCGGACAGATATATTAATGACGAAAGGTGTTGTGGCATACCATCAGTTTGTTTTATCTCTCAGTTTCCTCACCTTTTCTATCCCTACACTTCCTACTCTGTCTCCATTTTTATCTTTGTTACTGTTGCCATAACTTTTTTTTCCGTTTTTTATATTTTTTCTAGTATGTAAGTAGTTTTCTTGTGTGTATTCTGTTAATTTCGATCAGTCATTTGATGATGCATACTGTGGACATGTTTTTGGCTATCATTAAAAAAAACTAGTTTATGCTCATATTAAAGTTGTTTTTGTCCCAAATAAATAAATAAATCTCTACAGAAACGAAGCAGTAACATATTTATCCAATAACGAAATTGGAAAGTCAGCCACTCATAAGGCTAATGAAATCAATCGGCCAGTCAAAAAAAGTACTTATTTGTATACTAAAATATGTAAAACCACCAATTTGAACTTACTTGCTTCATTAAGAGCAATCAAGATTTATAAAACCTAAACATTGCTTCAAGTTTCAAATAAGATTTGAAATATTGATGGCGCATGTCATGATGGAGGGAGACTTATAACCGAAAAAAATGTCAGATACCAGGCGCAGATGGTTGGGCCATGTTTTGAAAAGAGATGATGAACTCATCGTGAAGAAGTGTCTTTTCATGGCTGTTGAGGAGTGGGGGAGAAAAAGATCCCAAATGTACGGAGGGACATAAAGACGCTGGGACTTGCGTACTAACAAGTTCTTTGGCGCTCCATAATTATAAAACTTGACCCCGTGTGACGATATAAGGTAAGGTCAAAGAAGAAGCTATTTATATGTATCATCTATGATATTATATCAAAATTATATAGGTAAAATAGGAAGATAGTGTGAGACTTTATCTCTAACTTTTAGTGTGCGACCTATCACGACGTATGAAGGTCAGACGCGAGCTGATTTTGAACGATCCATAGGATTTTTAAGATTTAAGATTAAAATCCTGGGAAAGCTTTGATTTCTCAAAATCGTCGTTTTACAACACTACATTTTTTATGAAATAGCTAAAACTAGGAAAATATCACGAAATGAAAGTACTTAGTTTGAATATACTTTTTTGCTTAGTTGAAACAATTTAGAGCCAGTCCAACATGTTATACCTACATCACCACGAACATGTATGAAACTCTGGAATTATACATTTCATGTAAGGTCGTAATATCGTCATAAGAAACAGTCCCAGTAAACTTTACGAGTTGTGGTGTAGAATGTTAGCAAATTATGAGCAATGTAGAATGCACCATTAATTTCGCAAAATACCTCAACGTTGAACCGAGGGGAATGCAGAAAGAAGTGGAGCGTGGTTTTTCTTAACTAACAAAGGGGTGATTTCAATATTATTTAAAAAAAAAACTTAGTCTCTTTTTTGTCTAAATGCTGGATTCCTCAAATAATAATAAAAAGGCAGTTTAGTAACGCACAATCACTCCAAAGGCGCTTGAGCTCATTTGTTGACTCTTCTAAACAAGGCAGTCTTTTTAACGAAATACACAGCATTCTCCTTTCCATGGCTTTTGTTTATAAACACGAGAGTTTCACAGCCATACGTCAGTATCGGGAGAACGCGTCGGGAGAAGCGTCAAAGACTTTATTTTCAAGATAATTGTCGTACTTCGGATGTAAGAGAGTTAATCAAAGGCGGCCCATACTTAGGGTTGCCAGATGGTATCCTAAAGGAGGACATGTCCTCCTTTTCGACAAATTGTCCTCCCTTACCTACCGTATGTCCTCCTTTTGCGTTGATTGTTATCCAATATAATTTAAAAAACATGTCTACTAAAGATTTTTATACATATTTCATAAAAGAGCGCCAAGAACTTATTACCAAAAAAATATGTTTTGGTGAAACATGATGTTTAAAATGAAGTGAATTCATTATAAAAAATCTTGTTTCATTGTTAATAGTTTAAGTAGTGACTAAACTATATTATATAAGTTATATAGCGACTGCATTGAAGAAATAAAGTAATTATGAGACGATGAAAATTCTTCGATATGCGTCTGTAGGTATGGCGTTTTTTTTTGTCATTGTCCTCCTTTTTAAGGAAAATCCTCCTTTTTTGTGCTATTTGTCCTCCTTTTTCAAATTTCCATCTGGCAACCCTACCCATACTAGACCTCTTCTTCTTTCAATTTCTGCCTCTTGATTTACCGAGTTTCATAGTGGGTCCAAGAAAAACTTTTCCATCTACCAAGACGCTTTTAGACGGCTATGCATTGCTCATAACTTTGGTTTTAGATTAATTAATTTTGAGACCAATTTTCCTAATTTTATTTTTTATTTTACATTACATCTCGAGCATAACAGGTACTATGTCAAATATTAATTTAACACGCACCCAATGACAAGTTGCCACATATTGGGGACAATGATGGGATTTAGTGAGAATATTTTTTTTCATTTTTTATTATTTCTCGGGCAAATAAAAGGTACATGGTCAAATTTAAATTTAACACGCACCCAATAACAAGTTGCCACATTCACAGATTCAATCTGAAATCACAATTAAAAACTGTGTCTTCACCGAGAATCGAAACATTGGATCTTTGGAGCAGCAGTCAGATACCTAACCAACTGTGCTACGAAGGCCGACATTGTATTTATCAGATAAAAATCTATTTATTACACAAAAACCCTTTAAAGTTAGATTGATATTATGTAATCTATCAATCAATCAGACAATATAATATTCTAAAATAAACTAACCATTTAACAACAATGAAATGGAATATTTTAATAATAATTATTATAGAAAATATCAATTATCCAACGTTTTTCAGATCATAAATTATTATCATAAACAGAAAACTTGTGAGTTTTGTGTACAACGATAGTAATGAAAAATAATTATTTGAATATGAATAATGTAATTTGTGATGCGCCAACCATGTACCTACATGTGTGCAAATTAATTAAATTTATATCGAATCACCCTTTGATTGTAATCTCTAGAGTTTGTGCGGTTCTTTGTTTTACAACCGAAATATAATTAGCAGGTAGTCTGAAATTAACCGAGTTAAGAAAGGTGGGTCTAATATAAGAGAGGGCGTGGGAAAAATGAGACAGAACATTGAACAAGAAGGAAGGATCTCTGAATGTCTCGCGATATGAATTTTAAGAATTTTCTTATCGGCGATCTTCCGAGTTTGTTTTGCGAGCAGGAAACTCGCGGTAATTACCAAAAGCGAAGCCAACTCTGAAATCCGCCAAGCGAAACTATAAATGAGGATTACTGAAGAGAGGACGGAATCGTAATTAGAAGAGTAGGTAGGGGGAAATTATAAACGGAAATAAGCTCAAAGTTTTACACAGTAAATTAAGTAGGTACCTGTGTCCTCAGTATTGTTATAGATATGCGACTCCCATATGGGGACTGTAAACGACCCCTTCACAGAACTCTGAGTGAGCGACACGAAAAAAATGCAATCTCGGCACCATAGTGCAAAAAGAACAATCGACGAATGTGAATGGAAGATTCACACCCGTGGACTGTCATTAACTTCAGATCTTTTTAAATGATAAAAATCAGAGGTATGACCAAGATGAATGTAAAAAAAACAATTTAATTGGAACATACCAATAGAAAGGCACCATAACTATGACAGAACTTCTTAAAGGCTTTAAAATTGCTAAAATACGCATGATCTTGAAGAGGCCCACGGACAGCAACGAGGAGCTCCGATCTATAAGATTGTTATAATATATCATATCATCAACATCATCACAGGCGCTACAATCCTCCAGAAATCATCTCCATTTATTGTATTTAATATATAAGAGAAGTCTTCTATTACATATTAAATACAATAAATAAATTATATCAACATTATACTATTCTTTAGGTGGCAACACCAAGATAATATATATTGGTTATTTCCGTTGAAGAGAGACATCTCTCTTTATCCCTTGCCAGTTATCATTACACAAGACAAGACAGTAAAAATATTATCAGTATAAACGTATTTGATATATGGTGTCGGTGTGGTGCAAAAATAATATCAAAAACATGTCTAACGTGTGAATTAATATAAAATCAGTGAAAAAAGTCAATATTAAAAAGATAATTACACAGATTTATAAAGATAACTTCAAAATGGCCAACAACATGTATCAGCCGATGAATTTTAAAGGTATCATTTAAACTGATTAATCAAAATGGATAGCGAAATTCGACTTATATATCCTTACTTACTTTCTCCGATGGCCATACAACTCCGGTAGAGCTTTAGCCTCCTGAACAATAGCTTTCCAAGCCTTTCTGTCAGCTGCAGTGGACTCCCAATCATCACAAGCATTCAGCACGTTCAGATCTCGGGTAACATCAATCTCTGCCTTGGTCTTCCCAAGGGTCTCGTGCCAACAGGGTTATTTTGCAGGATACGTTTTGTGGCTCTTTGTTCCCCTGATCTGACAACATCTCCAATCCAAGCTAATCTTCTGCACCTGATTTCGCTGGTGATTAAAGGTTGTCCTATCAATGCACGAATTTCCTCATTGCTTCGTGGTCTCCAGGAACCTGCCGCAATTCCTGGTCTTGGACCTAATATTTTACGTAATATCCTGTTTTCAAATGTTAGCAGTCTTTGTTGGTCCTTGAGTATAATGTACCAGGACTCAGTCTGTACAAAGATATATTGAAAATTAGATAAGAATTGATAATTAATTTAATTGACTAAGGGCAGGGTGATTTTGGTCGTGGTCTGTCATACCAAATCATGGTTTTGCATCCAACCTCTTCTATCCTAGAATAAACACAATGTCTCATTTACATTTACCTACCAACTCAAATGGAGAATTTTCAAAGATTGCAAATGCTTATAACTGGGCCGCTTTGAATTTTATATTGCAAAACTAATGGCATATTGGATTACATTCCGCCAAGCCAAGAACGAGTAGGTACCACACTTTTCTATACTGGCGTACATCGCCTCATTTACTTTTATGTTTCGCATTACACACGCTCATTATTTTAAGTAACCGTACATATATCTAAAAATATATAATTCGTCATTTACATGTAGGTATCACATTGGTTTTGATGTTCATTTTTTCTCTAAGCAGCTTCTGCTTCTCAACTTATATCCCCAAATTCGTTATTCGTTCATTCTTTCCATGCGGCTAAACCATTTCAACGAGTACCTATCCAAATATTTCTACGTAGATATATATGTAACATACTAGTATGTATGTTGTTTCTATATTTGATTTATCGTCGAAAATGAAAAAAAGTCTGAGCGAAATCAAATAAAACGACTCATTGGCTGGATGCGTAGGTACATAATTTAAAAAGCGGGTAGAAAAGGGATGTATTTAGATTGCTGTGCGCTGTGTGCCTTTTAGAAAATGAAGAAAAATGAAAATATTACATAAATCATTTGGAGACAGGCTTGACTTTGTAACGGGAATAAAACCATATTACGGCTAATTTATGAAGTCGCTAGAACAAATACATGGGGGATTTGACGATATATAGGTATGTAGGTATCTACCAGGTTAATGAGATTTATCATCCGTGGAACAAAATTGGTATTAACTTGCGAAATATTTTCGTGCAAGGTATTAATTATTCGTTGAGGTATCAAAATATTTATTGTCAACCTTCTTGGATCAGCTTGTTGGAATTTTGATACAGAGGTCTGGATTCGATTCCCGGCGAGTGTTTAAATCGGTTTTGTGAAACGAGAAACTAGTTTCCTGCAGGTATCGCAGAAAATATCCCAGAAAAGCTATCTAAACGACATACTATTACTATTTGATTATTCGACTTAATTAATTTTATTGAAAAATAGACATTAGTACAATAGTACTTTGATATTTTAGTCAAAAACTTTATTTCCAATAAAATAAAAAAAATAATTGTTTCGATATTACCTACTATCAGATCGATATTAACCAAAATTTAAATTTATTATGATTCAATTTGTATTCGTGGCATAGGTTGACCACAGCTTTGTTGTGGTCAACCAATATTTTACACCTTGTAATCCATGGATATAGTAAAATGGCGTCAAATAAATTGTGGTTAATTTTGGTCAAATATCATCAGTTTTACGGACCATTGATACATCAAACTTTTTAATGTCTACCTAATCTACACAGGGAAAAAATAAGCGCCATATTATAAAAAATAACCTGTATTACATCATTATATTCGGAGTCAACCTAGACAGTTGGTCAATCAAAATGAACTACTTTGAGGGACAAATCAATTATTTGCTGTACAGTTGATATATGACTTTGAAAAACAATACATTTAAAATCAAGCAAAGAAACTTGTAGATAAATATATGTACGTACAATAGCCATCTTTTGAATAAAGAAGACTCAGATTTGTAACATGAGTGTTTCCAATTAGTTTTTATGGAACATGTTGAAAATGTTAATTATTTACTTGGTGTGATACAATAATATATTTTAACAAATCTAAGTAAAAAGCTTTCCAAGTATGAAGGTATACCTACCTATACTAGAAATCAACAATGCTTAAATTAATACTTACCGTTAAAAATGCACTTCACGTTAAATAGATGATTATCATAACAATAAATGGTGTTATGGACGTGAATTAATTCCTTTGAAGTGCGTTCAGCATGACAGGGATATCTCTCCGAAAATACCTGATCCCTCACCTTTTCCTTCCTTACCTTTGCTACGTAATATTTATCCCAAACACCCGATCTCGATTTCCTCTTCTTGTTCCTTCCCAATCCCTTTTTTGTTGCTATGATGTGGCACAGTTGGTAAGCAGAGGAGAAATTTATTTAAATTCATTTCTCACGCAAACATTGCTTCTCTGGGCTGGAAACACTGGTTAGTTGGAAGAAATTGCCATACGGCAATAAACTCGCCACTTGCGCAGGGTGCAAGGAAGTGATTATTATTTATTTATTTATTTATTTATTTATTTTTTATTTTATTTATCTTGATGTTATGTATATTTTATTTGTTCTTTTGTAGCTTTCATTTTTTGTTTATGTACATGTATAATTCTGTCACTCTGTAATCTGGTTGGTTGGAAGAAATTGCCTAATGGCAATAAGCCCACCAGTGTGCATTATATTTGTTTACATTATGTACAAAAAGTTAAATAAATAAATAAATTAATATGAAAACTTACCGAGGATTGGTGAAGGTTCGACTGTTGAACTTTGAATATCCAGAACTCTAAAATCAAAAGAAAGACAAATATAATTCATATATTGTATTGCTTCTTGGGTGACTGACAGGTACTATATCGGATATTCATTTAACACACACCCAATAATAAGTTGCCACATTCCGGAGACTTATATTTTCTCACATATAAAGACTGAAAACACAATTTGAAACTATGTCTCCACCGGAATCGAGCACGTAAACTTTGGTTTTGGAATCAGATAGCTAACCAACTGAGCCCCGAAGCCTGGGTTTAAAAAAGAAAACGAATTGCGAAAGTTTTTCAAAATTAATAACCAAATTACCAAAAATTATTATGCCACGTTTGTTAAACATGCTGTTTAAAAATTAATATTGATAACCTTTGATTCTAAATTAAACTACAGCGAATAGAACTTATTTAAATTGAAGAAAAGAGAGATATACAGTTTAAAGATATCTCACTCATGTACCGATGGCACATGTTACCAATTCGTTTAAAATAAATTTCGATACACTTTCATATGTAACATTAAGTCTTTGGAAGTTTAAAGAACATGATCATTATTGCAGCATTTATTTATTTCGTAATACTTAACAGAATGGTAAGTTGCATCATAAAACGCAATAGCTTCTGATGTTTCGTTACTGCTAAAACCATTACAATAGTTCATAGTTTATAAATAAACACAGGAAACATATCGTAAAACTCCAGATAATATTTTGTCTATAATACTCAACGCACGTGCTAGTTACGATCGGCCAACCTTTGCTTATATGGGGGAAGACACATTATTTAGCAGTCAATGTGCAATTTATTCCAGTAATTTTGGCATATAAAAAAGTCATTTTATTTTATATTGTATTGCTTCTTGGGTAACTAACAGGTACAATGTCTTTAAATTTTATTTCCCAGATTTTATAATATTATTGAAATAAAAATTATACATATTATATTGACATTCATATTATGAATGTCAATTTAATTTCTTTTTTCAATTTATACGTGGAAACTATGTATTATGCTTGTTAGACTGTAATTGTTGTAAATATGTAATCTTGTGTTTCATGGCTGTACACAGATGTCAACAATTAAATCAAATTTCGAGTTCTACGATATTGTTCTCAATTTATCAGCAATTTGAGAACCATGCGCATGTTTCATTGCGGTGTACCTCAAGGCTCATAGATGTGACTCGACATTTTAAACTTTTCAAAAAGTGCATATTTAGAGTACGCCGGAGACAAAGGATAAACACAATCGTAAAACGTTTTTATGAATTGAATTGCAGGACGAAATTGAATTTTTCTGCATCGTAAGGGAGGATTAGCGACAGTACAGAGCGAGTGGGTGGGGTAAATAAATAGAGATGTAAGCTGAACTTCAGTGTCATCAATCTACAAAGTAGACAAGTTGAGGGGTAAACGAAATTTGTGAAAGAAAAAGCGCTATTGCGTGATGCCAATTTGAAAAGAAATATATGTACCAACATTACAAATGGAAAGGACGCTAAATTACGCCATATATTTCATCAAATAACTCAATAAACATGGAACAAAACAAATCGACCATTGATAAGCCTCAGTAGGTAACCTTCTTATTGCCCATCAATTGATCAAGTCTATCTATAATATGGACATAATCACATTGAATATAATACACTCAATGGATTATATAAATAAAAATGTTGTTTTATCCGTAACAAATATCTTATTTATGTGAAAATGATTCATTAATATAGCGCGCATTGAAGAGATCATTGTTATTATGTATATCGGAAACGAATCCCGTATAGGTTCAATAAGGAAGAGATAAATTGTGAACGAAATATGACCAGAATGACTCCAAAATATAGGTACGTAAAGATTTTTTCCAAATCTCTTTGTACTAACAAAATGTGTGTATAAAAAAATGGGTTCAAAAGTGACCACTTTTTCGACAGGACGGATGATGTAACGGAGTCTCTCGATATTATCAGAGGTCCTTTTGGAAATGTTTTCGAAATATTTAAAGATGCGTTTTAAACAGATTGATGAAAGGCGATGTTGTTTATACATCACACATACTCATTTTTGTTTTATAAATAATATGAAATAAATTTATGTGGATATATTGATTGATTCACAGATTTCCCCACTTACAGGGGAAATGTCGACAAATATTATAATTAACTGATTAATTTTTATTTTAAAAATTTAGTGTTCTTGTAAAAACTATAGGTAAGGGTTAAATGCCTGTTGTTTTTATCTTTATTCTTATAACAAAATAAAATAAATAATATTGGTTATCATTCTTCTTATTCTTCTTTTCAGCCATGTCTTCATTGCTGGAAGTAACCCTCCTTCAACATTTTCCACCCTCCTCTATCCTGGGCGTCCCTGTACCACTTTTTTCTATCACCGCTATCCATAATATTCTCAGCATTTTAACATTTTCTTTAATAAGTAACATTCAACATTTTAGCCCAATATTGAATGTGGTTTATTTACGAAAGGTTTCAAGATCACATAATATATCCCGAGTGCAATATCGTTTAATCCTCTGTCAAAATTGTTCATGACACGCTGCGCTCGGTAGAACCCCACACAATATTTCAACGTCGATATTGTTATGCGTCTCAGAGACATATGTCTTGTATGTGTTTTTGTTTGATCCAAAAATGGATGAATAAAGAGATTTTTCTTATACCTATGACGCGAACAATACACCTATGATGTGAGTTTTTTTGTGTGGCAGACCCGCCTGCACTTCATATCTGTCCGTATGATATGACAGTGAGTAATTTGGGACAAACGAAATTGAATTATGTTCAATAATAAAAATGGTACTATATTATGTGACTAGAATATCTTTAGTACAACAAATAAAGAATATGAATGAAGTATCAGAATATATTTAGTACAAAAATTGTCGCGACTGTATTGAGAAGCATTATTATGATCATCCTAACAAATCTTCTGTCGAAGTACTTAATTTTAATCCGTCATCAATTCAGTAAAATACAGATATTAGAATAATTAAAAAAAATAATTTGTAAGACGTAACCGCTCCTTCGTCCGGACGAAGGACATAAAAATACTAAAACGTGGTTGACACTAAGATATTTATTTATTTTGATTACATTAGTTACTAGTTGCATGTAACACATGAGATCCAACTGTCGATAGCAATAGTATACATACTATCGCTATCGACATATACATGTATAGTTGAAGAATAAGTAGATACCAAACTATAAACCTATAAATCCAAATTATTGAATATTTTAGGATATTTTGTTTTCTATACAACACATGTTGGTATGTATGTCAAGATAGGACAGTACGTTTAAGAGAATTTCATTCTCTTGAACGAATCGACAGTTGGAATACGTGCCACAAGGAAATAGCTGCAACGTACAAAGACAGTTATTAATTTTTTTTTTTTTTTTTGTTTCTTGCCGTTCACCAACGTTTGTAGTGTTCTTCGGCATGTAACAAGTTTAATTATATTATAGATCTATATTAGATCTTCAAATTATGTACTTTGAGGAAGTTGGATAAAATTTTCAATGTCATGGGGTTCATATGTGATAAAAGAGTATTCACGTTTATTGGAAGCGGACTATATGGGATCATTTTGAAATAAAGACCATTTGTATTATATTTAGAGCAGCTAAAAAGGACATGGTTCAAATCCTCCTCCTCTCCATCACCACAATCGCAGAGGATCGAGTCCACGATATTCAACTTGTACAGGTGATACTTTAGACAACAGTGTCCTATTCGCATCCGACAAATTGTTGACACTGTTAGTTTGTCGAATCTTAAATTATTATACCACGGAATTTTTGCGATATTAGATTGAATTGATGCGTAATTTTTTCCTTTTAAAGTCGATGATTCAGCCCATTGTTGTGACCAGTCATTAAACAGATTGATTTTGCAGTTTACTAGAATATCAGAAGATGGGATTTTGAATTGGTAATTTACCTCTAAATTTTCGGATGCTCTTTTAGCTAGATGGTCAGCTTTTTCGTTTCCTGTGATTCCGCAATGACTTGGAATCCAGGCTAGAACAACTTTTTTATTACTCTGGCAAAGTTGATATATCTGTGATCTTATATTAAGGCATATTTCATCTACGGGGAATGAGAAAGGCGGATTTTTAATTTTTTGCAAAACACTTAGACAATCGGAAAAGATAACAGATTTATGACATGATTTAGATTTAATAATTGTTAGTGCTTCTAATATTGCGACAGCCTCTGCTGTGAAAACTGAACATTGTTTATGCAGGGTTATCGTGTGCTCGATGGTTAGATTAGAGTTGTACACTGCGGCACCGGTAGATGGTGAGGAAGAGGATTTTGAACCGTCTGTGAAAAATAAGTTCCAGTCTTTCCAGTTAGATTCTATTATAGTATTAAACTGATTATTTGCATATGGTGTGTTCTCGATTCCAAAGGACAGAAATACCTCTGGGATGTTGATTAAATGTTCAAAAGGTGTTGTGTACAATGGCAGTGATTTGTAACGGTGAATATGTGGTAATATATTATTGTACATCTGCCAGCTATTAATTAAAATGGTTTGGGACGATTGATTCTTGAATGCTCATTAGTTATTGCATTAAATAATTGACTGACTAGGTTGACGAGCGGATGAGATTCAAATGCGAAACATCTGAGGAAGAACTTATCTGCACACAATTGTCTCCTCAAGTGTAATGGTGGATCTACCACTTCCACTTGTAGAGTGTTTATTGGGGATGACTTCATAGCTCAAATTATTAATCGCAAGGCTTGCGATTGAATTCTGTCTAATTTGGATAGATTTTTTTTTGATGTGGGTTCTATTACAAATGTTGCGTATTCCATTAAACTACGAATATATGCACTATAGAACATTTTTTGCGTGATAGGGTGACATCCCCACCAGACTCGTGAAATCGCTCTCATCATATTTAGTCCCATTTGTGCTTTAGAATATAGATAATCTGTGTATTCGTTCCATGACAGTTTTGAATCAAATATTACTCCTAACAGTTTGACTGAGCTAGCTATTGGGATTTCTTGGTTTTGTACAAAGATTTTCAATTGAGGTATATATCTTTTTTTGGTGAATATTATAGCTTTACATTTTTCGATTGAAAGTTCTAATCCATGCGAAGTTAACCACAAATATATGAGTTCGAGTGCTGATTTTAATTTCCTTTCTATCAATAACAGGTCTTTTCCCGTGATGTATATAAAAATGTCATCTGCAAAGCAAAGTATTTTAATGTTAGAGGGTATTTTTGAAAAAATATCACTCAAATACAAATTGAATAACAATGGGCTAAGGGCAGAACCCTGGGGAAGTCCTTTAAACACTGTTCGATTAATTGGATAGTTTTGGGGTGTGTCGAGTGTGATTTCTCTGTTGATTAAAAGGTTCGTAATGAACGAAGATAATTTAGTCGATATTCCAATTTCGTATCGTCTTTCTTTGAGTTTAGGCAATAGAACATGATCATATGCACCTCGTATATCTAGGCTAATGCCAACAAGAAATTCTTTTTTTGTATAGGCTAGTTGTATTTCTGTTGCAAGTAATGTAATACTTTCTATGGTGGAATGTTTTTTTCTAAATCCAAACTGAAACTCGGAAAGTGTTTTTTTATTTTCCACATACCAATCCAGTCTATTTTTTATCATTCGTTCAACAGTTTTTAGGGGTGTGGTGGATAGTGCAATAGGGCGATATGATGAACCTAATGTTGGGTCCTTGTTTGGTTTCGGAATTGGAACAATTATTTGTTTTTTCCATATATTTGGGATAATACCTGATTGAAAAAAAGAGTTCGTTAAATTGAGAAAGTATTCTTTAGAAGTTTCACCTCCATTTTTTATAAAACTAAATGGGATATTGTCTATTCCGGGTGCAGTGTCTGAGACGTTTTCAAGAACTATATTCAGTTCCTCCATTATGAAGGGTTTGTCTAACAATGACTGTTCCAGAAGGTTATAACAAGGCACAGATTCCTCAAAGGTTGGTACAAAGGAAGGAGCTAGTTTGTCTATAAATTCATTTATACATGTTTGCGAGTTAGGGAACGCCGAATGGGGTTTGCAGTTGGATCGAAAACTTTTTATTGTTTTCCAAATTTCGGATGCGGGTGTATCAGGTGAAAGCGTACTACAGAATCTCTTCCAATCATTACGTTTTTTGTTTTTAAGGGTTCTCTTTGTGGATGCCTGAATTGCTTTGTAATTTAAGAAGTTTTCTAGTGACATATTTATATTATACTTTTTAAGGGCCGCTTTTCTGAGACGAACTAATTTATTGCATTCATCGTCCCACCAAGAGGCAGGTTGAGGTTTATTTGTATTTTTCTTTTTAATATTAATAGTATTATTGGCTGCTTCAGTAATGCTTCTAGACCATTGTTCATAACAATCCAAAGAATTTTCGATGGTTGGGTGAGGGAGTTGCCTAATTCTGTTTTCGACATTTTGAGTAAATCTGTCCCAATTGGCAGTTTGAGTATTATATCTAATTTTCTTTGATTTATATGGAGCAATTTGGCATGGAGAATTGTTGTCAAATTTAATAATTATTGGTAGATGATCACTGGGACCTGCATCATCTAGAACCGACCAAAATAATGTGGATATAAGTGAGGGTGAGCAAATACTTAAGTCGACGGCGCTTTTGTTTTGGTGAGGAGGTGTGATTCGAGTAGGTTTACCGTCGTTAATAAAACATAGATTGTTTTCTTCCAAAAAGTCGAGGATATTAGAACCCGATCGATTTGTACATCCACTGCCCCAACAAGGTGATTGTCCGTTGAAATCACCTAGAATTAGTATAGGTGCGGAAATTTGTTTAATGAGATCTGACCATATGGGTTCTAAGAAAATAATATCAGGAGGAATGTAGACTGATAACACCGAGACATTGTTAATATTTGCAGCTGCTATTTGAATATTATTTGGAACATTATTTATATTAAGTTCAGAAAAGTAAACATTATTTTTGATACACAATGCGGAACCGGCTCGTCCGTCTGCCCTGTCTGATCGAATTATTTTAAAACCTGGTATATGAAATGGTACATTTGGTTTGAGCCATGTTTCGGCTATGGCTGCAACAGAGATATATTCTTTATTTACAATGTTCATAAATTCTATTTTATTGGCTACTATACTGCGAATATTCCACTGAAGAAAATTTATATTTTTTGTATTATCCATGTTGAAATAAATGTTAATAAATTATAAATAAATTATAATAAATCTCAATTATCTGTATTCAGACTGTATTTTTATTCATTAATAAGTGATGTTTTAGGATAGTTTATTAAAAGGTCTTTTAATGGTTCAAGTAAATTTGCAGCGTAGGACGGTGAAATGGGGTATTTTGATATTGTTTCAATTATGAGTGAAACTAATGTTTCGATAAAAGAAGAATTCTCATTTTGTAATTTTAACGAAACATTTGATAAGGAGCTATTCGGGTTCTCATATTGTTGGGCGAAATTTAAAGCACACCCATTTGAAGGATTTACTTTCGAATTTCCATTTGGATTGAAAACTAAGGAATTGTGCAAGTCCCTGTCATACCCTGGTTTTTGTTGTATGCGAGGTTTATTTGGTCTAAAAACAGTTTTATTATATGAACTAGCTGAGAAGCTTCGCTTCGCTCAGCTTCTAAGCTAGGGCTTGCAGCCGGCTTTTACTGCTGCGCGGTAAATGACCGCCTCCGGCGGTCCATGGCACTGAGGGGTCTGAAGGTACTGAACGGTCTGAAGGTACTGAGGGGTCTGAAGTTACTGTCTGAAGGGATGAAAGATTCGGGAGGAAATGAAGAGGGGTATGAGGCATTGACGGAACGGGAGGTACAGAAGGACCTGAAGGGACGGGAGACACTGAAGAGACGGGTGGCACTGAGGGACAGGAGACATTAAAAGGCCAGGAGGCACCGAAGGGACGGGAGACACTGAGGGACTATTTTTAATTATACAGGCAATACGAAGATTGCTGAGTTTCAACTAAATCAAACGCATATAATCCGCAAAGTGGTTAAAAAGGTTGCAAACCCTATTGTAGAAGTCAAACGAAACTTCTCTTTTAGTTTCTTAATTTGCGTTTCACAAACCATGACACGGAGCAAGCTTTATTTTTCGCTGCTGTGTTTGTCGCCTCCGCACAAAGACGTTATTCTTATAAAATATTAATTTACAAAATAATAAATTGTTTAATTTTAGAAAGATTGATATTTTAAACTCCTTGTAAATAAACATATAATAAATATTAATATTTTTTCATGCAACTCTCCAATAATAATTAGTACTTTAAATCCTGGCAACACCGTGGTTGACATTTGACTTGACGTTTGACAAATGACCGATAAATTATGTTTGCAAACTCAACATGTAGTCTAAATCTAAACTAAATGATATTACTTAAATGATCACCTATTGTGTGTTATGTGTATTTAGATTGTATAATTTTTTATGCTTAAATAAGGATATTCGCCTTTTCAGTTAATTTAGCAAGCATTCGCAGACTCTTATTTTAACTGCAGACATTAAAGCGGTACTATAGTTTGGTTATGGACATTTTATATTTAATTCACCAGAATTTGATGTATTTCAGATTAGCATTACAGTAGCGAGATGTATTCTAAGTGCAATTTTTTTAATACTATAATTTATTTTGCCAACTGTAACCACTAAAATATAAAATCATGTATGTTCTCTTCGGTGATAATTTTTTTTTCTTGTTTATGTTTACCTCCGTTTCACGATGAAACTTTATCTGTTACAGAAACATTATATTATTATGTTATATTTTTCAACTTGCAACTGACAGTATAGCCAATCAGCGGAGACTTCTAATTGGCTGTTAAATTATTATATTAGATGTAATATATATGCTGTTAATCTTCCAAAAATTTACAAACAAATAAATATAATAATTTTAGTCTAAATTTAATACTTAAACTTTGTCGTATGTCTGTTGAATAACAAATGAGAACGTATGAGGCCGACTTAAAAATTATTTACCAGTTAAGACTAAAATCACTCTAACGCGACGTCTTACGTAGGCGATTCAAGGCGAACGCGAAGCGGCGCGAAAATAACAATCAGTCGGTAACTATTGAAGTGTCCTGCGCTACCGACCGCGAGTAGGGTACGGTGTGACATGGTACGATGCGAAGCGAACGCGATCAATTTGTTTGATATTTTTGCGCGAATTGGAAGCGGTGCCATAGTTTTTTTTGGTAAAGTATAATGTCAGAAGCACGATTCGCGTGCCCGTAGGACAGAGCTGCAGCGTCGCACCGCATCACTTTGAATTCGCATGTATCCGTTCGGATCGCTTCGCATTCGCGTTCGCTTTGAATCGCCTACGTAGGATGTCGCATAACTCAACAACACATGCTACCATTACTTGACTACGCTGACGTTGCCTACGCTGAGATTCAACTGAAGATCAACTTAACAAACTCGAACGGTTACAAAATGTCTGCATTCTATACGTGTTTGGACTCAGGAAGTTCGACCACGTATCCGAGAGCAGGCAACGACTGAACTGGTTAAAGATCCGTCACCGAAGAGATTCCCGTGTTCTTTCCCTTTATATATTTTGTATTTTTAATACTATAAAAGTGAATTTGATAGTAATATATTTTTATCGGATACCTACCTGGATATTAACAAAACACGATGAAAACAGAGTGGATGCCTTTGAAAGAAAAATCTTATGCAGAATATACCTATGTACCTATTAACGACTGTCAAACATGGCGTAAAAGATATATATCACCGAGCTTTATGATCTTTACCAGGACCTCAGCATAGTCATGAGCCATGGGGCAGCAGAACTGGAAGGTGGCAGCCAACGATAGAACAGTATGGAGAAGATTCTTGGACACAGATAGGACCCATCAAGAGTTGTGACGCTAAGAATAATGATGATGATATTTTTATGTGAATAAATTAATTGATTGTTGGCAATTATTTAATTTTATTTTCTTAAATTTATCTTCATAAATTTGAAAGTAAAATAATTTGTTAATTAAATGAAACATACAGAAATGTTTTGAAAATATAGATTTCTTCTTCCTTGCCTCTTCCCAGTTCATCTGGAGCGGCCCTTCTGGTACGACCTTTCCTTTCTTGCCCTTCGGAGATCTTTCCATCTTGCGTCATTTCTCTGGTTAGTTGCTCCTCCCTCAACTCCTTAATATTTGTCCACCAGGTGGCCTATGTATGGCCTCTATTTCTGGACTGAGTGCGTATATCCTGTGTGAGTTTAACTATATGAACCTCATTTCGTCTGGTAATGTGTCCGTACCATCGGTGTCTGGCCTTTAGTTTCTCCGGAATAGAGGCGACTCCAAAACTACCTCGGACGTATTCATTTCTAATTTGATCCTCCTTTGTAACACATCTAACTCTATCACTCATAATAATAACTCATAATTCTTTAGTTTATTCCTAAAAATTTCATTTGAAAGCAAGCATTACATACATACCATCACGCCATGTCCCTCGCGGGGTAGGCAGAGAGAACCAAACGCTACTTATTTCTATCTTGACACACATTCATCGACATTCATACATTGTCCTATACATATTCATTTGTTGTTCGCCTTTCAAAATAGCGTTCCCATGGATATGCCATCCCTTACTTGGGCGGCCCCGACCTCTCATTCAATTCCTGTCTGCAATGTATATTTTCTTCGTCAGGCGTTCCTAATTCATTCTGCCCATGTGTCTAAACCATCTCAATGTGTTCACTTAAATTCTATTAATGACATCTTTCTTTATCTTACATTCTTTCCTTATGTCCTCATTTCTGACCCTCTCATACATCGTTCTATTATATCTTCTAACATGACTTTTAAAATACTTAATTCTATAATGGCATGCATTTATAGAATTACCTGTTAATAATGTATAAAGAGGCTCTGGAGGATATCTATTGCAGGTATGTGTACTATTCCATTGTTACAACACATTCCTGGGTTTTCTCCCTTCCATTTCGAATCACCACAATATGTACAAATTATAGACATTCTACCAAAAGTTGATACTGGCTCAGAAATAAATTGCAACTATAGGTTAATATCTATATTGCAACTATAGGAAAAAGCAGAATTTTCCTTTTGTCTCCATGATTCATGTTTCAATGCCACATCTGTTATTTTACATACAAAAAAAATAGTGTTTGGCGATATTGTTAAGCGTTTTCAATTTGACTCCTCAGGGGCCTTATGACTTGAAGACTTAGAGGCTGTTTTATACTTTTAATGCTGCTAAGATGGCGCATTCAAGTGCAGTAATTTCTATTACTTCAACGTCTTGCATATTCATCTGATCTATTATCATTAAATTATCACGACTCCCTACCTCTATCCAATTACTTGAAGACTGAAAATCTGTATTTCTTCTTTCTTGCTGCAGAAATTGTAATACCCTATACGCCGTCATTCGTAATCTACTGGCTTCACATCTCCTTTCTTGCTGTTCTTTAGATTCGTTTGCCCTAAGTGCAACCATTCGCAACATGTTATTTTCATGTGCCATTACTTCTGCACTTATTAACCTACTCCTAGAAGAATGACATAACCTGTACACCGAAATACAATAATCACCAACTCATTTATGAAAATATCTTTAAACAAATACCTACGTTCTTTCCATATGTGAATGTTGATTTAAAATTTACCTAAATTCATCGAGAATTGAAATTTCAACTTACATTTTTTTGTAACTATATAGGCTAAAATTTGATTCTGAAAGAAAATAAAATATAAAGTTATAAAATATTGGAAAATAAACTAAATCAATACATATTAATTACGATAAAAATATAAAGTAGGTAACTTTCGAATATTTGACAGCTGAAAGAATGGTGGAACAACGCGAGGAAAGCAAATCTGACCCACAATGCAAAAGGGACCATTTGTTCAACGTGAATTGCTCACTCTCCCTGTGTCGGATTTTATTACTTCGTGCCATTTGAGGTCTAATTACGATAGGGACGCATATATCAGAATGTTGGTATTTTTGTCATCTTCAGGGTAAATTCACATATATCAATTTTGGCGACTCGGCGAGTAAAGCATAAAAGCATTCTTTAATTCTTATTATATAACATTTAAACTAACTTTCTTTTGAAAATAATAAAAAAAAACATATCAGCTTGTGAGGCTTTGTGTTTTTATACTGTTTCAAATGTAATATTATAAAAATGTAATATTGTAAGTTTTTTACTCTACTGTAAAATTGCCGATTTCCACATAGAAAGATTTCAAACGAATGTAAGAACAGGCAGCCTTGGGCAGACTGACATGAATATAGTCGTGCACAAACATTCGCAAATCCAGAACGACAATCTTACCAGGTCTACTTTATTTATATGCAGACAGATGTGTTTCCGGAATGATGCCAGATGTATTTTTAATAGTTTCAGCATACGATTTTTTGGTTGGAGGATGCATTTTCGAAGCTTGGAAATATGATAAGTTCTCAGAAGCCATCGAAAACTTGATATTTTTTTGGCGGTTTAGTTCTGGGCATGAAAAACTAGATGCTTTGTGATTTCCTGAGCAGTTTACGCAGGATGGAAGATCCGGATCTTTCGAACATTTATCTGTGGAGTGTAAGTCGCCGCATATACTACAGCGGGTAGCTGATCTACATGCTGCTTTTGTGTGACCAAAGCGATAACAGTTAAAGCATTGAACTGTAGGATAGGTATATAATTCTACATGCAAAGCGTTGTAGAACATAAAAATATGGGATGGTAAAGATTGTCCTGAAAATGTTATCACAACGGATCGTGATGGCCGCCATTCTGGTTTATCGCCAGACTTGTCCTTGTAGTTAAGTCTTCTGGCTTTTATTGGTTTGATCGACTTGTCCGATGTGGATATTATTTCAATGATGTCCTTCTCTGAATACTCTGTTGGGATACCCTTAATTAATCCTAGTCTGGTTAGGTTATATGTTGGGATAAACGCAGTATATTTACTGTTTGATAAGATTGAGATATTTTTTATAAAGTTGTTTGCGTCCCTAGATGTTTTAAAATCGACTGTTGCCCTAAATCGTCCTTCAGATTTTAACGATCCGTTAATTACATTGAGTGTTTTTCTGGAATACAAAATTTTTCCTATTTCCAAAGGGTAGGTTTGTTTTTTGTCTGTTCTTTGGATATGTACTGTGTACGGCCCGCGCGCGTCTTGATCGTAAAACTTCATTATTGGAATGAATGAAGTGTTTTTTGTTTTGTCATTAATGATATTCTTATTTGAATCTGAACTTTGTGCTGGTTGGTCCGTTACTCTTACTTCTTTATGAGCCTGATCCATCGGAGATGGAGGCCTTTCGGATACTCTTGGTCTTTTTGAACGAATAACTATCGAATCGGAGTCAGAATCCGACGCGTATTTTTTTCCGTCGTTCGCCTTATCGGGAGGCTCAGCTTCGTCCATATTTAAACTATTTTAAAAGTATTTTTTAACTTATATGAATATAAACCTCTATGATTTTATATTATAAATAAACAATATTGTATATTAACATTATACATTATAACAAAAAGAAATGTAAAAATAAATAGACAGAAATGTAAAAATAAATAGACGAAAATGTTCCGTAAAAAACAAAAATATAACAAACAAAAACACCGGGTCTATGACCAAATACAGAGAATAAATTTCTCTACAGAAAAAGTAATAATATTATAATGTAGGTAGGTAAATAATAGATAATAATGATTGTTTATCTTGTAGGCTGGGTATGTTTGTTCACAGCCGAGTTCCTCCTTCCCCGTACGTCGCACTGCACTACAATACACAATAATCGTCGAATTGTCAAAAATTTACACCACGTCTTATCGCCACGACTACCGTAACTGCACTCACAGTTATTAATGTTTCATGGCATTTCAATTTTAATTTTATCACCGCACTAAAACACCACTCAAATTTAAATCAATCAATTAAAAAAAATTTCATTGACTGCTTCGTGCCACCTAAGGTTTTAATCATTTCTTTATGTATGTCTGTATAGTGTATATAGTATATTTGTAAGTACTCTGTTATAAAACATTTTTACTAGAGGCGTTCAATATAAAGTGATTATGAGGTACATACAAACTCTTCGGAACCAAAAAAGTAAATACTGGCCGAAAAAGCTGGAATATTGGTCAGATTTATGAAAAGTAAAATAATTTGAAAACGGCGAGGCAAAATAGGAAAAATTATTTTGTTCCATCAAGATAATATCCCGGCTCACAGTTTCGCCGTTGCTAGGGCTGCAATTAAAGATGCTAATATTTTAGCATCCTCCACGTTTACCCGACCTTGTCCCTAGTGATTTATATATATTTAGGTACAAGGATGAAGAAGTATCTGAGAGGACAGAGATTCGAAGATGATGAAGCAGTAGACGCTGCAGTACGGGAATTTTCGGGTGCTCAGGATCAACTATATCGAAAAATAAAAATATATTTATTAAAAGTTACCTATAACATGCTATTTAATGAACCCCCCTTCCCCCTCCCCCTATTAGTCCTGTCCTGTCTAATGTAGCTCCTGAAAAGGGTCCAGGACATACAGAAATTGGACCTGATCCTTTCCCAATTACTATATGTTAAAGTTAATAATTTTCAAAACATCTGTACAGTCAATATTGGAGTTTATCATGCCATAAAGGTACATTAAGGCTGTGTTTCTCAAACAAAGATTAAAGTAAAAGTATAGTTAAAATACTTTGATTTTATAAAATTGTTCAATACGTTTGTTTCTTTGAAATCTTGTGCTATCAAATGACGCAATTTGTACTTCACGAGTTTCAAAAATATGTGTTGAATTCGTTCTATACTGTTAATATAAATATTACATGGTGGATTCCAGATGACAGACATGGATATATAATTATCTTAAGGAGTTCTATAACATCTTAAGATATTACAGAACTCCATGATGTGGGTAAACATTGATGGTTTTGATTTCGCCGGTTGACCAGACTTACCCCACTGTTGTATGCCCTATTTGGTACCTAATGAGTAGGTAGGTATCTATTTAAAAATAATGCAATGTCAAAAATAAAGGCGTTGATAATTTGACGAAATAAATAAAATTGAAAATTGAAAGTAAAAAATGGGTGCAGGAAGGAGACAGACAAGCAGAAATCCTACACTATAATAGTCTTTGAGATTCTCGGATATTTCATACAAAGGAATGAGATCAGATTTCTTTCGATTCAAGAAAATGATCCACCATTACAAGGACATTGTAAATGTGAGTATTAAAAAAATATTCACGGTTAGTAGCTTCATATTTTTGTCAAAGTATTCTAAGAGGCGATCAAATAAAAAAACACGAAAAAAAAATATCCCCGCAAAGTAGTTTGCAAAGCTAAAAGTTTTTCGTTTGCGTGTTTTTTTGTTGAAATATTCGTCGTATTTTTTAAATAAAAATAATTTAAAAAGCATCTGAGATACATCAAAGGGAGTTCTTGATAGACGAAACATTCGGCAAATATCCCCAGGCGCGACTTTCACACAAATAATAAAAAAATCACAAATAAGTAATAGGTTGTTCAGAATTTCATTTCTTTTTTATTCCAACAGAGGAATTAGGTAGGCAGGTAATTGTATTTTTTCATAGCCAACTTCGCACTTGTCTTTAGTATCATTGTCATTAATATGTTTTACGGCTGATATTTTGGTGCCCTCGATTGATTTGGTGCCCTTCCACATAAGCATTTTCGTCATGTTTTACTATGGGAAGGGCGTGTGGAATGCAAATCATGTTCAAGTAAGAAAAGAAATACTCGTTCAGAAGGCTAGTTGATGCCATTATGTATTAAAATAAAATAAATGACGGGATATCACTGAGATATTGAATTTATCGAATTCGATCGACCGTGATCACATGAACGCCTTGGTTAAATTTTAGTCTTTTGTCACAAAAAAAAACGAAAAAACTTTCCTACCAACCCAATATTACGCAACGACAAAAAAACCCGCAGACCAAATAGGAAACAAATCGAAAACAACTGTAATGGAAATATTTTTCATTAAAATTTTCATAATTTCAAAAATCAGAATTTCGTCAAATGTCGCATCAGATCAATATCAGACGTCTCAGAAAATAAGTATAATTTTCGCCAAACATCTTGAACGAGCTTCCGGTTGCGCAGAGCGCAAATTAGTGTCCTTTCACTTCGTTCGTTTAAGTGCAAATCGCTCCCCTTCTCGGCTAAAAGTTCAAGATACTATAACTCTATATTTTATTCAGCATTATAATCACAAATACAGGAAAAACCATTGGCAAGGAATAAAATTGTGGCAAATAAATTAACTTTTTTATTTAAAATGATCATAACTCATAATTCCATAGCTTGTATTCCAAAAAAATATAAAAATTTCTAACCCTATTGGCCAGTTTCATAAAAAATAAAGGAGACTTAATGTCGACTTTAAAATAAATTGCGTTTCATAATAACAAAATGTCACTTAATGTTCACTTTAATTTAAAGTCCAATGTCTTCGTACTTTAGTCACTAAAGTCTTCTTTAAGAGCAGTTCATTTTTTTTGCCACCAGAGTGTGCTGCAATATGACATAATGTTCAAGTCAGTTCTTGATGTAAGTTTACTTCTATATTATCTGAGGAGGTTAATTCTGTGGTTGATGTCAATATTGTCAATTGAATGTTGACGATCATGTGCATATTACTTACTAATATTCAATAGTTTTGTTATTATTTAAACATTTTTTTATGAATAATATAACAAAATGATATTTTCGAAATGAGATAATTAGAAGATGCGTACTGATACGGCGGTAAAAAGCATATAGGAAAAGAATCGACCACATGGAAAAGTAGAATTTCTTGATAGGTTTCGTTCCATAAACATGTCCTATACACCAATGATCAATTCAATGACAGAAATAACATATTATATATATGGTAGTAAACAGAAAGATTAACCTATGCTAAGAGCTATGTTTCCATACATTTTGATACCAATATTGCCAACTTTCAGGTATTTTGGTGACATTTCTGCCTTTTACTAAAGTACGCGGCATTATTATTTATGAAACGC